>CM062817.1:31257832-31720178 GCA_031772625.1 Pinus tabuliformis | reverse complement strand
CAAATCCTTGTCATTGAATGTGTTGCTTCGGGTACAGGTATTGGAGCGGTCTTAATGCAGATGAGGGCGACCATTGGCCTTCACCAGCCAACAACTCAGTGGGAGGAATATGGGCCAATCTACCTACGGAGAAGGAAATGATGGCCATCTTACATGCAGTCGAGACCTGGCGACCTTACTTGTTGGGGCGGCGTTTCCAAATCCGCACAGATCATCACAGTCCTTAAATATTTTTTGGAGCAACGCCTATACCTCCCCCACAACAAATAAATGGTTAGCCAAAATGCTGGGATATGATTAAGAGATCACCTTTACAAGAAGGGAAGACAACAGTGTAGCAGATGCATTGTCGCACCAATTTGAGGAGGAAAGTACTCTGCTCGCAATTTCCCTCCCCATTCTTGACTGGAATGAAGAGGCTCACAGGGAATGGTTTTCACACCCCGGGCTCTCCCAACTCATTTCTCAATTGCAGGTAGATCCTAATTCCAGCAAGGGCTACTCGTGGCAGAATGATATTCTTCGCTACAAGGACAGAGTCGTAATATCACCACATCCACCCTCAAAAGTCGCATTTTGGCAGAATTGCACTCATCTCCCATTGCAGGACATCGGGCTTTCAGAGACGTATGCTCCGCACCAGAAGATCATTTTTTGGACCAGCATGAAACAGGACATCCTTACTTTCGTAGCAGAATGTGACGTCTGTCAACGCCACAAAGGGAGAACCGTCAACAAACCAGGCACATTACAACCATTGCCCATTCCGGCATCAATTTGGACGGAGGTTTCCATGGATTTCATTACAGGTCTTCAAAGTCTGGGAACAAGTCAGTCATCATGGTGGTTGTGGACCGACTGTCGAAGTATGCTCATTTCTGCGCCCTACCCAAATACGTTTACACCAACTTTGTTGCTCAAACTTTCATGGATCAGTTCTTCAATTGCATGGCATGCCCACTTCTATTGTGTATGATCACGACCCGATCTTCACAGTAATTTTTTGGCAGGAACTCTTCAAATACAAGGCACTCAACTCAAACTCTGTACTTCATATCATCCGCAAACGGATGGTCAAACCGAAGCCATCAACAAATGTCTAGAAACCTACCTTAGTTGTTTCACTTCAGAAAAGCAACACCTTTGGTACAGTGGTTACCTCTGGCTGAATGGTGGTTATAAACACCAACTATCATGCCACCACCAAAATGACTCCCTATGAAGCAGTCTATGGTCAACTTCCACCTTCCCCTACTTCTTATCTCACGGGGTGCTCCAAAGTACAAGCCGTGGGTCAACTCTTACAACACCGCGCAACCATGCTCGCCCATCTTTGCGAGAATCTTCATCAAGCTCAGAACCACATGAAGCAATAGGCCGACCAACATCGCTCAAGTGCCAATTTCAAGAGGGGTATCAGGTCTTTTTGAGGCTGCAACCTATAAGCCAAACATCACTCAAGACAAGGGGTTGTCAAAGCTCTCTCCAAATTCTACGGACCATACCAAGTACTTCAGCGCATTGGAGAAGTGGCTTACAAGTTGGCTTTGCCACCTACAGTAAAAAATCCACCCAGTTTTCCATGTATCGTGCCTCAAGAAAGTGATTGGGAACAATTGCCGAGTTCAAACCAGTCTACCTGAATTGGACGAAAAAGGTCAATCTGGCTTCAACCTGAACAGATTCTAGACACAAGGACAAAGCACCTGCGCGGCCACATGATTAAGGAAGTCCTCGTCAAATGGAAAGACACCTCTCCGGAAGATGCAACTTGGGAACCAACACTATTCTTCAGAAGTTTCCGCAGCTTCAGCCTTGAGGACAAGGCTAGTTTTTAAGGGGGAGGGCATGTTAGGGTCCCACCCTAACCCCCTTATTTATGTCATGGGATCACGTCATAGTCTAGAGTCAATAAAGCCCATATTAATATTTGTAAGTGGTTAACCCGCAATTAATGACGGGACCACAGTTAGTTGCAAATGGGCAGTTAGTACTAGATAGACGGTATTTATAAAACCCACGGTATTGGCCCGTGGTATTGCATGTAGGAGTCATATATAAAGGATAGAGACTCCCTGCGAGGAGTATCGTGTCTTATTTTGTAATCGAGCTCTGCTCTATTGGAGTGTTGCACCCTCGAAGAGGCATGTGAACATTGCTCTTTGAAGAATAAAATCATTGCTATTCTGTGTTCTGGGTATCTTTTCTTTGCATATTTTGTGCTGGGTATTACTTTGCAGGTTAAGAGCATAACACTTTTTGCATGTATATTAGGTGTCCCATCTGATCGGATGCATTCCATTAGGGTCATGGATCAACTGATGGTAGTGGGTTCATGTCAAACTTCCCTCATGCCATTCACTTATTAAACTGTTCATACATTTTTTTTAGTCATTACTGCATCTTGTTTCATTTTATTCATAAAAATCAGTTTTAGGGTTTGGTCTCACTAGGTCTTAGGTTTGTCATCATGGTCTTCCTATTTGAATAAAAATGTCAGCAGGCACATGAGGAGGATAATAAGTTCATAAAATCATTAATTTACTTTATATTATGCTCAATAGTTCTTTTTTACCTCAAAACTCTGTTTTGAGGTGAAAATAGAGTTTCTCCATTATTGTACAAATTTCATGTAATTTCAATGTTTCTATATGTAATAAGTGTCTCCAAAGCTGTTCTTGGTCACTTGGTGACAAAGTCAAACTCTTGTCATTCAAAAAAATCAATGTAAAATTCTACCTGCAAAAAGGCAAAAGTCAGAATGTAAGTGAAACACAACATTTGTGAAAAAGCTAGCAAAACATTAGAAAAGTGGGTTTGGTTAATGAAAAATTAAAAGAGAGTGATATAAAAGCCAATCCATTTGTTTAAGACTTCATTATTGCAATTGAAAGTGCCAAATGGAGAAAAATCACGTTTTTGAAGAAAGAGGGCAAAAACAGAGGAAAAAGTTTGTCATCTTGCTGGCGTTGTGCACACAATCGCGTTTGTGCACCTGTTGCAGGTTTTCCACTGCATTTTGGTTTGGCGTTGTGCACCTACCAGGTGCTTACGCACCTGTTCCTCGGCACTGTGCACCTGTTCCAAAAGCCAGAAAAAACTTCAAAAATCATCCAAGCCTCCTACAATTCAAGTTAAAGTTTGTTCCAAGTAAGCATTAACCTTCCTCCTTGCTCGGGAAAGTTGTGTTTGGTATTTTTGGTGTTTGTGTTTCCTTTTAAGCAAAACCTAGCTAAATTGCTAACATAAGCCCTAGCTATCCTCCAAACCATCTGATAGATTTGCAAGGCTACTTGCTTTCTGCTGTTTCTATTCCTTAATCTATTTCCCTTAAATCCCATTCCCTCTCGCAAAATCATTAACATTCACTCCCTAAACCCCACTCCCATTTACCAAACCCTAACCTTATACCCTATTCCCAAACCCTAATTCCCACATCCTATTCCTTCACTACATCGACTTCATTATTAACCCCTCATTCCACATTCATAATACTATTCACTCCCCACATTTCCCAAAAAGAAACCCCTCCTCCTACTATTCACTTCCTATGTACACTACTCACCTCATATTTTAAATCTCTTCATACTCATATGCTTTCACTTCAAATTCATAAGCATGGAGATAGATTCTTTCAGAGAGGCTCATGTACCTAGAAAGCCACACAAAGGAGGAAAGATCATCGGGGAGGAGCCCACTACTCTTACAAAATTACTTGCTTTTCATCTTGCTGTAAACTTGCTTAAACATCAGTCTTGTTATCAGTTTTTTGAAATGGTAGAGAGGGTGAAATATCATCATGAGCTTACTAGGTTGTTTGTTCTTCATCTTCACAATGGCCAAGTGAACCTTGCTGGTGTCTCTTTCACCTTGACACTTGACACCATTGCAGCAGCAACAGGCTTCCCTATGTAGGTGAACAGTGGAATAAGGGACAGCATGTGGGCAGAGAACATTTTGAGCCTTGTATAAGGTTGGATATCACGGCAGATCAGCAAGGTTTTTCCTTTCAAATTTTCGCAGAATATTTATGCTCCTCTCATGAAAATTCATTATCAAGTATTTCACCTGTGAAGGAAGGTTTTCTCATCCTATATACATATCATGTCAAATTGTTGATGCATTTCACAAGAGTGAGGATGATGAACCTCCAATACTTTATATGCAGGAATATTGAGAAGATGGCCCTCTATGTGCAAAGGAAACCTTTTCCTCAGTAGTTCAACAACATTTACCACTTCTCACTGATTTAAAATTATTGTCTTGCATTAGCTAAGCTTGCTGAACATACCATGGGATACCTTCATTGACACATGAGATTTTCAATGGTCCTCAGTGATTCCATCAGTGCCTCAAGAGGAAGGAGGGCCATCAAGACAGCCAGATGTTCATGAGACTGAAACTACAGGTGTGCCAGTGTTTGTCACCTATGAGAGAGGCACCAGGAGGCTTTTTGTTGCTGCCAGGCAAGTACTATCTCCACTAGGGGTGGAAGGGGTCTTGTTTTCTTCACCAGACCATAGGAAAATGTTATCTTCACCGGGGGTGAAAGGGGCTTTGCCTTCTTCTCCAGCTATACAGGTTGGCCAGCAGTCAAAGAGAAAAGAAAAAGGGAAGCAAAGGATGCATGAGGAGGGCCCTACTGAAGGGCAAGACAGAGATTTTATTTTGATTGAGGAGGATGTCGCTGATTTGGGCTCTCAAAGCTCAAAACTCAAGGACATGATTTTCAATGAGAAGGAGGTTGAAATACAAGCCTTACACTTAACCTTGAGAGGGCCAAATGGATCATCAACTATCTTGAGCAGGAAAACAAGCAACTGGAGGATAAGCAATCTATTATGGAGCTGCAATGATTAGGGAAAAATAGGCAAATGGCAAAGAAGAGAAAGATCAAGATGACCTCCCTTGTGCAAGAAATTGAGGATGACTGGGAATCATGGTTGGAGAGGGAAAACATTCACTTGGAAAAGATGCTTGAGAAAGCCAACAAAGAGAAGAAAATGTTGCGCCATATGGCTTATCACTACTTAACCCAGAACAAAATTTGCAAAACAAGGGTGAAGAGGTTAAAGGCCAAGCTAAAAAGTGATTTGAGGAGAAAAAAAGAGCAGATAAACTCAAGATCTTGGCTGAAGCATCATTGGACTAGCAAGCACCTAACAAGATCACTCATGCATGCCCAATTTAAAAAATTTGGAGCAATTTTTGTCATTTTTGAAAAATTTTTAAAGTAAAAAACAGGGTTTTTTTTCCGGTGGCGCTGCGCTTTGGTTGGGGGCATCCATTTGCAAAAAAAGTTATATTTTTAGAATAAGCAGGGAAAAATATGCATGCTCAAAAATGACTGAGAATTTTGGACAAGTTTTGGGCCTCCAAAAGAGCAAAAAACACCGAAAAAGTGTCCTCTCTGCCACTTTTTTGCCAAGTAGAAAGCAGTCTTGTGAATTAATTTTTGGAGGGCAAATGGACTCCAAATTCAGAAATTCAAGTGTTCCAGAATGTAGAATTGACAAGCCTTCCAATGAGCTATCTTGCACCTGATTTGGACTCCAGGAAGCCTTCCAAAATTGGCCTAGAAAAAGTGTTGTGCATAGGATCTGTGCGTTGTGCGCATAGGATGAATTTTGCTAGTTTTGCCTGATTTTCCAGATTTTGCCTATTTTTCTCTACAGTTGACTTTTTCTTGCTCTCTTGGTGAAATTAGCGTGGTAAATGATGTAACTTGATGTAATTATGGATGTAAAACACTTAATAGGGTAGATACGTCAAGTCAAAGGTGGTTTTGAACTGAATGAATTGGTTTCCTTGGTTTTAGAGGCACACTGTTCCACTGCCTATATTCCTGTTCTTAGTTTAGATATGGTTGAAACCACCCCTTTTCTCATGAATTTGACCCTAATAGCTAGCTTGAGTAGTTTCCTTGCCTATATCATATACTTTTTAATTCATTTGTAAAGGTTGGACTTTGGCAAAAGTGTTGGACTCACTGAACATTTGTATCAGTAGTTTGGCAAGGAAATAAAACCAGGTTTTCACAACTATTTTTGTGGGATTCTTGTGACAGTGAGCTTATGTATTGTTTATTCTTCATAATGAGTTTTTTCAATGTTTATATGTTCCACATCTCTCTCTCTCTCTCTTCTAAACTAAATGAATCAAGGTGAATAGACAAAATACACTAAATATATAGTGCTTTGTCTTGGGAATGCATTTAGTTTTCAATGTTTTCATTGTTTGAAGAGGATTCATAGTTTCTTATGCCCTCCTCGAATCCTCAGCTATCTTACTCTACCATCTCAATCCATTGCTAGTACGTAAACTCTTGTCTACCTTGCCCCCATCAGGACATGACTGTATCCTGAGTTGATTTCCCAGACCCAATTGCCTTCTCCAATTGATCCAGCAACCAAACCTAAAATCAAAACTAGAAACCCTAATCTACTATACCTAGCCTAAAATCAGCATTCATTTCAGTCATCTCAAGCCCTAGTTTCCAACATTCTAATTGAGATTGACAAGGAGAGAGCCCTCTCCTAACCTGGTAGGGCTAGCTACCAGGTTAAGCATGGTTTGATGTTACCCCTAGACCAGCCTTCCTTCAGCGTGAGGTAGATTTAGGTGCCAACAACCTCATTGTCAGAAGTACCTCTTGCCTTTGCGCATGTGTGTCTTGCATCTGGGCCAACTTTCCCTCAATCGTGGCGGTGACCGTGAACGCTTCCTTAAGCCAAGGCTGGATGTGTGCTTTAAGCCCTGCTTCCTTCTAACGTGCGGCATCCACCTGTTCTTTCAGAGCTTTGGCCTCCCTCATCTTGGCCAATCACTGAGTAAGGGCGACTACTTACATCCTGTCCATCAAGTAACCAGCCAGCTACAACCTTTGGTTTCTAACTGATGCAGCTTTGGGTCTTCTTGTAGTCCTATACAACGCACTCTATCACCTCCAACCCAGATTGAATTGCACGATGGCATTGCTCTCTGACTCCGGGGGGTGTAGAGTGCTGTGCCTTCAGCTCAGCTCCGCGATCTACAAGTTGAGCTCAAACTCAACCTTCGTGGCCTCCGCCTGTGTCTTGCGGACTCCAGATACTGGTTGGTGAATCTCTTTCTATAGTGGGGAGTGTTGCCGGCACGGCCAATGCTGAATGCTGCTACAGGCCTCCTCCACTGCCTGTTCTAATCCCTAGTTTTGGGTGAACAGGTTTTCACGCTGGAGGCTGAGTTGTTCTAAATTTTCCTTCTGCTCACTCAAGAGTTGGAGAGCACGGCCCTCTCTAGTGTGAAGCTCAGTAGTTACTGCATCCTGCAGCTGGTATAGGGTTTCTCTGGAAGGGTGGCCAAATTCAATCCCCAGCCCCTCATGTCACCTTCGACTTCTGCTAAGATGGCACTTCTGGTAACACCAAAGTGTTCGTTGGGCAGGTGCGCAACATCTGCTCAGCTTCGCGGCATCTTCCGCAAGGTGCGGTGTCATCACTCTTGGGGGGTTGCACTTGTAATGCCTGCAACTGTGTTTGAGCACCCCCAACATAGTTGTTTGCTCCGTCATGAATTCTTCCAGAGCAACCTTAGTGACATCATGAACTGGTTCGCTACTATCAACAAGGTCTCCCTCCATAGTCTTTATTGTCTTTGTCTTTTTGTGTGCGGTTGGCTTCTCCTGGATGCACGACCTCTTGTTGTTGGGACAATTTGTTGTAAGGTTTGGGCATTCCTTGTCTCAACCTCCCCCTATATGTCCTTCTCCGTGGACATTTCCTGACCTTCCTCAGTCTCTTCGGTGGGTGCGGTTATGGTTTGTCCCATATGCTCTATTGCTGCAGCCTCAACTGCCTTTCGCTATGTGGCCGCTTCCTATTCCTTATGCTTTCGCTCCACCAGAATTGCGATGCACAGCTTGGTCTCCCTCTTCCTCTGTTGTGCTACGATCTTTTCCAGTTTCACCAAGTCTAGGGCACACCACTTCAGATACCAGATGCCATTACTTTGAAGATTGCATCATCTGTCGCAATGAATGACAGTGTTACCCATGCTCGGGTTGGATCCTTGCACGCCTGGATATACAGGTTATGCATATTTGCCTTGATTCTGCCACTCTTTGTAAGCTGTTCTATACTAGCAGGGACAAGCGCGGCCTACGGTTGATCCATGTGTTGTAATCTCACATCTACGAATGCCAAAAACACTTTTATCTCTAGAATCCTCGTTGCGTCTTTCGTTGCCCAGAACGAGGTGTACCTCACGGCCTCGGGTAGGTTCCTCTCAATGGTGGGAAACTAGCTATACGTCGGTAGCTCCCCGGCGACCAATAGGATGGATAAGAGAAACCACATGTAGTGGAAGGTCTTACCCTAATCCTGGGCTTCCCTACAATTCGTCAAAAATTCATCGCAAAGAAACTACGCCTAGTTGAACTAGACCCCCTCTACACACTGCTTCGCCAACGCAATCATAGATGCTTGTACCTCATCTATGCGACATTTCCTCATGATATTTCTAGCAAGTAGCTGGGTGGCAACATGCACCCCTTTGTCCTTGATGCTTGCTATTACATACCCTCACTTCCTCTTCTCCAGCTTATATTTGGCCTTCATAGCTTTTGCGAGGCCTAAGTCACTACTCTTTCCTGCGATGGCTGTGAGATTGTTTCCTTTAATGGGAAACTACGAAATTTGGTGAAATAAGTCGTCGGCCGTGATGGGAATCAGCTCCTCTAGCCAGAGATACCCATTATGCACTAGAAATAGTAGTTATCGGATGACAAAAATTATGATGGGCACGTGGTGGTAGTGGGGTATCCACCACAGATGGAGTAATCCAGCCTTCTCCACACCCCATAACCACTTCTGCTACAGTAATTTCTCTACCGCCAATTGTGGGAACTCTCTCGCTGTCCACGAGGTCCCAATCTTCAAACTTTATATTCGGTACCCATCCTAGTGGTGAACCGTCAAATCTTATTTCATCAGGAAGAAGCGGGGTTTGGAGCGTACTCTTTGTGGCCTCCAGGTCCTTAGATATCTTGGTTGTTTCTTTCCACAGGGAGATGTATGGGGGTAGCGTTATTTCCAAAGCTACTTTGGAAACATTGTTCTCCTCATCGTCCTGTGCTTCAATTTGAGCGATCAGGTCTTGCAAATCTTCCTCATCCTCCTTGATTTCAATGATGAAAGCTTTGCCCTTTTCTACCATTGACAATTTACTGAATCGTAAGTTCTGTGGTAATACCTGAACCAGCCCCATTGGCTGCTTGTTTTTCTATGGTCATGGCATTCGTGGGGACTTTGGTACCTCTGGTGCAACTACTGCCTCTATAGGCTCCTCTTGGGTCACATGGGGCTCTGGGGTAACTTTTGTGAATCTTACTCTAGTTCTTGTAGCCATCATTGTTTCTACACTGGATTCATTTGGTCGCGTACCCACGGGTGGCAAGGTAGCTTGGTGCTCACTACTCTGTACTGGCTCAACTCTCAAACAACCAAGTGTTGCTTCGAGGCTACCCCAAGGGATTTTATAGTAACGTTTGAATTTGAATTCGACCATTCCCTCCACTTCTGAGTCATTAATACCTTCTTGGCAGTAGCTCATCCTGAATCTAGCTCTTAATGCTTGTCTTAATGGCTTGCCACTGCTCTTTCCTTTCTATCTTAAATTAGACCTCTTGTCATGAATAGTGACATCAACGGTCACCTCCAGCCTACCGACATAACAACGCAGCCCCTTATGCACGACCATGATCCCTGTGTCATACTAGCCCAAAGCAGAACCTTCTTTCTGCATAGCTCTCTTGCAGATTCGTTTATAGTCCCACACCTTCTTTCAACTACTTGGAGCACTGAGATTGTGCTTCCTATAGATAATCAGGTAGTCGCTCCCCTGGTGCGAGGCTTCCACTTTCTGCTATCCCGAGCTACGGGAATCCTTCAAATACCCTTGTGTTCGGTAGTGCATCGCGTTCTTATTTGTATGGTATGCTCCCCTGTTTAGTAAGGTGCGGTTGCAGCCATGATAGCAGGGTTACAACTCTTTCTAATGTAGTAATAGGGCCAGTTAGACTTGATCCCATCATTCTTAGTTTCTTGTGGCTTGCTTGCGTGACTTTGGTTTCTAGTTCGTTGATTTCTTTGTCTAATGTCACACTTCACTTCCTTAGCCATGCCCACTCATCATCGAGTTTGCGAAGTTTCATGCTCCCTCGCCGAATGCCTTCTTGCAACTGCCTAATTCTTTTACCCAGGTCCTTGCATCCTGTCCCTACTATGGGAGCTGTGGTCTAGGGATTCTTTTCTGTCCTCCTAGTTTCCTCTCATCTTGTCACTGTTGAGGTCATTTCTGCACTCCGATTTTTGCTTATGGTCCTATAGGCCCATCGAACATTGGTACGCATAGGTCCTAATCCATTCGTCCCCCTGATAAAATCTATTCATGATTCTGTGTAGCTTTGTGAATGCTCTGTTGTGGGGTTTTTTTGGTGTGCATCACTTTCCTACTACCACGTCGGGTTCTGATTTTTTTATCCTTAGCCTAGGATGTGCTTTCCCAGTACATGTCTGCACCCATAGACATAGGTGGGCACGCAAACTGCTTCACCCTAGCTGACCGGCTCATGTTCAATATTAGGGACTTCCAAATCGCAAGTGCATTCGTCTTCTACATTCACATGAACTCCCAATATTCTTCTAGTGTGTCTTTCCACCATCATGCAGGTGTCGCACGCAACGCCCTTTCCATCGCACCATACCATTGCTATTCTGGCACTGACCTTTGAATTTGTCTAAAAATTCATCCACGCCTATCTCCCCATCATATGTTGACAACTCCCTTGCTTTGGTCATCACGCACCGTAGTGATCTAATCATCATATTGCAATTTAGCATTGTTACTTCGTGCAATTGGTTCTGCCAGTGTTTATTTCTTCATCTGAGTCCGAAGTACAGGAACTGTCTCACTCCCATGAGATTCTCCCATCTTCATTTGGGTTCACCCAATCCTAGTCTTGCGCCGTTATTTGGTAAATGCAATCCAGCTCATTGTCACTGTCATCCTCATGCACAGGTTCAGTGTAGCGCACTCCCTTGGTGCTGGATCTAGCGGAACTACTACGCGTAGGGACTTTTTCTCGAAAATCATTTTTCACTTCTTCAGGTTGATGAATCCATTCATATCTATGGCCCAGTCTATCCCTAACAACGTGGGGTAGGGTTACTGTCATCCACAATCTTTGTTACCTCAAAGTTCGTTTGCGTGCTCGCACCTTCGATATCCACTATTACCCTTGCAATATTCCCATGGGCAAGATCTTTTGTTGGTTCGCTATCCATAATTGAATAGGAGACCACTGTAACAACTAGCCTTCCCATGCATTCACCATGTTTGCTTTGTTAACACATTCACATCCAAACCCAAATCTAGGATTACCTGATCCATCTCATATTTTCCAATTTGCTCTATCAATCGCATTTCCCTCTCGATGCACAAGGCATGCTTTCCTAACTTCTGGACTACACGCGGTTTTCCTAACTCTGCGCACCTAGTTATCAACTCTTGTAATCCTTTAACTGCCTTATTATCACGCAAAAATTTCATGCATGTCTCTAAAAAGGTAGTAAGCATAGAAGGATCCATTCCTAGTTCTGGTTGATCCTTACTACCTGAAGTAGAGGCCTTCGTGAGGCTATTCTTAGCTTCCATAAACATTTCCCTTACATGTTCCAAGTCAAACTTAGGTTCCTTCATAAGAGCCTTGCGAACTCATGTATCGTCCTGAGGTTGCTTTCCCTTATCTTCCCTGTGGTCATGCCACTTCTGAGCACCATGTTCACGTTGGGGTCTTCTTCACGCGGTTCAAACCTCATCATTTGGATATATGAGTCGGAGTAGGCTATAGTACCCCTTTCTCGCGCATCTGTGCGATCAAAGTCGGACAATCTACCGCTTCATGATGAAACAGATAACAATACAGACAACATGTTCTTGTTGGATTCGTACAGTCACACGCGTAGTGCCCAGGTCCTCAGCAGCAATTATAGCAGATTAACTGTCCGCGCCCTCATCTGGGTCCCATTCCTCCTCGTCCTTGTTTGTGTCCTTGGAATCCATCGCGCGCTATTGCTGTGGTTGGATCCTAACCTCGTGCCTTGATCTGCATCCTGTAGGCAGGTATTCGATACATCAACAATTCATAACTTCAACAGTTTCTCTCATTGTGGCCCAATGATCTACAGAAATTACAAAATAGCTGTTGCAGAGTCTGTGTATACTTCTGCAATAGGTGACAGTTGTCCATTGTGTGCTTTCCTCCCACCTGACAGATCACGCACCAGAGTGTGGGTGCCACACTTGGGCCCACCTGTGCCTCTGGTCTCAACGGCATTGGTCCCCCTCCTGCCAAATAGTTCACGAATACTAGATAGTGATCCTTATCATGGCCTTGGCCTTTACATTTTATGCACCACACTTCTTCATGCACTTCTGGCCGGGGTGCCCTATCCTGCTTCAAACTCTGCATTTCCAAGCATAGGTTCTGTAGCTGTGTGTGGATTTGTTGGACTCCCAACCTTGGATCCTGTATCGGTGTTTCATGCAACCTCATCGCCATTTCCAACGCTTCTGCCTAGGTTGAGAGAGCTTCTGCTGTGACAACATCGTCCTCAAGTGTGGTGTCAAAATGCCACAAACTACGCGTGGTGCTGCACATCCGTTAGCGTCACATTAGCCTCGTGGATTGTACCTTTCAGTCTTTGATCCAGATCCTAGGGGGTCTCTCCTGGAAGCATCATGATCTCTTTAAATTTGATGATCTTCTGTGTCTTTGATTTCGACCAGCTAAACTCTCTATTTAGCGCATTCTGAATCTCCACTATTCTCGCATTTGGGTGATCATTCGAGTTCTTGATATTACCATGTCAACGTGCGATCTTGTAGCATGCTTACCAATGTGGCTTCTTGATGTTGTCATCTGTGACCCCTTGTGCTTCCACACTACTCTTACCACGAACCAAAACTGGTCTTGATCCTCATTCGCTATTCCTCTAAATACAAGTAGCTTGATCGTGCTCACCATGCTGAACTATAGGTTGGGCAGACGTGGGGTGGTTGAAGATGGAGGTGAAGTAGGTGAAAGTGGGTGATGGTGTAAGGGGAGGTGATAACTGCGGAATGCGTTGCCTTATCAAATTGATCACACTCCTCGGAGAAACCTGAGCGCGCTCTTCCTTGCTCTCTTGTGAAGGTGAAATTAAAGGACTATTCCCTAACCCTTGATCCCTTTGTAGATCTTTCTGCTCTGCATTGCTCCACTCATTAATGTATTTGCATAACCCGCTTTTCACATAACAACATCTTAATCCAGGTATTCAGGGATTTGATGTACCTACCTCACGGTCCTTTGAGAAGACGTTGTTCTGCTTTGCTATAGCTCATGGTTGTGTCTATCGCGACCTCAGTGATAAACCCTCCTATTATCTGGTCGAGCCAGTGGTCCATGACCCGCGCGATCTTATCTTTCAATGCCTCTAGTTTGCGCACCATCTCCAGAGTCCACACCATCAGTTGGTCAAGCTTATACCTTCCCTGGCTGTTGGCTAACCTTGCGATCCAGTCATATAGATCTGAAGAGAAGGTTGTGAAGAAGATCTCGTGGATTTCCATATATGCGTAGCGATCCAGCCACCTCTTCTTGGATATCTGTGGAGTTTTGTTTTCTTGTACCAGGAATTCATGAAGCTTCTGATCTAACCACTCTTCAATTTCCTTCTTCATAGGGTTCCAATGTTCCAACATTAGACATCCCTAGGTAGATCCGGTCCTAGCAACGGAACCATTGTTTGGCTTATTAGGCCCTAACCCAGGTTAAGTCGTGAGTTAGCTAAACAAATCCCAAAACTACTGTCCTTTTGGCAATAGTCCGCGGAGTGCGGACTGAGGTCTCACCCGAGGTAGTATGGGAGGGTGCTGGAACCAGGTTTCCACACCCTAGGGATGTCTTGATGAGGTCTGGAAAGTTCGCGAACCGATCCTACGTGCTATGCTACTTCCGTGTAGCTGCCTGTTCAGTGCAACTACCTTCGCGCAGCTTGGATGACGAGCACGAATGTTCTTTACCCTTTACTGTGCTTATTAGTATTATAGATCTTGAATTAAATTAAGTGGGCCCAATACTTTCCTTTACCATTCAACATAAATAGACATGTGTGCAATCATAAACTATAAACAGATGCATAAACAGAAACATAGAAACAGATACACGATATTCCAAAACCAACTTATCTTTATTAATGCTTTTTCCAGTTATAATCCACTTCCTACCCTGCGCACACAGTTGCAGGGGTCCGCGCACACAGCTGTGGACTCTACCAGGCCTCTGTGCACACAGCTATAGAGCTTCTTCTACTACTATGACCCATGACTTAGACTTACAGACTCGGAGTGAATATCGCCTTCAACAACCTTTATCACTTCAGATCAAAACTAGCCATAATTGCCTCCTACAATTAGAGCCTCGCTCTATTTATACCTTGCATGGATGACTCACTTTCCATTATCTTACATTATTTTTGGGTGGACAACCCTTTGACTTGACTCATTGCAATCTGTGCTCCATGCACTTCGCGGAGCCTTTACAATACCATTACCCAAAATTGTGGTCTTTAAACCCCAAAACCGTTACACGGGGGATCTGCTGCCCAACACCTATACCAATAGGAGTCATAATTTTTGATGAATGCTGAGATTAAAAATTGTAATATGTACATACCTTTTCTTTCTGCAAATGTTTTCCATATTCAAAGAATTAAAAAATGTAAAGAGGGTGTGTCCTAAAGGAAAAATCAAAGGACAAAAAGAATAAAAAGGTCAAAAAAGATGAAAAAGTATGAACCCCAAGAAAATAAGAGACCATGAAAGTGTGCAAGTCAAAATTCCACTATTATTTACTTTTTGTGTGAAATAAATGATTTTATGCAACTTGTAATCTTTGCCACAATCCATGATAGTCCAAATTTTAAAACTTGGTTATTTCATGTTTCAATTTCATGTTCATAGATAGAGAATAAAATTTGACCAAACTGTTTAATCTTGGCAGATAAGTAGATTAGGTAGAGTAAATAAAAGGAGCTCAACTATTTAATCTGAGCCCTTGGATGTAATAAGGTTAGATTTAGTTAGTTTACTATTGTAAAGAAAAAAAAAAATGTTTGATAAGGGTTTGCTAGCTCAAATGCACCCTAATAAAGAGAAGTAAAAATGGTAGGATGAGTAGATGGGTAAGTAGAAGAAAGGTTGCAGAATTGTGATGATTGTTAGATAAAAGCATATTTATCACCCTCATCATGAAAGTTCTAAGTATGAATGAGAAATTGGACTGGCATAAAGTTCACAAAGTCAAATTAATTAATTTCCCCTCACTCATTTCACCCTTTACTTAACTAATTTCCCACAATAAGTTTGAAGTACCCAAAATCTTAAGTCAAAGGGGCTCAGAGCATTTCTCTGACTTCTAGAGGGACCAGACCCTTGGCTCAATGACTTATAGATCTTAAGTACTAAAATCCCCTCATAAAACATTTACCCCCTTCAGTTCATTCATTTTCCCTATAAATCCCTTTTCCTAAGGTTAAAACACCATTTGCCTAAGGAAAAGCAATCATCCCCAAGAATACCCCTTTTTATGAAAACCCACAAAAATACACTTAGCCTAAGTTATATGTTTCTTGTAAAAATAAAATGAATTACAAAAACGCATTATGCTTAGTGCAATCCATTTTCCGCCTTTTTCATATTAACTTCTGATTTTATTTATATTTACTAATTCCTGAAAAAAAACCCCTTTTCTCGTATATTTTATTAAACCCATTTAACATTAATATCCCAACCCTGAAAGTTTGAAATATAACTTTATATTATCTGAACCCCACAAATGACATAATTAATCAATTTGCAATTAATTAAAGTCAAATCATCCACCAATCATATCTCACCCGATACCTTAATCCCCGCCTAACCCCTCATTAAATCAAAACCACCGCATTTAAATGCCTGTCGGGCCCCTCCATTACCTTCCATGCAACTCCCGCACCCGACCACCACACGATCTCCCCCTCCCCATCCAATGGCCCATGTTGATTTTGGAAGGGCCCAAAATCCAAACTATACTCACTTGAAATGGGTTGTTTTTTGTTGGGCCTCTAAAGCTACGTGGCGCTCGATGAATGGAATCGGGCGGCCTCCCCCCAATATCGCCAAGTGCCCAAAGGCTGTGCGAAGTAAACAATTTACTGCTAGCCCGCTATGTCACAAACTGTCACTGTTCACCCGTACCCGCCAAATTGACTTTTCGCGCATAAATCCAAAAAAGCCCCAAATCATTGTTTTATCGTTTTTTAACTGTAATTTTCCATGCACGCGCCTGTGAACGTTGAAAGCCGTCAACCCACATACACTTGCACTTAGAAGATGCCAAAATCTCCCAGATTGCCTTCCAGCCTGATTGAAGCCTTTTCAACCGTTCAGAATCGCCATTTACCTGGTTCAGACCCAGTTTAATCCAAATTCCATGTATTTAAGCTAGAATCCATTGAAAGCCCTGTAAATTTCCGAACCAGTCTCTAAGTTTTATTCATTGAAATTAAAGGGAACTTTAGTAACATAAAACCCGCCTGGAATTGGACCACCATTACCTCGGAGACTGAAAATTTACCGTCCCTATTCTTAATTCCACAAGAACTAAGAATGGTAGCCCCAATTGCCATGGATTTTAGACCAATTACCACTCCTCACCTGGACCTGGACCACCTTCCCCTTACTGACAAATATTTCCAAATCAAGGAAACCTTTGTCCTTGAATCCCCTCTCAAACTATACTGCCGATACAGAGACCAATACCTAAACCATGCTGATAAAATAGGTCTTTGGGAGTCTAATTTTCCCAAGTACCAATTCCCTGAGGTGCACATCTTTCCAGAGATTGTCCATTATTGCCATGCAAACTACATTCCCAGTCAAAGAGTAGTGATGTCCCCTGACCAAACCATACTTTTCACCATCACTACTAAGTCAATCAATGAAATGCTACAACTACAACCAGGGCAGAACTTAACCCCTATTTCCATTAGAGACCTACTAAACAGATTCCCCAAGCTTGCCACTACCAAACTTGCTGAGATGTTCTAGGGCTTCATCAGGGAAGAAAAAGCATATCCCAAAAGACCCTCCCCCATATGTGGCTACCATATTTTCCCCATTTGGTCAGGATATAGTAGCAATGATCTCTTGTGTTTTAGGCTATACCACCAGTGAGTACATAGATGAAATCATCTTAGCCTTCATGTCCATTTTCTCTCCAGGACAACCTCCTGCTGTCATGTATGATTATGCCAAGTTCATAGCTGACAAAATGCATGACCAATTCCTTAGAATGAGTACTAAGAGAGTATTTAAGTATTCTTCAATTTTGTACCACCTTTTCTTATATTACCAAGCTGACAAGTTCCCCTTCACTCTCCAAAAGCTTGATACTAAGTCATCTTAGGTCAGTGATTTTTTGGACTCCTTTGATCCATAAATATGATTCCCCATATCCATACATAGATTTCATAGATTTTTTTGTACATCCAGTAGTAACCATGTTGCTAGGAAGTCCTCCTCCAAGAATCAGTTCAGATATCAAAAGGTTCTTACAGTTGTCAAACCAACACAAAGTGGGAGATTGGTACTTGTACCAAAATCACACAGAAATTAGGATCTATGGCTGTGAGTTGGCCCCATATAAACTGCCCAGATACCTCCCAATGAGGTTATTTTCTCTGGAGTACTACAGGCAAATAATCAACTCATATGAGGTGCATTTTGTTAAGGCCAAAAAGAAGGCCCAACTCAGAATCAAAGATCAACTAGGCCCCTTTGTATGTAATAGCCGAGAAGCTGGAAGAGAAGCAGAGGAAATACTTCAAATACTTAAACTAAAACAAAGCTTCATGTGGAGATATGACCCCTGTGACTTCATCTGCAATAGAAGACAGAAAAACAAGATGGCTCCCTACATTCACCACCAAATCCCTGAAATAGAGAAATATGAAAATCAATTGGAATGGGTGGAGAATACTTTAGTAGACAGGGATAGCACTGAAGTTGTAGTTGAAAATGCTCTAATTGATTTGGAGAAAAGGCTTGATGAGGGTTCTTTCCTACAGGTGCTAGGAGAATCTCAAGTCCAAGGAGAGTCTCAAATCCAAGAAGAATCACAGGCACAGGGAGAATCTCAGGCACAAACCGAATCACGTATAGAAGAAGAATCCCAAGTGCAAGAAGAGTCAAAATAGCCAGGCCTATCAGAGGAACTAAATAAAATCGGTATAACAGAAACCAACATGAGTACTCCCCCTACCTTGCAAAATCCTCTAAATGAGGAGAAAACCTCAAAAGAAATAGGGAAGAGACCACTACCTCAGGCAGAGCAACCACACAGACATATGCAGAGACCAGCCAGGTCAAAAGGAAAAGGTTGAATCATGTCTCTGAATAGGAGTTTATAGAAGAAATAGTAGGGGCCACCAACACAGAAAGAGAAAGAAGCAGGCCTGCCACTCCTTCTGGGGGCACACTAGAACCTTCCACATCACATACTCAGATGTTGGAAAGGTATCAGAGTGTTGAAGTGTCCTCATTTAGGATGCCAGTTGACAGGGACCAAGACATCAGAGAAAGGTACAAGGATATAAAGGCTAGGAATGAGAGGCTAAAAGCCCAGACTTATGCACAGTACCTAAAGATGGCACCTACAAACCAGACAAGGCTCATGTCAGCCTATGATGTGAAAGAAGGAAAAATGCAGATGACGTTTGTGAAACATACCACTCAGCAACCAAGCACAGTAGCTGACTTCAAAAAGATAGATTTCAAAGTGCACGCAAATGACATACATCCTATTGACTAGATTGAGTTTCAAAAACAAATAGGGGAGAAGATTTACTCAACCTTGAAGGGAAAGCCATTGCAGCTCACCAATTGAAAAATTCTCTAAATAACATATCAGCTCAGTTCCAATTGGAAAAGCCCTCTTCACAGGCCAAAGACACTAGATTCAAGTCCTTAGAGGACTTAATCATTGAGTTGGGACATTATCCCAAAGATGCAAAGGCCACCGAAAAGCGGATAAAGAAGAAAAATGATGACATAACTGCTTTGAAGAAGCAACTCAAGATTCCACCATTACATCACCCACAGACAACAGAAGTCCTCGAGACCCAAAAAGGACAAGAAGAGCTTATGGACCTAGTCCTAAAGCTAAATGATCAGTTGAAAGAAATAGAGAAAGAATTGGATACATTGATTTAGTCCAAACAAAGTGAATTGGCCACCATTTCTACAACTTCCATTCCCACAATGACAACTGCAGTTCCCTCAACATTGGTAGCATCTTTGGCACCAACAGCTCCACCTACCACAACACTGCTAGTCACAACTGAGTCTACAACAGTAGGTGCTTCAACAGAAAAGACAGTAGAGTTAGTGAAAGCCATGGAGGAAATGTCCATCCAGGAAACAAAACTTAAGAGGCTTGAGGAGAAATTGGCAAGCTTAGAAATTGATTGCAAGCTTGCCCAGATTCAACAGAGAGAAGAAACACAGAAAGCCCTAGGGATGGGTGAGAAGATTAAGGTCCTAGAAAAATATTTAACTCTACAAAAGCCACTAGGATAGACCAGGGAGATGCTCTCGGCCAATATCATTGACTATATCAATGATATTTGGCCATCAATTCAAGTAATATTTAAGCAAACAGAACTAGCAAAAGTGGCCACTAAGGCTATTAAGAAAGTAAGGGAATATTTAGGAGACTAGCCTGAGGATGCTAATCGACTCATCCATTTATTGAACAACAAGAACAGACATGAACTTAATGAGTGGGGTGTAGAGGATAGTGTTATAGCTCCAAATCTCACTCTTGATGTTTGTGATGCTACACTCATGGCCTAGGGCAACCCCTCCTTCCAGACCTAGTCCAAATACTTAAAAATAGTGTTTTACTCCCTATACGTGACATTGCCTTGAGCTAAACGCGTGTGTACGTGGGTCTGTCTATACCCAACCCACGTATATGTCTTAAAACACTTAGAAAAATTTAATCTCCTTAATTTCAGGCGGAGATCATGGGTTTTACCTGCTGATTACCTATTAGTGCCCATGGCCCAATTGTTCCTAATGAATTCCCAACTAAAAAAATACTTTGGGAGAAGTATAAAAAGGCTTCAATGGAAAGGCCTAAGGGAGGAGGGAGGAGAGAGAAGGATCATTCTGTTGAGATTATCCTAGATTAGGTCTGAAGATCCCTGTGCTTCTAGCACTTCCCCCATTATAAGAAACCCTTGTTTCCTTGAGTTATGATGTCTTTTTGTTGAGATATCCTTGAGTGAGTTATGGAAGGACCTTTTGAAGGCTTGATATTGGATGAATCCAGAGGATGGTTCCGCTTCGAGCCTGCGAAAGGAAGACTCAAGTGAAATCATTCCTTTCTATACTTTAGTTATCTATAATAAAAGAAACACTTGTCTTGTTCCTGATATGAATCTTCTTCATTTTTATGATATCAATGTTATGGTTCAGAAATGAATGATTATTTCAATTTCATAACTAACTTTCAATATGATTTGAAGTTGATTTCTTTATGATGTTAAGTCCATACACTACTGTACTTTCTTGAATTGATTGTTTTGCAGGTTGAAGGAGCAAAAGGAACTCCAAGAGGGGGTGGACCCTAGCCGGATCTTCCCAAACAAAGGACCCCTAGGTGCACCCCTCTTCGCATAGTTTGATTATATTAGCATCATTTCTGTGTGGAATGTATGTTTTTCTTTATAGATAAACCCCCGCTCTGCTAGGGTCTTGGGTAGACTGGCATCATGGAAAAACATACAAATTGGAGCCAATCGCAATCATGAGGAAATTGCGAGCTTCACCTACCATTTTAAAGACTTCCACCATGTTTTTCCTTGGTCTTATGAGGAAATGCATGGCATATACCCTTCTATTGTCAAGCATGAGATCAAGAAAGATCAAGCATTATTTTTATGGTATTTTTCTTGCTTGTTAATTCAAAAAATCCTTGAGTGTCCTTCTTCGAGCTCATTAACTTACCACGAAGAAGATCAAGTGTTATTTTCATAGTATTTTTCTTGCTCATTAATCCAAAAAACCTTGAGTCTCCTTCTTTGGGCTCGTTAAACTACTAAAAAGAAGATATGAGCATGTTCTTTTATGGGATGTTTTCTCACTCTAAAAACTGAAAAATCCCCGAGTTTGTTCTTTAGACTCGTTAAACATATATAAAGATGACCTGAGCATTCTTTTAGGTACTTTTCTTGCTCGTTAAACTGAAAAATTCGAGTTTTTGTCACCGGGCTCACTAAAACATCTACGGCAGCAACAAGAGCACTTGATTTTTTGGGACCATTTCTCGCTCCTAAATTGAAAAATCCCTGAGTTTTTCCCCTTCTTCGGGCTCGTTAAATCTACGAATAAGGAATGAGCAGTTCCTTTACCTCTTTTTCCTTGCTTAATAAACTGAAAAAGATACCTTGAGTTTTCTTCATTTGACTCGTTAAAATTTGATGAAGGTATTTAGTTTGTCGTCGCGTGACTCACTAAAAATTCATGACGAAAAAATGAGTTAACAACTATTAACCTTTTGTCGCACCTAGTTAACAACTATGAGAAAGGGACCACCCTGGAGTCGTTCTTTATGATCTTTTCAGACTCCCTAAATATGAAAAGATCATCGAGTTGTCTCATCTGGACTCATTAAATTAAACAGACGAGGTCTAGAGTCACTCTTTTTGTGATCCTTTTTAGACTCTCAAAACATGAAAAGATCGACGAGTTTGCCCATTTGGACTCATTAAACTAATTAGATAGGGCATAGAGTCGCTCTTTTTGTGGTCCTTTTCAGACTCTTAAAAAATGAAAAGATCAATGAGTTCACCGGTTTGGACTCACTAAACTAATCAGATGGGGAAAGTGGTCAATACAACTGTATTTCAGTATTAGAAAGCGTGGTTTGGCAGTGGTCATTTCCTTGAACATGGCACTCCCTCAGATAAACCTTCCTTATGACAGCCTCTCAATATGAATCCTACCATCTTATGGGTTTAGCCAAAACACCCTAATGTCCTTGCATCTCTATATCCTAACATTTTTTGGTGTTCATGAGTCTAGTGCTGCATGGTTAAAACCATTGTCGTGCCTTCTATTGTTCAAAGGTTAACCTTTTTTTTCCTCCATCAACCCATCAAGCATATCCTTTCATCATGCCCTCTATTGTTTAGACCCAATGCTCAAAGATTCCTCAAAAAACAAATCATTCTTGTCCCATTTCATGTCGATTGATGTAGGAAACATTATTTCCTACCTTTCGACAGGTATCTTCCTATTGACTTCAACACTCTATCTAGGAAGACAACCCAGAAACACATTCAGTGCCTTGGTACTTGCAGACATTAGTGGCAGGTCACCTTGTGTCTGATCAGGGGTTCTCAATATTGGTTCCTGGTTAAGCGATTCTATGAGTGTTTGACAACGAAAACATTTTCACACTTGCTAAACTGTACTGTGCATCTTGGAGACCATCACCATTATTGGTGGCCTTCCTCACGTCTGTTAACGGTCTCCATTATTGACTAGTAATTAGACAATTTCATCCATGTTCGACATCAACACATATATTCACATGCATCAATCTATGCTGTTCGGTGAAGCAGAAATCAAGACCTTGGGTAGAGGCTTGCATCAATCAACCTTGTTTCCTCTCCCAAGTTGCGTATATTGTTTTTTGGAGACAACTCATCAGAATGATCCTATTATGACACTGGATCTGCATTGTGCTTATCGGCGGCCAACATCGTCATATCTCTTTTATGAGAAAATCACTCTAACATAGCTACTGAGCATGGGAATGCCCAACTCAGGACATGATTTTAGTTGTTTTATATATATATGTGTGTTGTATCAGGTTTCCCGTACCACCCAAAGCTCCGATCCTCTCTCTCTTTTTGTCGAAGAAGGAAAATTACAGTTAAGTAAATTATTTCGGCCATCATCACAGCCTCTGATCTCACACTTTAGGGGGCATCTGTTATACAGCAAAATGACCCCCTCATCATCTTAGAGGGGAAAGACATGATAGTTGAAGCAAATACCAAGATCACAAGCCTTGTTTCCACACTAACGCTGGCTAAACACTGACAAGGTGATTTATAAAGCTTCTTTGTAAGCCTAAGGGAGCATTAATGACCCTACTAACTCTAGTTGCTGGTTCAAGAACAACGTTAGTGGATCCTAATGAGCATCTAGAGGTCAAAGAAGTGAATTGACTGATAAATATCTCTATATTCCCACCTAAATCTACTCATAAAAGCAAGGAAACATCTCAAGTTCGACCTATTTGTGGGATTTCTAAATCCTAATGAAGGAGGCAAATGGGAAAGAGCTGAAAAGCATGGCAACATCATTGCTTTTACCTTAAGAGACTCATGGAGGAACTTAGCAACCCTAACTCAATTTTTACATAAGCAAAGCTAGGGCTATGGTGATAGAGGTCAGATCATTTGAAAGGATAAGTTACTTGATTGTCGAGCATAGTCTCAAATCTAAGCATAAGAAGTTGGTAAGAAGGGGGATAGAGAGAGAAGTTGGAGGGGTAAGGGAAGGCTGATGCAACATATCGTTGTAATCACTCTTTTGACATTAATATAGAACTGTAGTTGTACTATCTGCTCTGTGGTGTTGGTACTATCATTCATTTACTTGTTTGTCCAATACCTTTTAGCATGAGTAGCTTAGTTATGTGTAACTAGATGTATTTTATATATTCATGTATTAGTTATCAAGGTTGTATGTTGTGATTATGCTTGTCTCTTCTATGTGTAGAACTTGATCTGGAGCCGAGTCAGGGGACTTCCACCTAGCTGCATTGCGCTCTCTAGAAAATCTACACAGGGGCTTGAGGTAATCCATCTGTTTTGCTTTGATAGTTAGTTATTGTTTATGGACATGCATGTAAATTTATGACAACTGTAGATAATCTTACAGTCTTCCAAAGGTCCTGGGAAGACCTTTGAGGGTATCTCCATTATCCATACACCGTACATTTTATCCTATAGCAGAATTGGTGACTCCACTGGGGACTATACATTTAGTTCCCGGTTCACCTGGACAGTTCTCAGTTTCCTCCTCCTTCTAGACCTCGCCATACTTTTGCATTGCTTTTCTAGCCCATCAAGGCCTTGCTGCATTATTCCCTCACATATTCAACCTTGGATCTGATCCTAAAATCCCTATTTTGAACTCTTTTACCAAACTAACATAGGTTAACAGAGTAAATAGAGCTTTATAAACCTCTGTGTTTGCACAAACAGTGCGTTAGTGGACCCAGTAACTCTCTGTGGCCACTGCTACAGAGTGTTAGTCACCCAAATTTTGACATGCAGTTGTGTCTGTAAACTCAAAGGGATGGGAAACCTGCTCATGGACTGAAAGAGGATCTGCAGTTGCATTTTGTTAGCAAGATCTGTGTCCTAAAAGATTTTTTTTTAGGAAATATTTTTTTTTTCTTTCTTAAAAAGTTTTTATAAAATAAAAATCAACATTTTTTTTATTCATTCTTCTTCCTAGCTGGTTAAAATCTGCCTTATTTTGGTTTAAAATAGTTGGTAGAAAGCATTGGAAATATTTCTGTTGGTTATGATGTGTATTAATGACTAGGATGCATGGAACAAATATGAATGTATGAAAGACTCTCACTCGTAGAATACAACTTATTTCATCGAATTGAATATTTTCAAGCATTGTATTTTGCATGATTTTTGAGTCAGAGTCCCACCACACATCATATGTCAACACCCCTATCGAAGACACTAAACAAGTACACATAAAATTTACCTAAAATCAATCAGTAACTCTTTATAGAGCAAACAAACATTAGTTCAGGCTAGGATCTTGGTATAGGCAGTGTGAGTAAATTGCCCAAGATCAGAAACCAAAACTAGTGTCATCAAAAGAGTGAAAATTCCTTCTACACTCATACTACCAGGACCACTCCAGTAAAAGCGGAGCTAAATACGAGACAACATGGAACTGTAAGTGAAGGTAGCTCACCTTCGCTTGTAACTCCTTTGGGTATTTTGTGTATTGGGGATCCCTTTGGGGATTTCGGAGCTTAGTCAGGGACTTAGGTATCCTACCCACACAATGTACTATCTGTGACTATGTCCCCCCCAGTAGTGTCTGTGATCTGAGGTATCCTTAGTGGCCATACTTTTAGGGACTTACACAAGGTGACTGGGGTGGGCTTCCCTAGTACCTAACACAGACGGACCTACTCTGTCTTCAGTTTTTGGGAGGGTGCTCATCTTCACGAGAGTACTTGGCCCCTCAATCTAAGGTTCGAGCGAAGCTCTAGAGTAACCGTAACTGTACATTTGGCCAGCCCTCTCTGTTATTCATTGTGATACTGGGTTTCATCTCCAGTGATCGGTGCTTATCAGACAGGGTCATTTCCCTCTGTTTGCTGATTGTTTCACTTAGTGTATTTTTTATTGTTATTTTTTATTTTTTAGGCACCCGAGTGTTATCATTGAGACTTTAACAAATATCATGATAAAATTTATTGATAAAAATTAATGGTCACTGTGGCTACATCCGGCCCTCGTCATCAATCTAGACGATTGTTAGGACTTCCTCCACTCATTGTGGAAGATCCACTGAGCTCCAGTGAACCAGATTCCCCATCTTCAGGAAATCAGTCTCCAAGATCTCACACAGAATCTGTTTGGACAACCAACGATTCAAGTTTACTGGAGGATTTCTTCACTGCAGGATTTTTTCCTCCCTACAACCCTCCAATCACAAATCCGTTGGACCAATCTTGGTTAGCGTGGCATGTGTACCCCTGTTTCTTTAGTTGGAACATTCCATCCATCCCATCGAGAACTAACAGGTCATGGAACTTTGTGGACACTTTTGGTCCCCCACCACTTCCCCAGTCGACAGTCACCACCACACCATTGATGGCGAACCTTGCTATTCCATTTGTCCCAAGTAAAAACACTCATATGACACCCTCCACGAGTGGAACCCAACCTATGCCAGGCTCCACCCCCTTAGTGTCAAACTCTATAACTTTGACAAGTGCTACATACAACGCTCCTTATAATGCTCAATATAGCACGATTAACATGGGTCCCTTCAATCAAAAATATGGTTGGCATCCATTGTATAGTTCAAACCCCTAGATTCAAGTATCTCAGGGCACTCCCAATATGCATATACTGGTGGGGAATGTAAAATTTCCCCCTCCATTTTTAGGCATGCATGGTCAGCCACTGATTGACATGAGAACTCCTTATGTCAGTCAAGGACATATGGTTAGTTCTGTGGTGGGTGGGAATCCTCAAGGAGGTGCCAACCAATCCATGGGAGCACCCTACTCACAACCTCAAATGAGTCAAGGAGGCACTGCTTATCCTGGGGGCAATGCTATACCCCAGCATCACAATCCCCACGGGAATCCATATTACAATGCCATACCCCAAGGCAACTACTATACCATGTAGCCTATGTATAATATTGGGACTCAAAAGATGGGAGGACCACAAGGATCCTCAAGTAATATGTCATCGCCTTGGTCCAAGTCGAGGGAATCACACACTCTTACTTTTTTGGCAACGTTGGATATCCCTGACTTGTACAAACTTACAAATGTCCCCATGTATCATAACTTACTCTCACTGCCAATCCCACATAAAATACCGACAGACATCCCCAATTTTGAAGGGAAACAAGGGGATGATCCGGTACCCATATCATCACCTGTCATCTTTGGTGTGTTTCTAACTCCATGGTGGATGATAGTATCTAGTTACGTCTTTTTCTCTACACCTTTACTGGCAACACAACCAAGTGGTACATTGAGTTACCATGCACGTTAGTAAATACCTTTGACACTCTAGCGATGTAATTCTTAAAGCACTTCAGGCTACCCATCCGCTATGAGACTGGGACGAAACTCCTCACTTCATTACGTCAGGATACCACCACCCACATCTTTGATCACATACATGAATGGAGATGTAGGTGGAGGTTAGTCAAAGCTCCCCTCCCAGACTATCTCTTAGCAGACTGGTTCTAGAAGTCCCTACTCCCTCAAAGCGCTAAGGATGTCGCCTTAGGTGGTGTGATCATAGAAGACCAATCCGTACATAATGCCCAACACTTAGATTTGATATATTCATAGTTTGGCACTCTTTATGACGTAATCCCCAATGCCCCTCGCAACTCCAATGCTTCTGCTACTCAACACCCCAGAGCGTACGCCGATGGGATTATCGGTGAAACCTCCAGGGCTATTGTAAAACAACTCAGTGGTCACATTGCCTAAATGTCAGTGGACTCCTCTACCAAATCGACTGCTCTTCCTACCACCACGATAAACTCTGTGCAGTCTACGCAAAAACCCTTGGTAAGAATAAGAAGAATAAGAAAAAGACCGCCCCTTCTGAGGAGTGGTCAACAAAGCAACAAAACCCAAAACAGAAGGTTGTTGCACCTCCTGATGATGGAAAGGATAAACCCGCCCGATTCCCTTGCAAAATCTATGCGCAAGACCACATGACATATTTGTGTCCACGTCTTCAGGAATGCACGGATTTCATTGCTAAAAAGGACAACAGAAGGACCCCTGTTGTCTTGAATAATCCTTTCCCTGCTCAGTAGCAGCAACACCTTATTGCAAACCAACCCCAACCCCCACAAGGGGGCAATGGTGGTTCGCAACATCCTTTAGCTAGTGAAGGACCCTCTACCATTTACACCTTTGAAATAGTAGATCTACAAACTAGAGCCAAATCTCATAGAGATCCTATCACTCATGCAGAGGAACCTTCCTCAAGTCAAACCCACTGTCGCCCAATGATTTTCATATCGAAAGGCCAGTTTCTGACCTTGTGATTCGCCCCCCTAAAGGGGCACTTCGACACACAACGCACAATACATCTACACGTGCCACCCAAAACTACAACATTGTAGAAGACTTGGCGCAAGCACCGTTAGCTATGTCGGCACTTGAAGTATTACAAACATGTCTAGCACAAAGGAAAGCTTTGCTTTCAGCTATTGGTGGTATTGACCCACAAGATTCCATGCTTGCAATTTTCGACATGGAAAAGTGTAAACCTCCCCTTTCCCACCAGCTTGCATTTCAGGTGAAAATCTTTTCAAAAGGTAAAGGTATACATAGAATTGTCATCGACGAAGGTGCTTCTACCTGCATCATGTTAGCTTCATGTTGGCTCACTTTGGGTTCTTCAACCCTATCCCCACCATCGAATTCTCTTAAAGCTTTTGACGGTCCACACTTTCATCCCAAAGGTTACCTAGCTAGCTACCCCATCACCTTGAGTGGGAAAACAGTAACAGTGGATATCGATGTCATGGATCATAAAATTGACTATAATCTACTTTTGGGTCGCACTTGGACTTATTCCATGGATGCCATTGTGTCTTCGGTCTTCCGTATCATCCTATTCCCCTTAGATGGAAAGATAGTCATAGTGGGCCAGTTGTCCTTTTGCTCCCCAGATTTGATTTGAATTGGATCCATGAAAATTATCAAAGTGCCATGACTGTATCAAAATAGGACAGACTTTGAATTTATGAACACAGAGCGATCAAGAAAACCTCTGGATAGTGGCAGTTTGTAGCCAACAAGGAACTACAAGGACCTTGGTCAAAGCGCACTGACCGAGGCCCATGGAGACCACGCAGGATGCAAAACTGGCACTTGAGAAGCTCGGATTGGGAAATGGAGGTGCATCATTGGGAAAAATCCCTCGAGAAGGAAAGGCCCCAAGCGCTCGGTTGCATGGAAAGCCGGGAAATCGTGGGGAAAGCACTATGGTGAAAGGCAGGACCCACACTCCAAAATGGGTGGGATATCGGGGGCATCTTTGGGTGGTAAGCAGATTTGGTTGAAAGTGAGCGATTCTATTTGGCACACAACAAGTGTTCTGTGGATGAGAGAGAAAACCTTCTCTCATCACGTGCTAATGGACGAGCAAGTCAACCGTGCGAAATGATTGAATATCGTAGGATCCTGGGGCTCCAGATATGATGGTGGAGATTGCGCCCGATGGAGGAACTAGATTTGATAGGGGATTAAGTTGTGACATAGAGAATTTTGACATCCGATTTGACCTCTGAGTTGGCAGATGAGTCATTCCACAACATAACCGAAAATACCGAACTGTGAAGGAAGAGCTGGCGCAGTTCATGAAAGGACAAATGGTCACCTCCCTGTGAGACATTGGCGATGATGTAGAGGCAGTGAACTCCAAATGAACAGCAGCAAGCAATCCAAAAGGGTGGAAGAGGAAGCGAACAGTCGAAGAAAAATTGGCTTTAAACCATGAACAACCAGAGAGAAAAGAAGGAGAAGATAGGAGAAGAGAGGAAAAAAGGAAAGATCATTGTAAGAAAGAAAAGACAGTAAAGCAAGAGGCAGAAAATAGAGAGCCGAGCTGACCATAGGTAGCATCGAGTAGACAGAAAGCTTGAGAGGTTCAAGAAATCCCTGAGAGGATCTGTCAGGAATTGAGCACCACATTGTCCTCCCATTAAAGACCAGAGAGGTCAAGATTGCGTAAGGAAAAGAGTCTGTGCACTCTAGTGGCTTGGGGAATCCAAGAACCACCCTACCAACATCATATATTTCAGGATACTCAAATTGAGCTCCTCATTGTAAATCTCTGCTTTAAAGACACAATGAAAGAAGGCCACCACTGAAAGCTAGACCAAAGATGTAGCCCTAGAGAATACAGTGAACTCCTTATTAATTGTTGTGCTCTTGCATTTTCTTACTGTGTTTTCCTTACTATTTTCCATTTTCCAGTGTCCGTGTATTTTGCAATCTAATCGATCTGTTGGCTAAAATAACATAGACACACACAAGCACATGAGTTTGTAATACCTTCATTCAATAATTATTTAACTGAGGTCACTCACGAGTTATTTTCAGATCAAGTGGTATTAGAGCTCTAATATTTCAAGGTTAGACAAGCTTGTGTTGGTTTAGCTGTTGAATGCTAACTAGATCTAAGCTCAAATTAGGAGAAGGAGAGTTGTTCGAAACTAATCCTGAAATTGGGAGAGTCTATTCTCGGAAGACAATGTCAGAAGAAGTTTCTATAGGGCCAAACCCTCAATTCATAGATAGTTTCCTAGCCATAAGGTCCATGGTAGAAGAAAAGTATAATGACTTTAGAAAACACAAGGATGAAGATGCATCAGGCTCCAAACAAGACAAAGGAGAAGATGAGTCCTTCCTCCATGACCACTCAAAAGGAAAAGGGAAAGAGAAACACTTTCTAACACCTCCTAATAGCCCTAAACACAAAAAGAAAGCATCTTTGATCAAACTAGATGTTAAATTTGATTTGCCTATATATGATGGAGAGTTGAATGTAGAAAAGCTAGACAATTGGATTAGACAAATTGATGTTTATTACAGAGTGCAGATTATTGAATTAGACAAGGGAAAGATTCAACTAGCAAGCCTACGCCTTCGAGGCACTGCCTTGGTTTGGTGGGAAGGTAGAACCGAAGCTGACCTGAAGAGACATGGTAAGACTATCTCTGTCTAGAGTGAATTTGTTTCTGCAATTAAAAAATAGTTTTATCCATTGGCCTACATGTAGCAAGCCATGATGAGTTGGCAAACTCTTCGACAGTTGAAAGGGAAAAGTGTGCAAGGGTATACTCCAAAATTTAGAAAGAGAGCATTGATTCTACGAATCTAATTAGACTCACCTGATACTCTGTTGAAGTACATTGGTGGTCTACACAGCTACATGAGGCACACTATCCTCATGCTTAATCCCACTAGTATAGATGAGGTATCTATACAAGCTACTCATCTAAAAGCTAGAGGAAAGAATGGAAGTCCAGAAGTTGGGGGATCATCCCAACCCATTGCAAGCAAGAGTAAGGAGAAAAGAAAGCAAAAATGGAAAGCAAGGAAGGCTAACACTACATAGAAGAGCAAGGCTTCATGCACTCACTGAAAAAAGGATGGGCATGAAGATGAGCACTGTTGGATTCTGCATCCAGAGTTGAGACCTAAGAAGTTCGAGGGCAAGAAGAAGAAGACTGCTGCAGCTATTCAGAAGGATTTAGGGTTAGACTCAGGAGATGAAACAACTATTACAACCATAGGTATAAAAGGTAAGAATTCAGAAGCATCTACTAGTAATTCTACACAATCTATTATTGATGAAGAAAATGAGAGAAAAAGACATGAGATTTTCCATATTCGAGTTATTTCCAAACATCAAAAGATTGATACTTTGTTTGATAGTGGCTTACAAGTAAATTTAATTTCTGAAGCAATTGTAAAGAAGTTGGGATTAGTAACTAAACCTCACAAGAAACCATACCCATTAGGATGGTTGAATGATAAAGCACAACTACAAGTAACTAGACAGTGCAAACTCAAGTTTTCTTTTGGGTCAACATTTGTAGATGAGGTTGAGTTAGACATAATTCCTTTGGATATATGTGGAATTGTTTTAGGAATTCCTTACTTGTATGATAGAAAAGTTATCTTCTATAGAGCTGAGAACAAGTATCTACTTATTAAAGATGGAATCAAATACTTTGTAAGAGCTCATAAGCTCAAGAATAATTATACTCTCATAAACTCAGGGTAGATGAAATGAATGATAAATTCTTGTAAACAATTCTTACTGATGGTTGTAAAGGAAAAGAAACCTGATAAACCCAATGTATTTGAAGGCTGTAATGTTGAACAACAAGCTGATTTAGAAAAGGTTGTTTCAGAGTATGATATCTTGTTTCAAGAACCTAAAGGTCAGCCACCCAAAAAGGAAATAGTACATGATATTATTTTGCAGCAAGATGCTCCTTTGCCTAACATTGGAATGTACAGGTTGTCTGCTTTAGAGAATGCTGCAATCAAGAAGCATGTGCAAGACTTTCTCAAGAAAGGGTTCATCAGACCTAGCACATCACCATGTGGGTCACCAATCATTTTGGTGAGAAAGAAAGATGGCTTGTGGATAATGTGCATTGATTACTGAGCACTGAATAAGATAACCATAAAAAATTGTTATCCCCTTCCTCACATAGATGATATTTTAGATCAATTGAAGGACGCTGTTTATTTTTCCAAGTTAGACTTACACAGTGGATACCATTAGGTCAGAGTTGCATAACAAGATGCATGGAAGACTGCTTTCAAAACAAAGCAGGGATTGTATGAGTGGCTAGTTATGCCTTTTGGCTTAACTAATGCTCCTGCTACTTTCATGAGATTAATGAATGATGTACTCAGACCTTGTCTTGATGATTTTGTTATTGTGTATCTGGATGACAATATGATATTTAGCAAAACATGGGAAGAACACTTAAAGCATGTTAAGCAGACACTAGATGTTTTGAAAAGAGAAAAACTTTATGTTAAACTCTCAAAATGTGAATTTGGAAAAACATCTCTGAATTATTTGTGTCATATAGTAGGGGGTGGTGAATTGAAGATAGATCCCTCTAAGGTGGCAGCCATTGTAAAATTGCCTAAACCCAAATCTGCTACAGAAGTTAGAAGCTTCTTAGGAGCAACACAATATTGGAGAAAGTTCATTTCTAACTTTTTCTTAATTGCAGCTCCCTTACATGCTTTAACAGGATTGAACAAGGTGTTTCGGTGGGGAGGCAAATAGTAGAAAGCCTTCGACACCTTGAAAGAAAAGATTAGTACAACACTTGTACTAGCACTACCTAATCTTCAAAGACCATTTGAGATCCAAACAGATGCCAGTGACTATGCCATGGGAGCAGTGTTGACACAACACGGTAAACCCATATGTTATCATTTTGAGACATTTAATTCTACAGTAGTTAACTATCCTACATATGACAAAGAATTGTATGCATTAGTACAGAGTGTGAAGAAGTGGAAACATTACTTAATGGGCAAAGAGACAGTAATACATACTGATCATCAACCACTTCAATATCTACACTCTCGAACTAAGTTGCAATAATCAAGACACTATAGATGGATGGGTTTTCTACAATAGTTTCATTTAGTCATCAGATATAAAAAGGGCATACATAATAAAGTTGCAGACATGTTATCTAGACCTATTATGAATGCATCTACTATACTTAAGCATAATTTTGTGTTACATGAGAGTTACATTGAATAATATACTCAAGATATAGACTTTAAAGATGTATATGCAACTTTAAGTCAAGGCAAAAGAGTAGAAGAATTGGACTATCATGTAAGGACCGACTCTTATACCATTGTGGGAAGTTATGCATTCCACAAACTGAAAGAGTAAAGATAAGTCGAGAAGCACACACTTCTCTAATATCAGGTCACTTTGGGGTAAGTAAAACAGTTGCACAGCTGCAAAGATTTTGTTATTGGCCAAAAATGAATGAGACAGTTTCTAGATATGTAAGAGGGTGTACTATGTGTGCTAAAAGCAAGCCCAACAATAGAAAACTAGGCTTGTACACTCCATTACTAGTTCCTTTTCACCCTTGGGAAAGTATTTCCATGGATTTTGTTGGAGGACTGCCTAAATCTAGGAAAGGTCATGATTATCTATATGTTGTTGTGGATAGGTTCAGCAAAATGTGTATTTTGATACCTTGTAATAAACAGATTACAGCTGAACAAACTGCAAAACTGTTCTTTGAACATGTATGGGTTCATTTTGGATTACCCACTTCCATTGTATCTGATCGAGACACCCGATTTGTGGGGAAGTTTTGGTCAAGTCTGTGGGAACTGATGGACACCAAACTGAAGAAAAGCACAACTTTTCATCCACAAACTGATGGCTAGACTGAAGTAGTCAATAGGACAGTGATCTAGTTGCTCAGGGGATATTGCAGCAAACATCCTAAGCTTTGGGATGAACACTTATGTTATGTGCAACATGCTTACAACAGAGCAAGACATTATTCTACACAGAGATCTCCTTTTCAGACCTGTTTTTGGTTTCACACCAAGGTCTCCTTTGGATTTTGTCTTTGGTAAAGACACCACAATTAAGGGGCACAATGATGTGGACAAGGAAACTAGGTTCATTTAATAGATCCAAGAGATCCACCAGGAAGTATAGGAACAGTTGGAAAAGAGCCAAGCCAAATACAAGGCAAGGCATGACAAGCATCAAATGGAGCATAGTTTCCAATTTGGTGACCAAGTCTGGCTGTACATCAGCAAGGACAGGATGCAAGGTGAAGGTAAAAAGCTAAAGCCTATCAGGTATGGACCTTTCAAGATACTTGAGAAGATTGGTGAGAATGCTTTTCGCCTTAATCTACCATCTTACATGCACATCTACTCAGTCGTAAATGCAGATTGCTTGAGATTGTTTGAACCTTCATTACTTGGGGATCTCGAAGAGCAGAGTCAATTGCCTTCTATTGATGACCTGTTACCTGAATATCTTAATGAATTGAAGGAAGATATAGTGTTGGACAGGAAGGTGAGGGCAATGTGCCGGGGAGATGTTGAGTACCTTAGAGTTGGGCTCAAGGGTTCAAAGCCAAGTAGTGCAAAGTGGATAGATATTGGACAAGTGATACAATTGTACCCTCACTTAGTTGATGCTTGAAAACCAACTTTTGGTGGTCCAAAAGCTTTTTCAGTGGGAAGGTCGTGATCTGAATTGGATCCATGAAAATTATCAAAGTGCCATGACTGTATCAAAACAGGACAAACTTCAAATTTATGAACACAGAGCGATCAGGAAAACCTCTAGACAGTGGTAGTTTGTAGCTAGTAAGGAATTACGAGGACCTCGGTCAAAGCGCGCTGACCAAGGCCCATGGAGACCGCGCAGGAGGCAAAACTGGCACTTGATAAGCCCAAATCAGGAAATGAAGGCGCATCGTTGGGAAAAACCCCTCAAGAAAGAAAGGCCCCGAGCGCTCAGTCACATGGGAAGCTGGGAAACCATGGGGAAAGTGCTAAGGCGAAAGGCGGGACCCATGCTCCAAAACTAGTGGGATATTGGGGGAATCCTTGGGCAGTAAGTAGATTTGGATGAAAGTGAGCGATTCCATTCAGCACATGACGCATGTCCAGTGAATGAGAGAGAAAACCACCTCTCATCAAATGCTAATAGTCGAGCAAGTCAGCTACGTGAAATGAACAAATATCGTAGGATCTGGGGGCTCCAGATTTGATGGTGGAGATTGTGCCTGATGGAGGAACCAGATTTGACAGGGGATTAAGCCATGGCATATAGAAGTTTGACGTCTGATTTGACCACTGAGTTAGCAGATGAGTCATTCCACAATGTAACCGAAAACACCGAACCTTCAAAGAAGAGCTCGTGTAGTTCATGAGAGGACAAGTGGCCAACTCCCTGTGAGACATTGGCGATGACGCAGAGGTAGGGAACTCCAAACGAACAGCAGAAGACAATCCAAAAGGGCAGAAGAGGAAGTGAATAGTCAAAGACAAATTCACTTTAAGCCATGAACAACCAGAGAGCAAAAAAGGAGAAGAGAGGAGAAGAGAGGAAAAAAGGAAAGAGCACTGTAAGAAAGAAACGATAGTAAAGCAAGAAGCAGAAAATAGAGAGCCGAGCTGACCATAGGCAGCACCGAGCAGACAGAAAGCTTGAGAGGTTCAAGAAATCCTTGAGAGGATCTGTCAGGAATTGAGCACCACATTAGGTTCCTCCCATTAAAGACCAGAGAGGTCAAGATTGGGTAAGGAAAAGAGTCTATGCACTCTAGTGGCTTGGGAAATCCAAGAATCACCCTACAAACATCATCTGTTTCAGGAGACTCAAATTGAGCTCCTCATTGTAAATCTCTTCTTTAAAGATACAATAAAAGAAGGCCACCACTAAAAGCTGGACCGGAGATGTAGCCCTGGAGAAGAGGGTGAACTCCTTATTAATTGTTGTGCTCTTGCATTTGCTTATTGTGTTTTCCTTACTATTTTCCATTTTCCAGTGTCTATGTATTTTGCAATCTGATCGATCCGTTGCCTAAAATAACATAGACACACACCAGCACATGAGTCTGTAATACCTTCATTCAATAATTATTTAACTGAGGTCACTCACGAGTGATTTTCAGATCAAGATTACTCCCCGTTACCTAGCGGCTTTGTACCCTTAGTGGGTGGTGTACCTGACTCTTACGTCAGTATCGGTACTTATCTATTGAAGGGCTCTTCCCTGATGGTTTGTTTCCCTCTTGCACCACCTGCGGTTCCACAGATGGTCTCTATGGTTTCATCCATTCCTCATGAATTGACCAATCCTTGGATCCTCATGGCCCCTTCAGACATTGACACTTACAGAGAAAAAATGTTTCTATCACCATTTATCCTATAGCACATTGACCCAAGTATAGTCGTGCATGAGATTCCAACTTACCCTCATGCGAAGCCCATTCGCCAATGGCTTCATCCAGTGCACCCTAGAAAAGTAGCCGCCATCAAGGGTGAAGTTGAAAAACTTCTGAAAGATGGATTTATTTATCCAATCCCTCTTACAGATTAGGTGTTGAATATCATACCAGTGACAAAGAAACAAGGCACTATTCATGTTTGCGTCGATTACCGTGATCTCAATCGTGCCTGTCCTAAGGATAATTACCCCACTCCCTTCATTAACCAGATCATTGATGAATGTGCTGGGAGTGAATTATTTTCCTTTATGGATGGTTTTTCTGGTTACAACCAGATAAACATTGTGCTGGTTGATCAAGATAAGACAACCTTTATCTGTCCATGGGGCACCTTCATGTATAAAAATATCGCTTTTAGCATTAAGAATGTTGGGGCCATATTTCAGAGAGCAATGTCTTATGTGGTCCACGACATCCAAAACATCATTAAACCTTACTTGGATAATCTCCCAGCTCATTCTCGTAAATGACATGATCACCCTGATCATCTCCAGCAAATTTTTCTTCGTTGTTGACACTACAACATTCAGTTGAATCCGCAAAAAATGTGTCTTCTGTGTCAAATCTGGACGACTTGCCTTTATCATTTCTAAAGAAGGCGTTCACATTGATCCTCTTAAAGTCGATGCCATAGTTAATTTACCCCCTCCATCTTCATTGCATCAATTGCAGAGTCTGTAGGGAAAAGAAAATTTCCTTCATCCTTTCGTATTGAACTATGTTGAGCTAGCTTCAAGGTTCACCCGGTTGCTCAAGCAAGGAACCCCATTTGTTTGGGATGAGGCTACCCAAAAGTCTTTCGATGACCTAAAGGTTGTCCTCATCAATGCTACTTTGCTGCACCCCCCAAACAATCATCGCGATTACTTCCTTTATATAGGTGCAGCCTCTAGTACCATCGCCATGGTGTTGGTATAAGATGATGATGAAGGCAATGAAAATGTTATTTACTACCTTAGTCACAACCTCCTCAACACCAATACACATTATGGTCATGTCGAGAAGTTGGCTTTGGTTTTCGTACAAGTTTTTCAGCTTTCTCAGCATTACATTCTCCTTCGCACTACCACTGTGATTTCTGAATGCAACCCCCTGACCTACATCCTGACTTGTCAGTTGCCGGGGGGAAAGTATTTGAAGTGGATTGTCATCCTCCAAGACTTTGATTTGGTGTTCACTACTGCCAAATCTAAGAAATCACTGGTCTTCACTGAGTTGGTTTGCTCCCTTCCCTCCACTTCCCTTCCTGCTGGTGCTGATGAGTAGCTCCCAGATGAGACTCTTTTCTTAATTAGAACTCTTGACCCTTGGTATGGTGATATCATCGTGTATCTCAAGACATCCACTTTCTGGTCTGTGCTGACCAAGGATGATCACCGACGCATTCAACATCAATCTCAACCTTACCGTATCATTGGAGATACTTTATACCCCATCGGTGTCAATTTAATTATTCGTCGTTTTCTCACTCTCGAGGAGGCTGAGAGAGTCTTGAATGACTGCCATTCTGGTGCATGTGGTGGTCACCTATCTGGATATGCTACTACTCAAAAAAACCTTCGCGCTAGTTATTTTTGGCCCTCCATCTTCAAGGACTGCATCCTTGCTGTTCACAAGTGCCATGAGTGCCAAATTTATCAGTGAAAAATGCACACCCCACCCACTCACCTACACCCTGTTATTAATGTTGGTCGTTTTTCCAAATGTTCCATTGAATATATGACCTGTATGTAGAAATTCCCACTGTAGATCAACATATTATGCAATATACTAAAGCAAAATACAAGATCTACTTCTACAACAAACTTGTGGAAGCTTAATCGAATTTGAGCAAGATCAAATAGAACACATATAACTGAGAATGAGAAAGCAATCACACATGAACATAGAAGAATACTCTGGGGAAATCCCCAGCTAAAAACCTCGATCTTTGTATTATCATACAAGTGGAAATATGTTCGGATTACACAAAGAATCTGCTCACAAGCTATCCAGGTCTCAGTACAATCCCTCTGCTGCTCATAGACAGTCAAAGGATTCTCACAAACCTTCTCCTCTGCACTCCAAGCCTCCTATTTCCTTGCACAGTTTCTCCTAGGGTCCAATGCTGCCACCTGTGTGAATTTACCTCTCACACTGCTCACTAAACTTAGAAGTAATTGTGCAATCCTGAAGGAGATAATTCCTTCTGCATGGATGAGTTTCCTATATAGGAAAAATCCTCCAACTGATAATACACTGTCCCATCATCTGTTCTCAACTGGGTCTCTGACTAAACCAACATGCATGAGTTATTTATGAGATAATATTTAGTTATCTGAAGTGCAACAGTTACATGCATGCATGCATTAACTAACTAAACTCACAATTAGTTCAACAAACTATTTGAACTAATCTAACAGGACTTAACTCAGTTAACTGAACTAACTAATTACAACTCAAAGTACAACTCATCCTGATATCCTTTAATCAAGGGATAACTTCCTCAATCAATGGAGAAAATGTTGCATGTCTTCACATAGACTTCATGTTTGATTTCCTACAACTAATTAACTCAAGGTGAATTAATTAATTATTTTTCAAACAGCTGCTAAGATCAAATTCGAATTTTACTTCTCAATTTTAGTTCAAGGACTAACTAAAATTGGAATCTATCCCGAAATGCTATTTATAGAAATGCTATTTTTAGCATTTTCATTTTTCATTCCTTGTTGCTATGTCCAACATTGGTACTTGAAATGCTATTTATAGCAATGGTATTTTTAGCATTTCTTGTTGCTATTTTCAACACTCCCTCTCAACAAGAAAGGCATTCAACTTGAACTTGATCCTGAACCTTTGGAATGTTCTACATGCAACACTTCTCCCAAGTGTTGTTGCTCCAGCAACTCTAAAAAAAAAAAAAATCTCCCAACTAACCTCCCTGTTGGGCTAGAAACACCCTCTGATGCTGAAGCTTCCTCTGCCATTGACAAGTGCTCCCTCTATGACCTTTGAGCTGCTACAACACTCCATGCATCTCGCACCATTTCACACCTCCCTGTGCCATCTTGCACTGGTGCAACTCTCCTGTGCCTCTTACATTGTTGCAGCCTGCTAGCTCTGCACTGTCTTGGGATTCCTGCACTGTAGCTCTCTCTGCCACTCCATCTGCATCTGTCTCTACCCACTCAGCCAGTCCTGCTACTCCTCGTTAGGGCTCCCATAGAAAGTTCTAATCAAAGAGGTTGGGTACCTCAATGATCCTGCCCCTATTCCAACCTTCTTGGGACTATCACTCCACATCGCCCCACTTTCGACCTAGAGGTATGGATGCATGTGATCCCTCTACCCACCTGGCTCGAAATTCCCCCCTACTGGAGGTCTCTATATGAGTGGATGCCTCTACTCAGTCTCCTCTCAGCTTCTCTAGTTGTGGCTGCTCCACAACCTCCTAAAGTTACTTCAACAATTGTGCCTCCTCCACAATTATTTGAGACTTCTTCTGGTGCTGCATGTTGAGAGGTAATGTACTCTCCCTCTCAACCACCAAGTCTCTATTAGTTATCTTGCTCCTCAAGGCTTTGGATGCATCTTGAACCTCAAGAGGACAACGGTCCTTGACTCGTGAACCGATCTACTTCACCTGTCTCGTGGTGATGTTTCTAAGGAAAAACTTTCCCTTATTGAAGACCACATCATAGCCTTTGTCTTCCAGCATCATGATCGATACCAAGTTTTTCCTCAGCCCTAGTACATACTTCACATCTGTCAAGGTAATGCGAGCTCCATGCTCCCTCTGAAACAACTGTGGTTACTCCTGAGACACTATACTTTTCATCATTACCCATCGCTATGAGTATTTGGAGATCTTTCTCCTCCAAGGTACTGAACAAACTCGTATCGCTGGTCATGTGGAATGAAGCTCCATTGTCAAGAAACCAACCACATCCCACCATGGATGAAACCATGCATGTGAAGAGGGTGAAATCCAACTCAAACTGTGAGGCCAATGCCTCACCTTCTGATCCTTCCTTGGATCCCTTCTTGGATTTCTTCAGTGGACAATTTGTAGCAAAATGGCCCACCTCATGATAATGAAAGCATCGCACTTTTGATTTTTCAAACTTCTTCTCACCATAGGAAGAAATCAATTTGGGATGAGAATCCTTCTCCTTCCCTTTCTTTTCCTTACTCGCTAAGGCACAGTTTTCTTCATCCTCCTTGGATGAAGAACCATCTCTAGTGCTTCTTCTTATCTCCTCCTGCATCAAATCCAACCAAAGTCATTCCCAATTTGGCAATTTCTCTCTTCCATTTACTGAGTCTTGGTAGCTATGCCAACTCTTAGGAAGACCGAGGAGAGCAAGACTCACCATGTCATCATCAGTTGTCGTGATCCCTACACTTCCAAGCTCATCCCTATAGGTGGTGAGCTTGTTCAGATATGTAGAGATCATGTCACCCTTTTCACACTTGATTTTCTGAAGCTTGTCTTTCAGCGCCAACTTCCTCTGATCACTGCTGTTCTGATATAGATCTTTCAATGTTTTCCACATTGAAAACAATGTCTCCTTCCCATGGAGGCTTGAGACAATGTGGTCTTGAACTCCCTCCAGTAGGATTCTCCTTGCTCTAGCCACACATTTCTTCCATTCCACCAATTATGTAGCATTAGATGTTGTCGGCTTGGGGACTTCTTGATCAATGAAGTCCTTTAGACCATTGTCCTCTAATACTACTTCCATGTGATCCTTCCAAGCTATATAATTTGAGCTGCCATCAAGGGCATACTTGAGTCTTACACTGTTGAACGCCATTGGGGAAATTTGAGATGTGATAAGAATTTGAATTCTATAATCAGGAACTTGATACTTGAAACTTCTCCCTTATTTGTATATTGTTCTTCACTTTGATCACCTTTGCTCCAATACCATGTAGAAATTCCCACTGTAGATCAACATATTACGTAATATAATAAAGAAAAATACAAGATCTACTTCTACAACAAACTTATGGAAGCTTAATCAAATTTGAGCAAGATCAAATAGAACACATATAACTAAGAATGAGAAAGAAATCACACATGAACACAGAAGAATACTCTGGGGAAAGCCTCAGCTAAAAACCCCGATCTCTGTATTATCATACAAGTGGAAATATGTTCATATTACACAAAGAATCAGCTCACAAGCTATCCAGCTCTCAGTAAAATCCCTCTGCTGCTCATAGACAGTCAAAGGATTCTCACAAACCTTCTCCTCTACCCTCCAAGCCTCCTATTTCCTTGCACAGTTTCTCCTGGGGTCCAATGCTGCCACCTGTGTGAATTTACCTCTCACGCTGCTCACTAAACTGAGAAGTAACTGTGCAATCCTGAAGGAGATAATTCCTTCTGCGTGGATGAGTTTCCTATAGAGGAAAAATCCTCCAAATGATAGTACACTGTCCCATCATCTGATCTCAACTGGGTCTCTGACTAAACCAACATGCATGAGTTATTTATGAGAGAATATTTAGTTATCTGAAGTGCAGCAGTTACATGCATGCATGCATTAACTAACTAAACTCACAATTAGTTCAAAAAACTATTTGAACTAATCTAACAGGACTTAACTCAGTTAACTGAGCTAACTAATTACAACTCAAAGTACAACTCATCCTGATGTCCTTTAATCAAGGGATAACTTTCTCAATCAATGGAGAAAATGTTGCATGTCTTCACATAGACTTCATGTTTGATTTCCTACAACTAATTAACTCAAGGTGAATTAATTAATTATTTTTCAAACAACTACTAAGATCAAATTCGAATTTTACTTCTCAGTTTTAGTTCAGGGACTAACTAAAATTGGAATCTATCCCGAAATGCTATTTATAGCAATGCTATTTTTAGCATTTCCATTTTTCATTCCTTGTTGCTATGTCCAACACTGGTACCTGAAATGATATTTATAACAATGCTATTTTTAGCATTTCTACTTTTAGCATTTCTTGTTGCTATTTTCAACATTGTAACCCTCGTTTGGCTGGGGGGCATGGGTATATTATCGTTGTTATGGATTATTTCACCAAATGGGCTGAAGCGATGCCTACATATTCTGTGGACAGTAAAACAACAACTCAATTTCTATTCAATAATGTTATTTCCAGGTTTGGAGTGCTTCAGGCCATTGTCACCGACCATGGCTCCCATTTTTGAGATTACATGATGGCTCAGTTGACTTCTACGTTGGGTCTGTGCCACGATGGCTCAACCCCGTATTACCCTCAGGCCAATGGCCAAGTTGAAGTTGTGAACAAAGTCTTGGTTACCATTCTTCAGTGCACCATTGGGATGCAAAAGTCAAATTGGCATCTCATGCTCTTTTAAGCTCTGTAGGCTTACCGAACCTTGACCAAGGACACAACTAGATTCATGCCATTCTAGCTAGTCTATGGTTTGGAAGCAAATTTACTGATTGAGTGCAAAATTCCATCCCTCAAGTTGGCTGTCGAAACTCTCCCTGAGATCTCACCTCAGGAAGAGTGCCTCTTGTATTTAGAATGATTGGATGAGGCTCGTCATCTTGCTTCTTTGGTCATCGAAGCACAAAAATATGGGTCAAGTCCCATTTTGATCATTCTATCTCTCATCGAGCTTTTTCTAATGGTGATTTGGTTCTTCTGTATGATCAGGCTAATGATAAGCTGGGGGAAGGAAAGTTCAAACCCATGTGGCTTGGGCCCTACATTATTAAACATATGTTACAAAAAGGGGCCTATGAGATTATTGAAGATGAGGGAAATCCCTTAGAAAAGCCCTGTAATGGGCTTTATCTCAAAAAGTACTATGCTTAGGTCATCTTGCATGGCTACTTTTGTACAATAGTGTATTATTGATTTTTGTACAGTGTGGTTTGGTGTGTTGTTTTGCAAGCATCTTTCCTTCTTATTATGTTTCTGCCTTCTTTGCAAATGTCGGTGTCTACTCACATCAGTTTCGCTAATGGTGCTTGCCATAGTACCCATAATCTATCATCTGCAGCATGGACCATTTATGACCCCCATGGTGAGTTGATTCATCTTCAAGATATTTGTCTAGGTCAGACAACTAATAACATCACTGAATATAGTGGAGTTATCTAATTGTTGTCAGAAGCTATCGCTCTTGACATCCGGGAATTGGTTGTCAACCTTGATTCACAACTTCTTGTTCTTCAACTCAACATGAAATATTCCATCAAAAACCCTCAAATATTGAGAATATATCTATGTATTCATCTCTTGGAGAGATATTTTGATTACATTACATATCATCATATTCCTAGACACATGAATACATTGACAGATGCATTAGCTAATTATGTGCTAGATAGACATTTGTGCAACATGTAAAAAATCAAAGACAAATCATTTGTATCATAGTAAGCAAGAAAATATAACATATATATATGTCGATAATGTTTGTCATACATAAAAACCCCCAAAAAAATATGTGTGTTCAAATACATCTGTGGATCTGTTAGCCTCACTCTCATGTGATGAAAACAATTATAAGTCCAAAACAATTAAATTAATTAAAATCAAGAAAGTTGGATTTAATCCTACCATTCTAGATTGAGTTCGTTCCTCATGGTTAGAAGTCAATTTAGGCTTAGTTGGTTGAGAGATTCTCTCCAACTAGTTAGGCTCTTAGATTAGTGTTTGGTTGAGATATTTGCTCAACCATAGTGTCCAAGATAGACGTACTATCTTGAGCCAAAATTCCTCATGTATTTATTCGTACTATTATCGTGATTTGAACATTGAGAGTGTGAGTAATATAATACAGTGAGGCTCTCAGGCCTTTTTTGCCATTTCTGATTTGTGTATATGTCTGGTGTTTATTTTATTAATGTTTTATTAGTTGATTGAATCTCCTTCATGTGGTATCAAAGCCATGGTGATTGTGTGTTGTGTTAGAGTATTGGCTCACATTCCTATTGTAAGCAGTGTGGAGAAGAAACTATCTGGCATGAACTTGGTGGAGGCTAATTCTAAATATTGAGCTCGACACATTGAAGTAGACCAAATGAGTTGAAGAGCTACAAGCTATTGAACAACATACAATCATTGAGATCCATATCCTCTGCATACAATAGGAAGATTCCTTGAGGGAAGAAAATTTTGTACATTGAATATCCTTTAGGTTCGCAGGACTAAAAATTGTGGAATGATAGACTTATGAACTAATCCGCATGATGCTCACGGTAGCATGTAACTACTCGTACTACACAAGTCAACAGTCAGCGGATCCGGTCTAATACCCCCATTGTGTGCCTTTGATACTGGCACGGGATGTCACCTAGCCTGGCATACTCTGGGATACCATGGGTCAATCCCTCGAGGTTCCACATGATCTCCTCCTCATTATCGCTTCCTTCTAGATAAGGAGCGACATTGAACTGTCGAGCAATGCGCCTAGCAATCAAGGACATCCAAACAAGATGCTCCAGTCCTACATCTGCATTTATAAAATCTAAATGTCATGAACGAATATATTTCAAAAACAAAAAAAAAAAATCAAAAATCAAAATTGTTTGTTTTTACCTCCATCATCATAATCCTCCCCCTCTAGGAGCAGTATATCTGGATCATGGTGGAAGTCCGTACCGCTATAGGGCCAATCCTCTACTACCATCAGCTGTTGTCATAGCCACGAGAAGAAGGTCGGATTATAGGACATCTATTGGCTCCCGGTAATCCTAGGCATCAATGCACTCAAACGGACCATCTGTGGGTCTTGTGGCAATGGTGGTTCCACCTTAGCAAGCTGGTAGTGAAATAGTGAGACCCACTTCAGAAACAAGGTCACCAGAATGGAACCGTGGTAGAACTGCTTCACGTTCCCACGTTGGCTTTTGATAGTCGGCGCTTTATGTTTACCTTCATGGCTTCCTCCCAGTTGAAGATAGTTGATGCCGTACAATCAATAACATACTAAAACTTCGACTTGTTTGTTTCATGTTGTGCTTGAACCCTAGCCACTCTATTTATGGTCAACAACAAACACTCTCAGCACAAGATCCCGAACAATCATGATCTCTATCTTGTCGCTCTTTGATTTTAGTGCTTCCGAGAAGTGTTCTATAAGTAGCATGGGCACACTTGCCCCAATAGGCCTTGACCCATACAAATTGAGTGGTTCCCCTCTTCAGGACAATCCCATGATGAAATAAATGTCAGAAGTTTCCAACTCTAGTTCTTAGTTCCGTATCATAAAAACTTCCCGATTGACATCCTAGAGACTGATCAGATACCGTAGCAATTCAAGTTGAGCCCGCAAACTTGGTGTGAGGAAGAATTTTAGGAGCCCATAGTTCCTCAGAGAATTCAAGCAATTTGGGTCTACCATTGCTTGTGTGTCAATGTCCTCATGCTCACGTTCCTTCCAATCCACCATTTTTTGCAATTTTTCCCCTGCAAAAACCATACAATCAAGTCAATAAACATCCTTCGCTAGAAAAATTTGGATCCAATGGAAGAGATTAGGCAAAAACTTGGAAATTTTATTTTCACAGCACTGGTGTGAATATTTTAAAAAAAGTAGCACCAATGGTGCGCTTGACAGTGTTCATAACCCTCGATTGGCGCGATTCCATGCCTAGAAATCGTGCTGACCGAGGGCGAATTTGTTTTTCTAAAACCCTCTCAAGAAATCCAAAAAACTATGAAAAACAAGTAAAAGAAGCATGAAAATGGAGCTAAAGGTCTTGGCTCTTACCTGCAACTAATGGACAATCGAATGGCCTCCCAGATCTCCCACAACCTGCTCCTAAAAATCTAGGGCACAAATGAGTCAAAAGTTCTTCACACAATGGTAAAATGGTAAAATGGTAAAAAATAATTACTTTTTCCTCCTTTTATTCATTTTTCATAACATATTAGGGTTTTTAAAGTATTTTTGACCTAAAATCCTCAAAAAATGGATAATGGATTTACCGTTTGTGCAGCGACAGGTGACGGATTGCTAATGATGGTACTGGAGTCACGTTAAGCTCTTTTTGCGACTTGTAAAAATCAAATGAAAAGATCGCTGAGTATTTTTCCCTTTTTGAATCGTAAAAGAGAATAAAAATGGGGGGGTCCACTTTCAAGCTCTTTTCCAACTTTTTAAACATGAAAAGATTTCTGAGCTCTTGTCGTTCTGAACTCGTTAAAGGTTGCGAAACGTCATTTACCCAGTATATGTTTACCCCTTTTTTAGGTTGGGATAAACTATTTACGAAAAAGGCACTCATTGACTGAAATGGTCAAGCGGTTCTCTCAAGTATCATTTTCTACCTTTTTAGGCTCGAGAGACACAAATGTACGAAAAGGGACCATGTCGAGGTTTCTTTTCTGTGCCTTTTCAAACTCTTTAAATATGAAAAAGATATAGAGTTACACATTTTTCGAAATCATTAAAATATTAAACGACATTGGATTCATCGTCATGACGGACATGAGATTCTCCTTCCTAGGACTCATTAAAATTACTAGGTTAGATTCATCTGAAGGATGAACTTATAGTGCAAGCACATGCTATCCCCTTCAAGCTTGCGATAAAAAATAATTGGGGTACTTGCTAGAAATGGTGGCGGAAAATTGGAATTTCTATCAGTTGTGTCGGTAGCTCACTCTTGAACATGACACTTTTTGCCTCATGTCGGGTTGGGATAGCCTCGTTTTCATCATTGACCTTCATGGGTTGGGCCATTCATTTTTTCCTTCCATTTGATCTCTGCCACATCATCATGACCACCGATCCTATGGATCCAAAAGCTACCAAACTCCGGAGTTGTGTTGCCGATATGTTCAAGAGTTAGTCCTTCTGCAGTTACACTTACTCCTGATTCTCTATATCATCTAAAATCATTTGCATCCCTTTGTCTCATGTCGATGATGTGGGATACATCATGGCCCTCCTTCGACATAGTCACTTCCTGTTGACTTCAGCTCATTATCCAAGAAGCTGGTCAAGAGACTCCCTTCCAGTACCTTAGAGCTTGCATGCCCTAATGGAAAGTTCTTCACACTTGATGACAAGTTCACATCATTGGCTTTCGATTAGGTGATTTCATGGGTGTTTGACATCAGTTCCTTTATTCACATTCCATGAAATATGCTTCTAGTACCTTGAGAGGCACTCTCTCTCTCTTTCAGAGGGCCACGTGGTGGGATATGATTGGCCCTTATAGCTGACATGGTAGCTAACATCATCAATGACATGGCAACACAAAGGATGCGTGGAGTTCAAATTTGACATGGTCAGGGGTCCTATGGGGGAATTTCTAGGTGACACGTGTCACCAATCACAAGGTGATATGTGGCAGTGATGGAGTCACCTCTGCAGATCGGTGATCGGCGGTCGCATAGGTTAAAGTGCTCCTCCACCTTAGTCTCTCACATCATGTGATTGTGATAAGTAGGGATCCTCTCGGACACAATATATTATGTGATCGGGCCTATAAAGGTCCCACATCCAGATAGTCAGTTAGTGTTGAGAAATAAGGTAAAAGATCCCCCTCTTTGGGCTTACGATTGCAATACCTTTGGTGGGCTCGATCCCACTGATTTGCGATTACAAGTTAGAAAGGGAGATGCCAAAGGTAAAGCGTATCAAGCATTGGGATGTGGTATTCTATGTAAAAAAGGAAAAAGGCCCCCATACAGGAGCCTAAAGGCCTTAGTGCCTGAGGGCCAAGCCCCTGGTTATAGCCCCTGGCTATATGATAAGAAGAGCAGAATGAGGCTAAACTAAAGGGGGCCAAGGAGCATCAAATCCCACTGTTCTGCAGCACTTTCAAGAGTAAAAGTCTTGCTACCTTACAACCCCGATAGCTTGGTACATGGGTCTTAATGTAGATGGGTAAGCAACTGTGGCATTAAAGTAAGTATGACACAGAGTGTTGAAGATAGTATTGTTGGCTTGATGGGACCTGACCTAGGTTCAACATTAATTAGCCAAGAAAATCCCTACACTACTGGCCCTTTCAGCATTAATCTGCAGAATGTGGACTGAAGTATCACCTGAAATAGTATGAGGGGATACAGGAACCAAGTTTCTACACCTTGATATGGTAGTGATGTTGTTTTATACCCTAACCCTTCCTTCACGTAGACCAAAAAGTCCTTTAGGGCTTATCGATATACTTCTCTTATTCGGCTTCAAGACCTTCGTGAAAGTCTGTGATCGTCCTTCACTTACCGTAAATAGGGAATTCAGACACTTACGCACCTCTGTGACTACTCTTATTGCTGTAATTACCCTGATTAGCTTAAGTAGTGGATAACTTTAACATGCATTATGATTATCTTCACGTAAACATATATTCTTACTTGTGTTCATATAACAAAGTAAAACACATAGATTCATGCATCAATACAACATTAAACCATATACCTAGTATTCAACATAACACAATCACATACATTCATAACAGAAGTAAAATAGCTCATACACAGGTATTTCCAAAATAATTGTCTTTATTGATGTTCAGATCTCCTTTACAAACTCTGACTACCCTATGCACACAGCTGCAAGGGTCTGCACACTCAGCTACAGACTTCTACCCTAGGCCTCTGCGTACTTAGTTGTAGAGCCTCTTTCCTACACTAAGACTCCTCACTCTTAGCTTTCATAGACCCATTACATTCATCAATTTCCAAACACTACCTAGAACTACCTTAGACTCTTCTAAGACTCTCCTTTTTATACATTCCCATGGTCCGCAGACCAAGGGTGGATCTCATAAAGCTGATACAAGTTACCTAAAATAAGGGCAGAAACCCTTGACAACTCTTTACATCTTTGTGCTCCACAACCACAAAATGTGAATACTTTACATTTTTTATACAAAACTTATGCCTTTAGCCCCAAAACATGGGCTTTTAACCCCAAAATTAACCCTAGGGGACCCGTTCCCAATAGGCCCCCAACACAAAACTGGTGACTCACCCTCAAGTCACTCTACAGGTGTGAAGATCTTGTTGCGAAGACCTCCCAGCTCCACCTGTACCACTGCAACTTCAGCAGTGCACTGTGTCGCTGTCTGCATCACCTAATCAACCAGATGCTCTGTTGCTGGTCTTGCACATGTTTCCTGTAGACTAGCCAGTTTTCCTTTAATGGTGGCCATGAGCACATATGCTTCATCCAGCCAAGGCCTCAGCCTAGCCTTCAATACTGCCTCCTTGTGCTGTGCTGCCTCCACTTGTTCCTTGAGTGCCTTTTCTTCCTGTTGCTTTGCCAACCTCTATGCGATGGCAACGGTGCTCGTTGTCACTTTAACCTCGTCATATCTCTACTACAGTTCTTGCACCTCTGTTTCCAGCCTCTGTATGTTGGTATCTTCCTGTAGGATAGTGACTACTTTGAGTGACTACTCGAAGAGCGCAGTAAACTCCTGCACTGCAGCATTGAATGTTGCAATGACATCTTTGATAGTGGCCTCGCGATGCTCTTTGACATCTGGTGGAGTCGAAGGCTAGGCCCTCAACTCGAGATCCATGATCTTAAGGTTCAATTCAAACTGAACCTTAGCTAGCCCTATTCGTGCATCATGCACACGTGTAGCGAGCTTCTGAATTCTAGTATTGAATGGCACATCTTCAGGGATATTCAGTTTTAGAATAGTTTTGCATGCCTCAACTACTATGGCTGTTGTGCGCTCATTCTTCTCCATGATATTCTTAAGGAGATCAATTGCAGATGTCTTCTGTATAGCCATCTAGGCATTGTTCAACTTCAGCTCACTGATAACATTCATTGCGCATTGTTCCCAAGCCCAAAGTTCCATGATCACACCGTCTTGTTGGGTGTGAAGGGCTTCGCTTGGAAGCATGGCCAACTTTAGCCCAATCTTCTTGAGAACGTTGATAATGGCCCTATCAGCTTCGATTTCTACAGTCAAAGCCCCATTTGGAAGCGCGATGGTCTGGGGATCCATTGAGTGAACCATCTCTGCTGCCTCTGAAGTTCTAGGTGCCAAACTAGTTGACGCTGTGCTGCTCTGCCCCACACTGTTCTGCACTTGAGTGGCCTAGATCTGCAACTCGCGTAAACCTATCTGAATGGCGACCAAGGCTTGCTTTTGTTGCTACTTAAACTGCTGCAGCAGTTCCACAGTTGCGTCCCTCACTATGTCCCCAATATCATTCAAATCACCTTCAGTCAAAGTGATTGGGTCAAGTGATGACTTGCTGGCCTTGGACTTGTTCCATGACCCTACCTTCTCCTGCTCCCTTGTGCGCTTAACCTGTAATGGAGTAGTCTCTAGGTCTGATCCTCCCTGTTCTGAGCACTTCTCTTCCACCTCTTTCTGCGAGGAAGGTGACTTATGATTCCTGTCAGAGTCATGCTCTTCCTCTTCCTCCTCCCCTTTTGCCTACTTTTTGGCAGCGCGCTCTACTTTGGATTTGTCCTCAGCCTCCTTCCTTCTTTCGGCCAACTACATCATCTTTAACCTGCCCTCTTCCTTCTTTTGCTTCACGACAAACTTACTAGATCCAGCTGATAAGTTTGAGGTTGTGCACCACTCTGCTGGCCAACTCCTTAGGACCACGATGATTGCATCATCAGTCACTAGGTATGGAATATCATACCATTTTTTCTCAGGGTCCTTCCGCACTCTGATGGAAACGAGGTGGAAGTTTGCCTTGAACTCCACATATTCGGACAACTGCTCAAAGGCAGTCAGTGAGAGTCACAACTTGTGGTTGATTGTGGTGCAGATGTTTGATTCCATCAGGACCCAAAATATGTTACTATCCTTGACCCTTTGGGGATCCTTTGTGGCCTAGAGTGAAGCAAAATTTTCTACTTCCAACAGATCTAATGCAATCAGAATAAACTAATTGTCCTTCGGTAACTCCCAAGTAGCCAATACAATTGACAATAGTAGCCATTGTTAGGTTCCCATTTTGTCTATTTTTGACTGTATATTTTTCCATTGTATTACCCTCTTCAACCCTTAAGTGAAAGCCTTTGCTAGTGTTTTGGCTTAATCACTCCAAGAGGTACAGAATAACTTTCCTCATTGCTACATGTTTAATTATTCAACACGTAATCATGCTATCTTTATAATTATTCCCTGAAGTTGATTAAAGTGTTGACTAATTGCTGAAACTGCCTAACTGGTAGGATCACATTTTGCCGTTGCTGAAACAGCGGAAACAGCGCAAACTGTGAAGCTGAAACAGCAAGAATAGCATGAACCTCGAAGCTGAAACAGCACGAACAGCACGCGCACTTTGAGGAACAGTTGGGATTTGCGTAACAAATCTGCATCAGCAAAGGAGTCTGACCGATTACTATATTGGTCGTAATGATCATGATCCTCATGGCTGTAACAATATTTTGTTATCAAGAACTGACTTTCTTATTTTTGGTACAAAAGGGTTGAATCCGAATGTATGAAAATCTGTTGTAATAGATGTCTCCTCTATAAAGAGGAGACATCTACATTAGAGAAGGGGGACAGAAAGGAGGGGAACAACTGTAACACAGAACTTGTAGTGAAGGGATGAGACTGAATCTCTTTTTGTAATATGGTTTATTGGCAGATGAATACAATCCCGTTCTGAGTATTTTACCTTAATTCCTGTGTTCTGGGGAATCTTGTGAGAAGGACAGGGCCCACCTTCATCACAAGATTCACCCATCTTCTTTCTATTGTGTGGTGTGTGTGTGATTTCTGTTTATGTTACAGTTACTGCTTCTAATGATATTTACTTTTTCTAAAACTCTGTTTTCCTTTTTAACTGATTGATGTTGCATATGAGTGCCTCACCGGTGATTAGGATTTACAGAGTGTATGGGTGAACTGGACAACAGAGGCAGGTGCTAAAAGTCCTTACTCTGAGGATAGGGTCCTGATCCTTTGTTGCAGGACAACCATCACTTCCTTTTGCAGATTTGTTTCCTTTAAGTTATTTGTTCTTACTTCATTTTCTGCAATAGGCTGTAACTACTGTAACTGCTGTAACACAGAGTAGGGATTTAATAGATAGTAGACTATTTATACTACAACTTTTAATACCATTAAGATTGAGTACATACAGTACGTAGTCACCTTTGGAATAATCAGACTTTCCCGGGTTGATAATTAATGTGGCACTTGACTGTTTTATTATTAAACAATTAAAGTGACCAACATTTTGGCGCTATTGCCGGGGAAGGCGACTGAAGATTTTAAGGGTATTAACATTTTTCTTTAGAAATGCAGGATGCATGAGAGGATGCAAGAAGGTTAACCATTCAGGCGGCAAAGGCAAAGGAGGAGGAAGAAAAACTTTTATTGACGATATTATTTCAAAAGCTGAGACATCCTAGAGGTTAAGCTCTCGAAGGCCACAGACCCAACACTCTTCCCAGACAGATTTTCAGACAGAGGAAGTAGTGGGGCCAGAGAGGGTTATAGAACCATCAGAATATACTGAGGAACCGGTGGAAGAAGACGAACGACCAATAGAAGAACCAATAGAGGAAGTTAAGGTGGAGGAACCAGTGCAGGACATCGAAATCCCAACAGAAAATTCCGAAGATCGGGTAAGCGCATCAGGAAAACAACCAATGGAGGATAACAATGAAGGACTTTTCAGTGGAGGTCGCAGAATAGAGGGAAGGGGAGAAAATTCTCTCTCCACCCTGGAATTCCCCATTGGAGATCTCCCCAGAGGAGCAACTCCTATGAAGAATATCCCACTTTCAGCATTACCCAATTTCCATGGGTTATCCACAGAAGATCCTGATGAATTTCTTTTTGAATTTGATATACTGTGTAGAAGCTATGACTATGTTAATTCTGCTCAGAAATTAAAGTTGTTTCCAGCTACATTAAAAGGGAATGCATTAAGATGGTTCATGAGCTTGGGAGCTCATGTGATTACAACATGGGACCAGATGAAGGAGAAATTTTTGTCTAAATACCAAGATTATTATCGAACAAGAGAAAGGAAGGAGGAATTATTCAAGATGACTCAGAAGGAGGACGAAAGTCTGGAGGACTTCGTGGAAAGGCTACAATATAATTTACAGCGATCTGATCATCCTGATATGAGTAAGGATATTCTCAAGTCAATATTGCTAAAAGGGGTACGAGATGATTGTTTAGATATGTGGAATATGCTTGGAAAAGGAGACATATCTAAGGAATCCTATGATGAGATTATCAATCTCTATAAAAGATGTTCGAGAGGAGCAGCAAGCAGACCAAAGAGCAAAGACAATACATACTCAAGAGTCCAGAAATCAGCAAGTGGAGGAGCAACAAGGGCCGAAATAGGTAACTTACTTGAAGAATTTAAAACTGAAATGTTAAGCTCTTTTGCTTCACAAATTGATACCTTGCAGGTTAAAAAGAAGCAGGCAGAAGCAGAAGCTGCTCTGGCTATTTTTTGCTCTAAATGCAGGGAAAAACACCCACTAAGGGAATGCCCCCTGGACAAGGTACCAATCTGCACTATCTGTGAAAAGGACCATGAGACTCAACAATGCCCTTCTTTGCCGGGAATAAAAGCAGCACTGCAGCTAACTGAAGAAGAAGTTGAAGCAGTGTACCTCCTCACACAGAGAAGACAATGGCAACCACGAGGACAAGGTACGAATTCTAACATGTCGTTTAATCGTTGGAATAATCATCCTCCTTTTCAAACAAATTACCCACCCTTCAACCAAATGCAGTACCCACACCTTAATCAAATGAATTTCCCACCCATACAGCAACCAAATCCTCCTTTCGTTGATCCTACGATGTGGAATCCCTGGGCTCTACAACAAACCTATTATAATCAATGGAGCCCGAATTGGATAGCTCCACAGATCCCATTTCCAAACCAATTACCTCAGTATCAGCAATCTCTCTCCTTACTATCAAATGCCCCACCAAATAATCAGACAATGAGACCTTAGCTACCTGTACAACCTAACCCCAACCCGAATAATAATAAAGCTCTGCATGTAATTGATGTTCAAAACCAACTGGTTTCCCCTATGCAATGTAATGACATTCATTTACGCTCTGGAAGAATAGTTGAACCCATTATTGATGACATTACTTCCGATTCTAATAAAGAAGAAATCGGAAAAGAAAAGTCATCTAATGCTGAAACAGTTGGATCATCTTCTAATAACAATGCTAAAACAGTTGAAACATCCTCTAAAAAGACTGCTGAAGTAGCAGAGCCACCAATCCTTGAACGTTTGGCTCTTACCAAAAAACTTGAGCCACCTGCTTGTAATCTGTTAGGAGAGCTGCAGAATTTATATGTTAAAATTCCACTCTTACAAGCACTGAGAGATGTACTGATTTATGCTAGAACGGTTAGAGATATTTGTATTAAGAAACCTGGAAGAAAAGCTAAGGACCCCCTCACAGTTCATGTGATGGGTGATCTAGCTGCTCTAATGTCAGAAAAAAATCCCCATGTCATTAGAGCAGCTACCTTTCCCCTATAATGATGGAACTACCTCAAGGGATAAGTCTTTCTCCCATGAGAAGAGGATCCATCTCCCATCCATCTTTCTTATATAAACCTCCCTTCTTCCCAAGCACAAACTAGTGACTAGTGTGAAAATCAGAGTTAGAGTTTTGGCTAAGTGTAAATATACTAGACAAGCAAGCTATTACTAGTTGTAGCCATCTATTTGTGTCAGGGAGAAGTGTGTTGGTTTGGAGTGAAGCCTAAAGGGAAGAGTATTTAAACTATTGTTGTTTGAAGCCATCATGAAGTGCTAGCAAAAGTGTGTGGGAACCTGGTCTTGTCAAAGGAAGACTACGACATCAAGACGAACACTTGTAATCTCTCTTTGACATTAATATATGCAACTATCAATTGATTTCCTACATGTTTGGTAATATTACATATCTGTGTCTTAATGCTTCTTGACTCATTAAGTAGGTTGAATTTCAATTTGTCTATTATTATGTTTGTGTGCTATTGTTGTTTACTTGTTTCAGGAGCTTGAAGAAGGAAGCGAGAGATTACTGGAGCGAGCAAGCAAGGACATCATCAAGTAGGATAAGCAACCAAGAGGTAGTCCCTCTTGATTGATTCTAATCTAAGGAAATATTCCATAGAATGTATTTGTTGTGGCTAGACCCATTATCGGGCTAGAGGAATTTGTTCATGTCTGCACTTATAATTTTACTTCAACACAAGCATATAAACCAAGCTAAAAGAGATTTCCAACCAAGGAGAACACAGTCAAAACAAGCTAAGAGACAAAAATTATAAGGGCAAGAGATTTCCAACCAAGGAGAACTCCTCTGTCAACGCGCTGATCATTTCGTTAAGAAAATGCGTACCTCAATTGCTCATCAAAATCTTTGGGCAACCAAATCTAGTCAGCACATACTCAAAGATGAAATTTGTTGTCATTGCCCCTGCACAGTCCTTCACAGGCTATGCCTCCATTCATCTGGTCAAATACTCAATCGCGATGATGATGTACCGTGCACCCGTCTTCTTTCCTGGGAGCTGAATTGGTCCTACAAAGTCAATTTCACACTTTTCAAACGGCTGTAATGACATCTACGGATTTAGAGGTAGCTCATCCCTCTGCAATGGCCTACCCATCCTTTGACATGCATCACATGCCTTATAATAAGCCTTAGAATCCTTATGAAGCGTCGGCCACCATAGCCCAGCGTGTAAAATCTTCTACGCTCTAGATTTTCCTGCATAATGTCCTCTAGCGGCTCCTCCATAAGCTTCAACAAAGATGTTGTTCCGTTTAAAGTCAAGTACATAATGTCACAAAATTTCATCTGAGCCCATTTTATATAAATACCCTGCAATAGTGTTCTAAGAGGTAGGCCCTCTTATTTGATTCTAGCTTAAGGATATTTTCCATAGATTGTTTGTTTGTGGCTAGACCCACTCTCTCGGGCTAGAGGAATTGTTTGTGTCCACACTGAGAATTTACCTACACCAGAAATTGGTGACTCCACTGGGGAGCCAATCCTTCTATTTGATTGATTGTCATTTTATGGTTTTGTGTGAACTTTTCTAGTATCACCATTTCCGTTTAGTGTTCTCTGCTTTTCCTGGTTCACTGCTCTGAGCCTGAAATTTATAGTGGCAAGTCTGGTTTTAATTTTTTAATTTTTTCCTTGAATCCTTGGTCAGCACGTTTATTTTTCTAAGAGTTGCGCCAATCAAGGCGAGTTTCTCTAAAACAGTTGCATTGACCCCCTTCTGGCACTTGTTTTCAGTTAGGTAGTCTTGCTGATCCCTGTCGGTGAAGATCAGGGTTTCCCCTAGATCATAACTAGTGTGTCTTGCGCTTCTGATTTTTGTCTCTTAGATTGTTTTGACTGTGTTCTCCTTGGTTGGAAAACTCTTTTAGCTTGGTTTATATGCTTTTGTTGAAGTAAAATTATAAGTGCGGACACGAACAAATTCCTCTAGCCCGATAATGGGTCTAGCCACAACAAATACATTCTATGGAATATTTCCTTAGATTAGAATCAATCAAGAGGGCCTACCTCTTGGTTGCTTATCCTGCTTGATGATGTCCTTGCTTGCTTGCTCTAGTAATCTCTCGCTTCCTTCTTCAAGCTCCTGAAACAAGTAAACAACAATAGCACACAAACATAATAATAGACAAATTTAAATTCAACCTACTTAATGAGTCAAGAAGCATTAAGACACAGATATGTAATATTACCAAACATGTAGGAAATCAATTGATAGTTGCATATATTAATGTCAAAGAGAGATTACAAGAATTTGTCTTGATGTCGCAGTCTTCCTTTGACAAGACCAGGTTCCCACACACTTTTGCTAGCACTTCATGATGGCTTCAAACAACAATAGTTTAAAGACTCTTCCCTTTAGGCTTCACTCCAAACCAACACACTTCTCCCTGACAAAAATAGATGGCTACAACTAGTAATAGCTTGCTTGTCTAGTATATTTACACTTAGCCAAAACTCTAACTCTGATTTTCACACTAGTCACTAGTTTGTGCTTGGGAAGAAGGGAGGTTTATATAGGAAAGATGGATGGGAGATGGATCCTCTTCTCATGGGAGAAATACTTATCCCTTGACGTATTTCCATCATTATAGGGGAAAGGAGCCCAAATTGTCATCCTTGACCCCATCCAGCCAAACCATTTACTAGACTTCTGTTACGGAGCTTCTAGAGATGAAAGATTCAACTCTAATTTAAAAAACTTTCCATAATAGAACCAGAGCGATTGGAACACAGCTCAGTCACACCGATCGGCGTGGGGAATAGTGCTAATCTCTACACATTGGCATGGGGGAGACAAAAGTCATTAGTGCCGGTCTTGTAAATTGGGCAAAACAGAAGTTTTAGGGGAAATGGTGCAAAAGGGAAATGATCTGCTCATGAAGAGGGACATAATGGGAGTTTCTCCATGAAGGCAGAGCATGTGGGGTTCATTGTAGAGGTCCTCTAGGATCAAGGAACAAGGAGTATAGAGATAGTGACAAAATGGTACGTAACAGATGCCCCCTAAAGCGTGAAGGCTGAACTGAAGTGAGGGATGAAACGCTTTATAAATCAGTACGAGGAACCGGTTTGCCATCGGAAAACCTACGAGCAAGTACAAATACATATATATAAACTGAGATCTCTTTCAAATGATACATGAATTGTGGCATGGACACAATGATCCAGAGAATGATCATGTAAAGGGATCCAGGTATGGGCACAGCCATCCGTCAAAGAGGATCATAAAGAAATGAAGGTGTGGTCGCAACCAGCCATCTGAAAGGGACATGCATATCATCATAACCATGTCACACCACTTCGCAACCTGGACTTTCGTGATCTAAGTCTAGGGTCTTGTGCTCAAACACGACCCGATTAAAGTGCGGATCCTAGGATGTGAATATATGTGTTGACGTCGAACATGCTAGAAAGTCGCTTGATTACTAGTCAATGATGTAAACTGTTAACAAGCACAAGCGATACCACAAATAATGACAATGGCTCTCAAGGTACTATCAGCACAATTCATGGAATGTGAATACATGAACTGAAGTCGAACACCTGTGAAATCACTCGATTCGAAAGCCAATGATGTGAAATTGTTGTTGAGTGTGAAGAACTTGCCATTAAGGCATGCAAGCTCTAAGGTATGTTTGTGTTTACATTTGTGTCTCTCGAGCCTGAAAATATGTTTGTGTCTCTCGAGCTCAAAAAGGTAGAAAACAATACTTGAGAGAACCACTTGACCATTTCAGTCAAGGAGTACCTTTTTCGTAAATAGTGCCTCCTAGCCTGAAAAAGGGGTAAACTTATACTAGGCACATGACGTTTTGCATCTGTGAACGAGTTCGAAACGACAAGGGCTCGACCATCTTTTCATTTTTAAAGGGTCGGAAAAGCACTGAAAGTGGACCCCCCATTTTTATTCTCTTTAATGAGTCAAAAAGGGAAAAACACTTGGTGATATTTTCATATGAGTTTAACGAGTCAAGAAAAGAGTTGAAACATGACTCATCACCATCATTGAACATCCATCACCTGTCGCTGTACAAGTAAGGAAAAGTGTATTACCGAGTCCTTGAGGTAAAATAGGTCAAAAATATTTACAAAACCTGATATTTTCATGAAAAAATGAATAAAAAGGGGAAAAGTAAATATATTTTTACCATTTACCATTTTACCTTTGCAGTGAAGAGTTTTACCCACTTTTGTCCTAGCTTTTCTGGAGTGGATTGCAAGAGATCCGGGAGGTCAATTGATGAGCCGTCAGTTCCAGGTAACAACCAAAGCCCTGAGCTCCATTTTCATGCTATTTATTTATGCTTTTAGACATTTTTTTAGGATTTTTAGGGAGGTTTTTGAGAAATTGTTTCGCCCTCAGTTGGAGTGATTTCTACGCACAGGATCACACTAGCCGAGGGTTATTTGCACGACAATCCACACCGACCGGTGTGACTGTTTCTAAAACAAGCACGCCAGTGCCATGGATAGGGAAAAAACAAATTTTCTCAAGAACTGACTGTTAAAACTTGATTTTTATGTGTCAAAATTGATGATTGACTCAAATAAACGACTTTTGCAGGAGAGAAATTACCGAAAATGGTGGATTGGAAGGAAAGATAACACAAAGATGTGGACACCCAGGCAATCAATGATCCAAATTGCCTGGAGGCTTTGAGGGCTTGCGGTCTCATCAAATTTTTCCCTACACCAAGGATGCGAGCCCAACCCGAATTGCTTTAGTACTTGATAAGCCTTTGGGACATCAATCGTGAGATTTTTGTCATTGGGGACTAGGAGCTAGAGTTGACAACTTCGAACATCTACTTCATCACTGGGTTGTCTCGCAGAGGTGAGCTAGTGAATTTGTATGGGTCATGTCTAGTTGGGGCAAGCATATCTTCCCTGCTTGTCGCGCATTGTCCTGAGGCCCTGAAATCCAAAAGTGGCAAGCTTGAGATTTCCAGTGTACAGGATTTGACACTGAGGGTGAATCTATTGACCATCAACAGAGTGGTAGGGTCCCAGTCAAAACATGAGACTAATAAGTCAAATTTCCTTTACGATATTGACTGCATAGCTCCTACGACCTTCAACTGGGCAGAGGCCATGAAGATGAATATCAAGCGCTAGTTGTCTAAGGCCAAGGTGGGAAACATGAAGCAATCTGGCTTTAGATCAGTACTCATGACCTTTTTCCTGGAACAAGTGCCATTATTCCAGTTCCAGTTGACTGAGGTTGATCCTCCTATGCCATGTGATCTGCAAATGGCCCACTGGAGTTGTTTGATGCCTAGGATCACTGGGGGTCAGCAGATGTCCTACTGACCGACATTCTTTTCATGGCTACAATGACAGAAAATCATCATGGAGGACTGGACGTACAACGGAACTGATTTCCGTGGAGACCCAGATATGCCCTTGCCAAATGGGGAGGACATCGATGACGAAGGTAAAAACCAAAATAGATTTTTGATTCTGATGTTTTTTAATTGTTTTTAGTATATGCATGCTTATAACATTTCTCTTGTGTATGCAGATGTTGGACCAGAGTGGCCAACTAGGGTGTCCCTGATAGCCAAGCACTATCCCCATCCTATTGATGTTGTCACCCCTTATCAGGAAGGGAGTGATAATGAGGAGGATATTGCGAGGAACCTTGAGGGGTTGACTCATGGTATCCCTGAGTATGCTTGGATAGGAGACATGCCTCGGCGGTACCAGAGGCACACAGTGGGAGTCTGAGATCAAATCCATCAATTACTGAGTCGCATAGTATGAGTCGTCTCGTGCTATCATGACCACCATGCTGAGTAGTTCCTAGGTTCAATACTCACATATTTTTTGAGGCTTGCGTGCCACGAATGTGTGAGGCCTGTGAGCCGCCGATGTTATTATGGACATACATATTATTTTTTGGGGTTTTGATGTATCAAACATTCTCACATATGTATATATGTTATATTTTCCTGTCTATTATGGTACAAATGGTTTGTATTATCTTTTACATGTTTCACAAATGTCTATCCAACACGTAATTAGCTAATGCATATGTCAATGTATTAATGCGTCTAGGAATATGATGATATGTAATATAATCAAAATATCTTTCCAACAGATGAATACGAAGATACATTCATAATATTTGAGGGTTCCTGATGGAGTATTTCCCGTTGAGTTGAAGGACGAAAACCTGTGAATCCAAGTTGACAACTGATTCTCTGATGCCCAGAGTGATGGCTTCTGACAATAGTTCAATGACCGCACTGTATTCAGCAATGTTGTTGGTTGTACAACCTAGGAAGATACCTTTAAGGTCAATCAACTCACTGTTAGGGTTGTAGATATCGCACACTGCAGATGATAGGTTCCGGGTACTTTGGCAAGCACCATCGATGGAACCAATGTGAGGAACTGCAGACATCTACAAAGTAAGAAAATCATAGTAAATAGGAGATCTATTTGAAAGCTTTCAAACAAAACCACACTGTAAAGAAATGAATCATACACTAATGTACACAAGTAACCATACAAGATGACCTAATCATAGTACTTTTTGAGGTAAGAGTCCATGTTGGGACTCGAGTAATCAATCAACAAAAAAAGACACCAGAGTTTTACCATTTCCATGACGAGTAAACATCGACTTGGCCAAATAATAGAGTAGAACTCATATAAGGATTTTCCCCCATGCCCCCGGGGCAAGGGAGGTTTACGAGTCAGATGACAATTGGTTAAAACTTAGGGAGGGTGAAAAATCTGGAATCCATGAAGGTATAAAGGTGCCCTCAGTTGAAATATCTTGATTATGTTAGGATAAACTGACACATCAATGAACAATGGGGAAGAGGATTCTTCGAAAGCAGTAGACATGACAGTCGGGCAAGGCAGGAATGAGGAGCGATGATGGGTATCGATCCATGGCAGTTCCTCGAGAGACATGATTTCCATGATACCTTCATCGGCGAGGAAGGTCTCAGCTAAGGGATCAGAAGATTTCAAGGTGGCAAGCCAGGGGATTGAGAATACACATCGAGAGAGGTCTTCACAATATGAGAATCAAAGGATATAGAGTTCATAGCCAAAACAATTTCCATGTAATTGATTTTGGCGAGACTAGGCGGCATGAAGTCGCCCCAAGAATCAACCAGATCTGGCACAGGTATGACCCAGGGATCAGATTTGACTGAGATCATGTTGACGAAGGCAACATGAGGAGGTGGGAGTGGAAAAATTTCCATTAAGGCAGAATCTTTGAAGAGACCTACCCCCACACTCTCAAAGGGAGTACCAGAGTGCTTGACATATGGAACGTTTCCATCAGACAAGGAAGAGGAAAAGAAAGACAGCTGATCAATAGTGACAATCCTCCCTTGATGGGGAAAATAGAGCACACGAAACAAAGAGGAGGACATGGCATGCATGGCATGGGTCCAACTTTAGCCGAGTAGAAGATTATAACTGAGATTGGCGTCAACAATATCTACCTCAACTTGCACTGTCTTGCCTTCCAAGGTGATGGCAAGGTTGGGTAAAACACCAAAGGGTCGTGAATCACACCCATCAAAATCTTCCAATGTGTTCGAAGACTAGTTCAGTGTAGGGGAACCAATAGCCTTCCAACATGCAGTTGACACAATGCAGGTAGAATCACCTTCATCGATGACAGTGCGGTGGATGGTATTTTCATTAATGATTACTTGAATAAGAAAGAAAATATGATGAGGGAATCTCGAAACATGGTTCTCTAGATCGAAACAGATCAAATTAGAATTGGTGGGATCAATGCCCTTGATAGCTGACAGTAAATATTTCTGTTGTGATGGGCAGCTTTGGAGTGCCTCAAGACCTGACATAGCTGACAATGCTTGAGCCAAATCTTCAAAAATATTGTAATACTGAGTAGCTCAGGCGTTGGGGTTGTATGAGGATTTCCATAGCACACCATGAGAGGGTGTCCATGGAGCAAAATTAGGGTTAGGTCACTCGATTTGCAGAGGGCCAAAACTCTAGGTAGAAGAAGAAGGTGGAGCTTCCTTCTCTTTCCTTGCTGTGGGAGTTGGAGTTCGATAATCTTTTGATCGGGTAGCCACATTAATGGGCGTGCTCATCATGAACACTTGAGATCTAGAGGAAGTAGATTGAGGTTGGTCTACCATTTGAGTCTGCTAAGACAGAAAAGGCTCTTTGAGGACAGCAGGGATCCCCTTGAGCAATCGACTAACTTTGGATCATCGTGGACAATCCTTAGTATAGTGATCCTCCTCACAAATGAGACAGGGATACTTAGGTTTCCATTGCGATGATTCACCAACAGACAATTTTGGAGGACCCTCTTTCGAGGCATCAGCTTCAGCTTTGCCTTTGCCTTTCTTTTTTCCTTTCAAGGATTTGTCCGTTGCGGTAGATTGAACAGTGTGGACCTCCAAGGTTTTACCAGGGCCTGGAGGGTTTTGAGATGAAATGTTGGGAACAGTATTCGAGACCGACTTCTATTTGGAAGAAGTTTTGGCAGGGGCCTAGGATACTGAACCAATAACTCCATCAATGGGAGGAAAAGCGGGTGACTTCGATGTCACGTGATTGGATGATGGCTGTAAAGCATTGGGTAACAATTTGTATAAGGTTCCAGACTGAGAGTAGACTAGGTCCAAGTACTAGGCACGAGCGATGGCTTGCTCTTCAGTGACGCATCCACCCATGGTTATATCATGAGCAATTGGGGCTACAAATGATTTGGTGAACCATTCGGTGAGGAACTGATCAGCTATCTCGAACTTGATTAGTCTATGTCTACATCTCTATTCATGGATATGATCAGAGATGTGCGTCACAGTGTCTTGCTTAAGCGATGTGAGCAGATAGGTGCTCGTTTCATAATGAACCGGTAGCTGAAAATGCATGAGAAAGGCCATGGCTAACGAATTGAAGTCATGAAAAGTACTTCGAGGTAGCTCGATGTACCATTTTGTTGTGGCACCCGTGAGGGTTTGTTGGAAAAGACGAAGACGAATGGAATCGTCCACATATGAGTTCGACGAGCACCAAAGGTGATATGTCATCACATGGGCTTGAGGATCTTCTTTAGCTTTTCCATCGAACTTTGGGCAATCACTTGGTATCTGTGATGGCACCAAAGGCTAGTACGACAAATGAAGAATCGGATCATTCATAAGATGTGATACATCCAGTAACTCAAGTGTAGCCAAGAAAGGTAATTGAGTGTTGAAAGGCAAGGGAGGTCGATAGGCGGGCCCATAAGGAGGAGCCCATCCCTACTAGTAAGGATTTTGACCCCACAGTGGGGGATTTTGGCCATATGGCATTAGAGGCTACCCCCGTTATAAATTACCTTGACCAGAGGGAGGATTCAGACCTTGAATACCTTGAAACTGTCCATGCTTAAAAGGCTGATGAGCCTGTTGACCTTGGACATATGGGTATGGGACCTGTTGTCTTAGAACATAGGGTTATTGGGCTTGTTGTCCCTGAACAAGAGCATTTTTGACCTGCAGCCCTTGGGCATAAGGTTGATACGCTTGTTGCCCTTGGACGTAGGGATTTTGTACCTGGTGCCCTTGGTCGGTAGGATTATAAACCTGTTGGACCTGGACAAGAGGATTTTGCAACTACTGTTGTAGGATTTGACCTTAAACCTGTCCCTGCAAGGGTTGCCCTTATTGATAGGTATACAAGGGTTGTTTTTTCCTAGGTTGGTTTTTCTGACCTTGCAGTTTCAAAATTTGTCCTTGGGTTTGCAGAGCTTAGCCCTGTGAGGGTATGGGTTGAGAGGTATGCAGAGCATATTGCATCTACTGCTGTACGGCCTACTACAATGGTTGAAAGGATTGACCTTGCGGTTGTTGCAAGTGACCTTACTGTGGGATAATCTGCCCTTGTTGTTGTGCGGAAAGTCCTTGCTGCAATAAAGGTTTTCCTTGCGGTAACAAAGGCTACCCTGGTTGTTGCAAAAGTTTTCCTTGTTGTTGCAATGGTACTTAAGCAGTGCCCGAGAAATTATCGAACTGAATCTGGCCGTAGCCAGGCTGGATGTATTGCCCAGACGGGATGGTGTAAGGTTGATTAACCAATCCTTGAGAACTGTATGGAACGTAAGGATTTTGGTATTGGACCTGAGCCCCATATAGTTGTTGATACTGAACATTGTTCAATCTAGATGGACCACTAGGATTCTGAACCTGTTGGTACTGGACAATGGTTGATTTAGTAGGGTCAGCAAGGTTGTAAATAATACCAAAAGAGGGTTGGTTTATACCAAGCATGTGAGCTTGTGAGCCTCTCACATTACTGGAACCTGACACCATAGAGACATTCAGGTTCTACCCCCCAAGTGGTGGCACAATCTGGCCACTGACTAACAGGACAAAGGAACTAGAAGAGACAATCTTTGAAATCACCGGTCGCAACTAACGCATAACTGGGATCGATGGTACAAGAGTGTTCGGGACGGTGGGTTGCACCAAGACTGAAGTAAAAACTGGTTTGGAAGTCGTGTTCATGATGAATGGACCTGACGTAGGCCTAACGCATGACGCCCAAACAGAATTATGGTAGAGCGATGAGGCACTAGGTGTGCCTGAAACAAAGTGCCTTAAAGACACATAGCTAGGTGGCAAGCTGGTGGGAATAAATTTTGAATAAGGGTAACCCTTGGGAGGGAACTACAACTGCAATTCTTCTCCCTCAATAGTGTGTGCAGTTGAGACTTCAGACTCATCCGAAGAAGTGACTGGAGCATTGCCTTTGGGTTCCATGTCTGCAAACAAACGACGACGAACAACCGAACGTGTACCGGGGGATAGTTCCAAAGGAACACTCAGTTGATTGTACGGACTATAAGGGCACTGTGGTGATATCTCAACAGCATCAAACAAGGGGTTCAGAGGATAGATAACTAGTCCAAGCTGACTATCAGTGGTCGGTGAGTTCTCTCGAGTTTGAATGGGATTATCTGGAGATTCCGGGTCAAGACCAGCAGATGACCCTGAATCAAAAGTAGGCGGAGGACAAGATGATAATGGTTGAACACTCAAAACAGTTGCGAGTTCAACATTTTGGTCCTCAAACGGCTCTGATAACTCAGGAAGTGGCTCCTCAGACAATCTTTCAGATGGAGGAGAGGAAGAAGAAATGGGTGAACCAGATGGTTCAGTCACAATGACCTTGTCTTAGCCGATAGAACAAATAACTTCAAGGCTTTAAAATGTCCTTTTAAGGGAACTCATGATTTGGTCAAAAATTTAACAGGATGTTTTGGATCGTGGGCAATCAATTATTTAAGACGCATAAAAGACTGATGTTCTTTCATTTTTAAGAGTTGAGAAAGAAACAAAGATGACTCTATCGCTTTCGATTGGAAACGAGCTCAAAAGGACAAGTGCTCGGATGATCTTTTAAGTTTAATGAGTAAAAGAGATTAGATGACTACTCTAGATGATCTAGGTAAACATGATTACTAGGCAACCATGAACTGTAGAATACCTCCCAGCAAACCAAGAAGAACGAGCAGGAAATCTCCCCGAATTTTGTGTTCGGTGTATCACGTTCACAAGGCGGCTAACTCAACTTCTTAAGGATAAAAGGATTGAAGCCTAGTGGGGTTTCCCATTATATACGCGACGGTGTGGGGAGCACAAATCTATGCTAGCATTTTCTAATGTCGAAGCTATCGACAACTGCTAGGTTTACAGACACCAGAACACGTCTCTAGCCTAGACCTTCTAGATGTGATAGTTAATGTCAAATGCACCTTAGGTAAATTGAATTCGTTTTAAAGTTGATCTTGAGTTAGGTTTCAGTTTTCAGGTCTTAGTGATGCTACTCAAAAAACCTAAAATGCAACTAAATGGGACAACGATGAAATGCCTACACTAGAGAGGGTAGAAACTACTCAATCAAATGCAAATAATCAAGCAACTAAAAACGAAATTATTTTTCACTACTTCATTATTTTGAAAAATAAACTAATGAAAAATGCATTCCAATTCCTAATTTCCTAATAAGCACTTATCTATTAGTCCTTTCAAAATGAAAAAAATTTCTCTTCCTTTTCAAATACTGATGCAATTCTAGTTTTTAAGAGATGTGAATCATAATGATGCAACAAGCTAGAATTTCACACTTTCTCATGAAACAACGAAACAAACTTTTCACATACAATCTTTCAATGAAAAAAATTTCGAGACTATGAGCTCTTCAAGTAAATGAAAACATGAAAAGAGATGTTCATTCATATCGACGAAACACTAACTTTGCCAAATACAAGACTGACAATGTAATCTATGCTGGAAAAGGATGTTCAAACTAGTAAACAAAACTTTTTCAAACTTGTGCAAAAATAGGTCAAAGTCATAAGAGGGACCAAAAAAAAAATGCAAGGATCAAACACACCCACAACTAGACTCGATGAATCCACAAGCTGCTGAATGGATGACTAGCTATATGTCATAGTGTTGTTGGCCATTAAATGACTCGATCAATCAAATAGCAAGATGACAATCCTACAAGCAAGCAAAACCAAATGAAAAGTAGCTTTTTAATCAGGGAGAAAACAGTAAAAAAGGCTCACAAGGTCAAAAATACAAGAGCAGAACACACTGGCCAAGATTGGGGCATAGTCCTAATCTTCACTTACAGGGATCGGCGTGACTGCCTAACTGACAACAAGTGCTAGAGGCGGGTTGGTGTGACTATTCCTCTACAATTCACGCTAATTGGCACGATTTTTAACCAATTAAACAGACTGCCCGAGGAAACTAAGAAAAAATAAAAAAAATTCAAAACAGGGACCAGATTTGCTACTATGGATTTTAGACTTAGGCCAATAAGCAAGAGAAAAGCTACAGAACAAAAGGGAAAATGAGAAACTAGCAAATTTCTCATGAAATCATGAAATCCAAAACAAACAAAAGGATGGGATCTCCCCAGCGGAGTCACCAATTTGTGGTGAAGTAAAATTATAAGTGCGGACATGAACAAATTCCTCTAGCCCAATAATGGGTCTAGCCACAACAGATACATTCTATGGAATATTTCCTTATATTAGAATCAATCAAGAGGGCCTATCTCTTGGTCACTTATCCTGCTTGATGATGTCCTCGCTCGCACCAGCAATCTCTTACTTCTTCAAGCTCCTGAAACAAGTAAATAACAACAAAACACAAACATAATAATAGACAGATTGCAATTCAACCTACTTAATGAGTCAAGAAGCATTAAGACATGAATATGTATTATTACAAAACATGTAGGAAAGCAATCAATAGTTGCATATATCAATGTTAAAGAGAGATTACAACCATTCATCTTGACGTTGCAGTATTCCTCTGACAAGTCCAGGTTCTCACACACTTCTGCTAGCACTTCATGATGGCTTCAAACAACAATAGTTTAAAGACTCTTCCATTTAGGCTTCACTCAAAACCAACACACTTCTCCCTCACACAACTAGATGGCTACAACTAGTAATATCTTGCTTATCTAGTATATTTACACTTAGCCAAAACTCTAACTCTGATTTTCACACTAGTCACTAGTTTGTGCTTGGGAAGAAGGGAGGTTTATATAGGAAAGATGGATGGGAGATGGATCCTCTTCTCATGGGAGAAAGACTTATCCCTTGAGGTAGTTCCATCATTATAGGGGAAAGGAGCCCAAACTGTCATCCTTGACCCCATCCGGCCAAACCATTTACCAGACTTCCGTCACCAAGCTTCTAGAGATGGAAGCTTCAGCTCTAATTTAAAAAAAAATCCATAACAGGACCGACATGACTAGAACACAGCTCAGTCGCACCGATCAGTGTGGGGAATAGTGCTAATCTCTACACATTAGTGCGAGGGAGACAATGGTCATTAGTGTCGGTCTTGTAAATTGGGAAAAATAGAAGTTTCAGGGGAAATGATCTACTCATGAAGAGGGACATAATGCGAGTTTCTCCATGAAGGAAAAGCATGCAGGGTTCACTGTAGAGGTCCTCCAAGATCAAGGAATGGGGAGTACAGGGATAGTGACAAAATGTTGCGTAACAATGCTTGTTTGGTTTTCATTTCCTTCATTTGGTTTCTTGAGTTCTTGGATGGGTTCTAGCCCTAGGGCATCTAGGTCGTCATCCATTCACCTATTTGTGTGCTAAACAAGTCATGTCGATAGTCAAGTTGCTCCTTGCATTTCGTTTGTTAGTTCTTTTGTTGCTTTGATTTCCATTTAACAAGTTCGAAAAGTTTGTTTGATGATTCAGAGTCTCTTTTCGGGCATAGATCACATTGCTCATCCTGTTTTTGGTTGAGCTTTTTGTTGGCTTATTGGGGCCTAACCCAGGTTTAGAAATGTTTTAGCCAAGTAAATCCCACACTATTGGCCCTTTCAACAACAGTCTATGGAGCACGAACTGAAGTCTCACCCGAGATAGTATGGGAGGGTGTTGGAACCAGGTTTCTGCACCCTAGAGATGTCTTGATGGGGTCTTGAGGGGTCACGAACCAACCTGCACACTCGCGCTACTCTGCACAGTAGTTTGGCCTTCATGTAGCTCATCTCTGAGGCACTTCTTAGATTCTTATTATTATTGTGGTTATTATAGATAAGATCTACTTCTTAAGTTGTTTAATCAAACATTCAACAGTATAACCAGAGCGCGCAACCATAAATCTCAAAGATATGCATAAAACCATAACATAAGAACAACCATACAGATCAGAGACCAGATGCACAATAATTCAGAAATACTTATCTTTATTAATATTCTATCTAGTACAACCCAATTCCGCCCTACGCACTTAGCTGCAGGGGTCCGTGCACACAGTTGCAGACTCTACCAGGCCTCTGTGCACACAACTGTAAAGCCTACACTATCTACTACCAACCACGACACGGACTTACAGACTCAGAGCGAAAAACCCATTACACTTTAGATCTGATCAAGAATTACCAAAAGACCGCCCTCTAAACCTAGAGCCCTACTCTATTTATACATTCCCATGGTCCGCAAACCATGGGCAGGACGACTTGCTTTCTATTATCTTACATTTTCTCAGGCAGACAACCCTTTCACTTAACTCATTACAATTCACGCTCTATGCACTTCGTGGAACCTTTACCATACTTTTTACCCAAAACTGAGGGCTTTAAGCCCCAAATCCCTTACACGGGGGACCTCCTACCCAACAGGCCCCCAACACAATCATCGTGACTCATCCCGAGTCACTCGACTGGTGCGGTGATCTTGGCTCGGAGTCCATCCAGCAACATCCATGCTGTGCTGATATCTACCACACATTCTTTTGTTGTCCACTGTATCACTTGTGCACAGATTTCTGATACATTGTTGGAGGAACCTTCTTTCCCTAGGGCATATGTGTCTTGTAGTTGAGTCATATTCCCCTCAATCGTAGCGGTGATTGTGGATGCTTCCTCCAACCAAGGCTGGATGCGTGCTCTAAGCCTAGCTTCTTTCTGGCACGCAACATCCACCTGTTCCTTCATGGCTTGGGCCTCCCTCATCTTGGCTAAGTGCTAAGTGAGGGTGACTGTTTGCATAGTCCCTCAGACATTGTCATAAGCTTGCTGTAACTCCCGTACTTCTGTCTCTACCTGTTGCAGCATTGGGTCTTCTTGCAGTGATGTGAGTGTAAGAAGGGACTGATCCAACAATCTTGTGCAATCATGTATAGCGTGCTCTATCATTGCCAATCCTACTTGAAGGGCGCAGTGGCGCTGCTCTCTGACTTTTGGTGGTGTAGGGGGCTGCACTTTCAGCCTTAGCTCCATGATCTGCAAGTTCAATTCCCACTAAGCTTTGACAGCCTCCTCTTGGACCTTATGGAATCCTGCGGCAATGTGATGAATCTTTTCAGCTGCTAGGAGTTCTGATGGCATAGCCAACTCTGGTACACTACTACAAACCTCCGCCACGGCCTGTTCCAATTCTTGGTTGCGTGTGACCAAGTCATCACACTGTAGACTGAATTGCTCCATATTTCCCTTTTGCTTCATCAAGACCTGGATGGCATGGCCTTCCCTGGTGTGGATATCAACTATTACCTCATCCTGCAGCTAGTATAGGGTCTCTCTAGGGAGGGCGACCAAATTCAACTCCTAACTCCTCACATTACCTTCGGCTTCTACTATGACGGTGCCTGCTGGTAACACTAAAGTGTTCATTATGTGGGTGTGCACCATCTGCTCAGCTACGAATGTATCGTCTGCTAGGTTCGGTATCATCCCTCCCGGGGGTCACGCTTGTAATGCTTGTAGTTGTGCTCTGAGCACCTGCAACACAGTTGTCTGCTTCGTCATCAATTCCTCCAGAGCACCCTTAGTGATATCACGCACTAGTTCCCTGTTGGAAAGAAGATCTCCCTCCAAATTCCTTGCTGTCTTCGTCTTTTTGCATGCTAGTGGCTGCTCCTGGATGCGCGGTCTCCTAAGTTGAGTCGATGTTGCGGTTAGGTCCTACTCCATGGAAATTTCCTCCACAATCTCTTTGGTAGGCGCAGTGATGGTCTCTGCTACTGCCTTAGTCGCCTCCCGCTGTGTGGGTGTTTTCTGTTCCTGGCACATTCTTTCTGCCAAATTTGTGATGCGCATCTTGATTTCCTTCTTCCGTTGCTGAGCTGTAATCTTTTCTAATTTGGCCAAGTCCGAAGCATGCCACTCTAGAAACCATGCCGCCATTGCCTCAAAAATTGCATCATCCATTGCAATGAACGAAAGCTTTACCCATGTTCGAGTGGGATTCTTTCATGCCCGAATATACAGATTATGTATATCCACCTTGAACTCAACCACGTTTTGCAAATGGTTGTATACTATCGGGGATAACCGCAGTCTACAGTTGATCCGTGTCCATATACTCGCCTCCATGAATATCCAAAACACCTTGATCTCACGAATCCTCGTGGCATCTTTTGTAGCCCATAGCGAGTTATACCGCACGGCTTCAGGTAGGTTCTTCTCAATGTCAGGAAACTAGCTGCCCTTCGGCAGCTCTCCTGCAACTAGTAGGATTGTTAGGAGCAACCATGCGTAATGGAAATTCTTACCTTGCTCCTAGGCTTCCCAACAATTCGTCCAAAATTCGTCACGAAGAAACTGCACCCAGTTGAACTAAACCCCTTCTGCGCATTGCTCCGCGATTGCAATGATAGAGGCTGGCACCTCATCTGCACGACATTTCCTCATGAGCTTACCAGCCAGTAACTGGGTGGTGACACATACCCCTCAGTCTTTGATGCTTGCTATTACATAGCCTCACTTCCACTATTCCAGCTTATATTTAACCTTCATGGCTTCTGCGAGGCCCACATTGCTACTCGTTCCAACTATGTCTGTAGGATCGTTTCCTTTAGTATGCAGCTGGGAAATTCAGTGTATTAAAACGGCCATGATGGGAATTGGTTCCTCCAGCCAGAGATACCCATCATGTACTAGACATAGTAACTATTGGATAACAAAAATTGTGATGGTTGCGCGGTGATAGTGGGGTATCCACCTTAGATTGAGTAATCCCGCCTTCTCCACACCCCGTAACCACTTCTACTGTAGTAATTTCTCCGTGGACAACTACGTGAACTTCTCACTGTCTGCAAGACCCCAATACTTGAACTTGATATTTGGTACCCAACCCAGTTGCAGAATGTCAAACCTTATTTCATCCGAAAGAAGCAGGGTCTGGAGCGTACTCTTCGTGGCCTCCAGGTCCTTCGGTATCTTGGCCATCCCTTTCCATGGAGAGATATATGGTGGTAGCATTATCATCGAAGGTACTTGGGAAACATTTTCTTCTTCCTCATCTTGTGCTTCAATCTGAGCGATCAGGGCTTGTAAATCTTCCTCTTCCTCCTCCAGTTCAGTGGTGATTGCCTTGCCCTTTTCTGCCATTGACAATTTACTAAATCATGGTGATGCCCGAACTGGCCCCATAGTCTGTTTGTCTTTCTGGGGTCGTGGCATGCGTGGGGACTTTGGAACCTCCAGGGCAGCGACCGCCTCTCCTGGTTCCTCCTAGGTCAGATAGGGCTCTTCCGCGAACATTACTTTTGTTCTATACATGGTTTCTATCCTGGATTCACTCGGGTATGTACTCATGGGTGGCCAGGTAGCTGGGTGCTTGTTGTCCTGTACTGGCTCGAATTGCAAATATCCAAGTGTTGTTTTGCGGCTACCCCAAGGGTTTTTATAGGAATGTGTGAATTTGAATTTGACCCTTCCCTCCACTTCTGAGTCATTAATATCTTCTTGGCAGCAGATCTTTTCGTATCTAACTCAGAATTCCTCTCTTAATGCCCCGCTACCCACTCCTCTCGGCCGCAAATCATACTTCTTGTCATGAATAGTGACGTCAACGGTCACCTCCCAACCTTTCCACACAGCAGTGTAGCCTCTCATGCGCGACTGCGATCCATATGACTGACTGGTCCTCTATAGAACATCCTTTCCGTGCAGCTCTCATGCAGACTTGTTTATAGTCTCACTCCTTCTTTCAACTGCTTGGAGTGCTGAGACTGTGCTTTCCACAGATAGTCAGGTGGTTGCACCCCATGTGCAAGACTTCTACTTCCCTGCTAGCATAGGATGTGGGCACCCTTCAAGTACCTTTGTATCCAGTAGCGCATCGCGTTCTACGGTCCCTCATTCAGTAAGGTGCGGTCGCAACCACGATAGCAGGGTAGCAGCTCGTTATAATACCATAGCAGGTCCGGCTAGGTCTGGTCCCCTTATTCTCAGATTCATGCGGCCCACTTGTACGACTCCAATTTTCATTTTGCTGATTTATTCATCCAACCTCACACTTTTCCTCCTCAGCCGTGCCCATTCTTCATCGAGTTCACGAAGTTTCAAGCTGTTGCGCCGAATGGCTTCCTGCAACTGCCGAATTCCTTTACCCGGGTCCTTGCATTCAGTCTGAACTACAGGGGCAGTGGTCGGGAAAATTCTCTACGCCTTCATGCTTTCATTGTGTCTAATCACAAATAGGGCCATCTTTGTACACCCTATTTTTTTTATGGTCCTTTAGGCCCATCGAACCCTTGGTACGTGTAGATTTAGTTGGGGCGGTGGTTACACAACATACGGCTGCATCCCTCGTCATAGGTGGGTGCCCAAACCACTTCGTCCTGGCTACCTAGACCACATTTGATGCTAAGGGCCTCCAACCTATACACGCAACCACCTTCTACATTTGTGCCCATTCCACCTAATCTTCCAAGGTGCACTCCACCCTTGTGTAGTTGTCGCACGCAGCGCCCCTTCTTGCGCACCGTGCTGCTTCTGCTCCATGATTGTAGTTCCATAGTGGTCTACAAATTCCTTTGCATTTATTGTGCCATCATTTGCTGGAAATGTCCTTACTTTGATTGTCATGCGTCGCAGTGATCTAATCATCATATTACAATTTAGCATTGTTACTTCATGCAATTGGTTCTGCCATCACTCTATCTCTTCATCTGAATCCAATGTGTAGGAACTTTCGCATTCCCATGAGATTCTCCATTCTGCTATTGGATTCACCCGATCCTGGTCTTGTACCATTATCTGGTAGATGTAGTTTAGTTCATCATCACTGTCTTCATCGCACACAGGTTTAGTGTAGCGCGCTCCTTTGGCTGGATCCAACGAAACTATTACACGTAGAGAATTTTTCTTGAATATCATTTTTCTTCTTTTAGGTTGATGACTCCATTCATGTCCATGGCCCAATCTATTCCTAAAAATGTAGGGTAAGGGTTACTATCATCCACAATTTCTATTACCTCAAAATCCATTTGTGTGCTCGCGCCTTCTATATCTACTGTTACTCCTTCCAATCTCCCCATAGGCAAGATCTTCTGTTGGTTCACCATTCGTAATTGAATAGGAGACCATTGTAATGCGGGCCTGCCCATGCATTCCCATGTCTATTTGGGTAGCACATTTTCATCCGAACCCAAGTCCAGGATGACCTAATCCATCTCAGAGTCGCCAATCTGTGCTATCAATTGCATTTCCCATCCGGTGCGCAAAGCATGCTTTCCTAGTTTTAAGACCATGCATGGTTTGCCCGACCCTGCACACCTAGTTATTAGCTCTTGTAATCCCTTAACTACTTTATTGTCTCGTAGTAGCTTCATGCATGTCTCTAAAAAGGTAGTTAGCATAGAAGGATCCATTTCTGGCTTAGTTTGATCCTTACTACCTGAAGTAGAGGCCTCTGCGAAGCTCTTCTTAGCTTCCATAAATGTCTCCTTTGCGTGTTCCAAGTCAAACTCAGGTTGCTTTGTAGGGGCCTTGTGAACCCATGTATTCTCCTCAAGTTGCTTCCCCTTATCTTCCCCTATGGTTGCACCACTTCTGAGCACCATGTTCATGTTGGGGTCTTCTTCACATGGTTCAGACCTCATCATTTGGATGTTCTGTGTTGGAGTAGACTGAAGCACTCCTTTCTCATGCATCTGTGCAATTAGTGTGGGGCATTCTGCTGCTTCATGATCAAACTAATAACAGTATGGACAACTTGTTCTGGTCGATTTCGTACAGGCACGTGCATAGTTCCCACGTCCTCCACAATTGTAGCAGATTAACTGTCCACGGCCTCATCTGGGTCCCATTCCTCCTCGTCCCCGTCCTCATCCTTGGAACCCACCGCACGCTATTGTGGCGGCTAGATCCTGACCTCGTGCCTCAGTTTTCATCCTATAGGCAGGTGTTTGATCCATCAAAAATTCATAACTTCGACAGTTTCATTCATCGTGACTCACCGATCTACAAAAATTGCAAAATCGCTGTTGGGGGCTTTGTGTAAACTTCTGCAATAGATGACAGTTTTCTGTTGTGTGCTTTCCTTCCACTTGGTAGATCATGCACTAGAGCGCGGGCACCGCATTTGGTCCTATCGATGCCTCTGGTATCAATGGCATTGGCCCTCCCCCTGCTAAATAGTTCACGAATACTGGACAATGATCCTTATCGTGGCCCTGGCTTCTACATTTTATGCACCACACTTCTTCCCACGCTTCTAGCCAGGGCGCCCTATCCTGTTTTAAACTTTGCATCTCTAAGAATAGGTTTTGTAGTTGTGTGTGGATTTGCTAAACTCCCAACCCAGGATCTTGTATTGGAGTTTCATGCAACCTCATCGCTATCTCTAATGCTTCAGCCTGGGTTGAGATCTTCTGCTGTGACAGCGCCATCCTTAGATGTGGTGTCGAAGACACCACAAACCACGTGCAGTGCTGCACATCCATCAGCATCATGTTAGCTTCGTGGCTCGTACTTTTCAAGCGCTGATCCAGATCCCATGGAGTCTCACCTAGAAGCATCACAATTTCCTTAAATCTGATGATTAACTGAGTTTCTAATTTTGGTCGGCTAAAATCTTTGTTCAATGCATCTTGGATCTCCACTATTCCGGCATTTGGATGATTGCTACAGTGCGTAATATACCATGTCAATGCACGATCTTGCAGTGTGCTCACCAAAGTAGCCTTTTTAATGTTATCATCTGTAACATGTTAGGCTTCCCATACTGCCTTTACCATGAACCAGAATTAGTCTGGTTCCTCATTTCCTACACCTCTAAATATAGGCAACTTGATCGCACTCACCATTCCAACCCTTGGAGGTGGTGGAGGAGTGGTAGGTGAAGATGGGGTTGATGTAGGTGAAGTGGGTGATGGCGTGGATGGAGGTGGTAGCTATGGAATGCGCTGCTTTATCAACTGGATCACACTTCTTGGAGAGAACCCAACGAGCTCCTCCTCGCTTTCTCGCGAAAGTGAAATCAGGGGACTGTTCTCTAATCCTTCGATCCCTTGGTAGCCTCTTCTGCTCCGCATTACCCCAGACATCAATGGATTCACATAACCCATTTTTCACATAACAACATTTTAATCGAGTTATTCAATGATTTGATGTACTTACCCTGTGGTCCCTTGAGAAAACGTCTTTCCGCTTTGCTGTAACTCATAGTTATATCTATCATGAACTCAGTGATAAACCTTCCTATTATCTGATCCAGCCAATGATCTACTACCTTTGTGATTTTATCTTTAGATGCCTCTAGCCTGCGCACCAACTCTAGGGTCCACACTAACATTTGATTGAGTTTTCACCTTCCACTCGTACAGTTTTGACGAGAAGGATGCGAAGAAGATCTCGTCGATTTCCGTGTATATGTAGCAATCTAGCCACCTCTTATCAGATACCTACGGGGTTTTGTTTTACTGCACCATGAACTCATGAAGCTTTTGATCCAACCAATCTTCAATCTCTTTCTTCATAGGGTTCCAACGTTCCGACATCAGACATCCCTTAGGCAGATCTTGGTCCCGGCAACGGAACCATTTGTTGGCTTATTAGAGCTTGACACAGGTTTAGAAGTGTTTTAGGCAGCAAATCCCACACTACCGGCCCTTTCAGCAATAGTCCGCAGACAACAGACTGAAGTCTCACCCGAAGTAGTATGGGAGGGTGTTGGAACCAAGTTTCCGCACCCTATCGATGTCTTGATGAGGTTTGGAGGGGTCGCGAACGAACCTGCACACTCGCGCTACTCTGCACAGTAGTTTGGCTTTTGCGTAGCTCGTCTCTGAGGCACTTCTTAGATTCCTATTATTATTGTGGTTATTATAGATCTGATCTACTTCTTAAGGTGTTTAATCAAACATTCAACAGTATAACTAGTGTGCACAACCATAAATCTCAAAGATATGCATAAAACCATAGCATAAGAATAACCATACAGATTAGACACCAGATGCACAATAATTCATAAATACTTATCTTTATTAATCTTTTGTCCAGTACAACCCAATTCAGCCCTGCACATTCAGCTGCAGGGATCCGCGCAAATAGCTGCAGACTCTACCAGGCCTCTGCGTACACAGTTGTAAAGCCTACACTATCTACTACCAACCATGACACAGAATTACAGACTCAAAGCAAACAACCCATTACACTTCAGATCTGATCAAGAATTACCAAAAGACCGCCCTCTAAACGTAGAGCCCTACTCTATTTATACATTCCATGGTCTGCAAACCATGTGCAGGCCGACTCGCTTTCTATTATCTTACATTTTTCTTAGACAGACAACCCTTTGACTTAACTCATTACAATTTGCGCTTCGTGCACTTCGCAGAACCTTTACCATACTTTTTACCCACAATTGTGGGCTTTAAGCCCCAAAGCCCTTACGCGGGGGACCCGCTGCCCAACACCTTTGCATCATTAGTTTGAAAGGAATTCTCTTTTGTGCCTTGCATTTGCTTGAGGTTGATTGTATTGGAAATTTTTCATTGAAGTGTTTGTGAAAGATTCGTTTTCTCATTCATTGAAAAATACATGGTTCTAGTTTGCTGAATCAATATGTTACATTAGTTAGCATCATTGAAGACTAGAGTTGCATCGTCATTTGCATTGGAAAAGAAATGAATTCTCTTTACTAGTGGAAGGACTACTTGAAGTGTATTTGATAGGAAAGATAGGAATTGGAAAGAGTTTTTAATCATTTTGTTTTCAAAAAGCAAAATAGTGAAAAGGTCATTTTGCTTTCAATTGCTTGTTTATTGAATTGAGTGTGTTTTCTAATCTCATTAGTGTAAACAATTCATCCAATTGAAAGGGTCTTGTCTCATTTAGCTGCATATAGGAGTTTCTAGAGTCACATCGATAAGGCCTGGAAACCGAGACATAATTTCAAGATAAAATCTAAAATGTATTCAATTAACCTAAGGCACATTTGAAACCTAATGATCACATTTAGAAGGTTTAGGCTAGAGACGTGTTCCAACATCTTTAAACCTAGCAGTTGTCATTCGCTTCGGCACTAGACAATGCTAGTATGAACTTGTGCTCCTCGTACCGTCACGTATATAAAGGGAGACCCCACTAGGTTTCAATCCTTTATCCATAGGAAGCTGAGTCTTTCGCCTTGTAAATGTGATACATTGAACACAACATTCGAGGAGATTGCCTTCTTGTACTTCTCGGTTCGCCGGGAGGTATTCTGCAGTTCACGGTTACCTGGTAATCCTTTTTGGCTAGATCATCTTGAGTAGTCATTTTGATATTTTTGACTCCCTAAATATAAAATATCACCCCAGTGCTTGTCCTTTCAAGCTCATTTCGAACTGAAAGTGATAGGGTCACCTTTGCTTCTTTCTCGACTCTTAAAACATGAAGTTGTTTTTGCGTCTTAAAAAATTGTTGCCCACGATCATATAACATTCATGTTAGTATTTTGCTAGACCACATCATGAGTACACGTTTAAATACATTTTAAAGCCTTGGAATCAATCTCTCTCTCTGTGGTTAATTAAGGCAAAATCATCATGGTTGAACCATCAGGTTCGCCAAGTTCTTCTTCCCCTCCTCTGTCTGAAATATTGTCTGAGGAGCCTTTTCCTGAATTTCCGCAGTCACTTGAGGACCAAGGTGTTGAGCTTGGAATTGTTCTAAGTATTCAACGTTTGTCATCTTGTCCTCCCCCTCCTTCAGATACTGGGTCACTTTCTGACATTGGCCCAGAATCTCCGATAATCCTATCTAGACTCCCGAGAGTCCATCGACTTCTGAAGATTAGCTTGGACTAGTCGTTTATCCTCTGAATCCTTTGTTCGGTGTTGTTTTGATATCATCGCAACGTTCATATAGTGCCTATGATCAGTTGGGTATTTCTTTGGAATTATCCCCTCAAACATCTTCGGTAGTCCGTCATCGCCTATTTTCGCCCATGGAATCAGAAGGCGAAATCCCAGTCTCCTCTCCGAGTCACTCAAAGGTTTCCACTCTGTTGGGTGTGGAGCTTGATTATCTTCTGTATTCAAGATATCACCACATTGGACCCCAGTTTGAAATGGGGTGGCAACGCCACCCGTAAAATATTCGCTGCAGGGGGGTCCAAGGGGGGGTGGCTACAACCTTTGGGGAGCCCCCCCCTTGGCGGGGGGTTTCGGGGGCAGCGCCCTTGAAGCTAAAAATAAATGTAAAATTGCATTGTAAAAGTATAGTAATTTCTAGTCAATCTAGGTCGTTCATTAGGCAGATGATATGATGGTAGAAATTATGTTTAGTTTAGGGTTTTTTTCCCTAGAAGGTAACCCTTCTCTTTGTATGAGGGCATTGTATTGAGTCTGTGTAATATATGTGTATTCTTTGAGCAAGAAGCAGTGAGGTGAGACTGTGAGAGAAAGTAGAGGATATTACAGCAGATTTGCTGTAGGTTGTGTCTCTTCATTTTTGCTGGATAATAGAAAGGAAGGACTGGCTGTTCGGGGTGGACGTAGCCCAAACTGGGTGAACCACGTATATCTGTGTCTCTCTTGTTTTATGAATTTTCTGTGTTTATATTTCTGAAATATTTTATGTGTTCCATTGATTTGTAATATATAATTTTCTAACAATTGGTATTAGAGCCGAAGGTCTATTTGGCTGATAAACTCGCAGGAAAGAAGCGTTCCTCATTTGAGTGGGAGCAATGGCGAAAGATGGTAAGTTTAGGGTCGAGAAATTTAATGACCAAAACTTCTCACTGTGGAAGATGTAGATGGAAGATTATCTGTATCAGAAAGATCTGTACCTACCATTGGGCAGAAAAACAAAGATGTCGATGGGAATGACAGATGAAGAATGGAACCTTCTCGATAGAAAGGCACTCAGAATAGTACGGTTGTGCCTCGCAGCGTCGGCCGCCTTCAACATTTCGAAGGAAACAACGATAGAGGGTTTGATTAAGGCATTGGAGAAACTATATGAGAAACCCTCAGCCTCAAACAAGGTATTTCTTATGAAACGGTTATTTAATATGAAGATGTTGGAAGGTGGATCTGTTGTAGACCATTTAAATGATTTTAATACTGTTACAAGTCAGTTATGTTCTGTAGGGGTAAACCTTGATGATGAAGTTAGAGCTCTATTATTCTTGTGCTCATTACCAGAAATTTGGAATGGTTTAGTAATGACCATTAGTAACTCTATTTCTGGATCTAGTACTTTAAAGTTTGATGATGTTGTCGGTGCTATCCTTAGCGAGGAAAGGCGACGGAAAAGCTTTGGTGAGACATCGGGTAATGCTTTGAGTGCAAAGTCTAAGGGAAGAAAAATGGAAAGAGGAAAGAAATCAAGATATCGCAGTAAATCAAGGAAAGGCAGATCCAAGTCTAGATTAGGGATAGTGTGCTGGAAATGCGGAAAGAAAGGACACTTAAAGAAAGACTGTAAATCTCAGAAGGGAAAAGAAGGAGATGCATAGCAAGAAAACAATCATGAAGCAAATGTGACAGGTGAGGTGTTACAAGATGCTTTGATTCTTTCTTTCGAAAATATTATTGATTCCTGGGTGGTAGATTCAGGGGCCTCATTCCATGCCACACTTAATAAGAAATACTTTCATGCCTATGTTCAAGGAGATTTTGGACAAGTTCGTTTGGGTGATGATAAACCCTGTAAAATTGTTGGAATGGGTAAGGTTCTTGTAAAATAGCAGAATGGAAACCAATGGCTACTAAAGGAGGTAAGGCATGTTCCAGATCTAAAGAAAAATCTGATTTCAATAGGGCAGTTAGGTGGTGAAGGTTGTGTGACAACTTTCACAGATAAAGCTTGGAAGGTTACCAAAGGAGCCCTAGTAATAGAAAAAGGCGAAAAGGTTGGTACATTGTATTTATGCAATGGTATTTCTAACTTTGTTAATGCTTTAACTTCCAAAGGAGCAGATGCAGCATTATGGCATCATAGGCTCGGACACATGAGTGAAAAGGGGATGAAGATTCTTCACTCAAGGAATTTGTTGTTGGGTTTGAAGAATGTTGATTTGGACTTCTGTGAGAATTGCATTTATGGAAAATAGAAGAAAGTCAGATTTCTTAGAGTTGGGAAAGAAAAGAAGAGCGAAAAATTAGAGCTTGTGCATACATATGTATGGGGACCTGCTCAGGTATCATTTATCGATGGCTCTCATTATTATGTTACTTTTATTGATGATGCAACTAGAAAAACTTGGATTTATTGTATTAAGAAGAAATCTGATGTATTTGATACTTTCAAGAAATGGAAAGCTTTGGTTGAGATTGAGACAGGAAAGAAATTAAAGTGTCTCAGATCAAACAATGGAGGTGAATATTGCAGCAAAGAGTTTGATAGGTATTGTTTAGAGCATGGAATTCGCAGAGAGAAGACAGTTCCAAGAACACCACAAGAAAATGGTGTGTCAGAAAGGATGAACAGAATAATCATGGAGCGTGCAAGGTGCATGAGATTGCATGCAGGATTGCCTTTACAATTTTGGGCAGATGCTATAGATATTGTTGTTTATCTAATAAACAGAGGGCCTTCAAGTTCCTTGGATGGTGGTGTTCCAGAGGAAGCATGGACAGGTAAAAAGGTAAACTACTCTTTTTTAAAGCCTTTTGGTTGTGAGGCCTTTGTCCATATTGATAAAGAAAATAGAACAAAGCTTGAGACAAAGTCAAAGAAATGTACCTTTATTGGATATGGTGTTAATGATTTTGGTTATCGCTTATATTATTACGAAAATCACAAAATCATTAGGAGCAGAGATGTAATATTCAATGAAAAGGTCTTGTATAAGAATCAGTTGCAGGAAAAGAAACAAGAAAAAGAAAACAAGGAATACGCAGTTCTTGATGAAATCACTGAAAAAGTAAAGGTGCCTGAAAATAATAATAATCAACAACCACAACAACAACAACCACCACAACAGCAACAGGCACCCCAAACACTTGAAAGTGGTGTTAGAAGATCTACCAGGATAAGTAGACCCCCTAAATGATACTCTCCTTCATTATATTATTTATTGTTGACTGATTCTGGTGAACCTGAATGTTATGAAGAAGCAATGTAGGTTGAAAGCAGGAAGAAGTGGGAGGTAGCCATGGAAGAAGAGATGGACTCCTTAATGCATAACCAGACTTGGGACTTAGTCAGGTTGCCTGCAGGAAAAACTACATTGAAGAATAAATGGGTTTATAGGTTGAAGGAAGAAGATGGAGGAAAACAGAGGTACAAAGCTAGACTTGTGGTGAAGGGGTTTGCACAGAAGAAAGGTATTGATTTTGATGAAATATTTTCTCCTGTTGTTAAAATGACTTCAATTAGAACTATTTTAAGTCTAGTAGTAGTTGAAGATTTGCATCTTGAGCAGTTAGATGTAAAGACAACTTTTCTCCATGGGGATTTGGAGGAAGAGATATATATGCAATAGCCACAAGGATATGAAGTGAAAGGGAAGGAGAAACTAGTGTGCAAGTTGAAGAAGAGCTTGTATGGCTTAAAATAGGCTCCAAGGCAGTGGTATCTAAAATTTAACAATTTTATGTCTAAACAAGGTTATACTAGATGTCACTCTGATCATTGTGTTTATCTGAAAAAGCAAAATGATGGCAGCTATATTATATTGTTATTGTATGTAGATGACATGCTTGTTGCAGGGTCTAACATGCAGGAAATAAATGTGCTCAAAAGAAAATTGGCAAATTCATTTGCAATGAAGGATTTGGGAGCTACAAAACAAATCCTTGGTATGGGAATAACCAGAGATAGGAAAAATCGTAAATTAACATTGTCTCAAAATGAGTACATACAAAAGGTGTTGAAAAGATTTAATATGCACAATGCAAAACCAGTTAGTACACCTTTTGCTAGCCATTTCAAAATTAGTAAGCAAATGTGCCCAAAGACCCAAGACATGGATTATATGTCTAAAGTTCCATATGCATCTACAGTTGGAAGCTTAATGTATGCAATGGTCTCCACAAGGCCTGAAATTGCACATGCAGTGGGAGTTGTAAGCAGGTACATGAACAATCCAGGAAAGGAAAATTGGATGGAAGTGAAATGGACTCTCAGATATTTGAAAGGTACCACAAATCAAGCAATATGCTTTGGTGGTTCAAACATTTCTCTACAGGGATATGTTGATGCAGATATGGCAGGTGACAGAGATAACAGGAGGAGCACTACAGGATATGTATTTACTATTGGTGGAATAGCTGTCAGTTGGGTTTCAAAAATCCAAAGTGTTGTTCCACTTTCAACAACAGAAGCAGAGTATGTTGCTGCTATAGAGGCTAGTAAAGAAATGTTTTCAAAAGTAGAAGAGATAGGAAGAGGTGGCACATCCGCTGGACTAGGCTCGCAGGCCGATTTATTTTCATCAAATTTTACATCTCTTCTAATGATAACATTTTTGGACTTAAATGGAATAAGTCTATAACCTTTTACATCTTCAGAATATCCAACAAAAGTACATTTCTCACTCTTAGGTTCTAAAGCTTTATGCTTTTCATCTAGAATATGGGCCCATGCTTCACTTCCAAAAACACGAAAGTGACTTACATCTGGTTTAATGGAACTCCAAGCTTCTTCTGGAGTGATATTCTTTAGAACCTTAGTAGGAGTGCGATTTATTATATAATTTGCACAATTAATTGCTTCGGCCCAAAAACTAAGACTGAGTCCTTTAGATTGCAGCATACAATTAGCCATTTCCTTTAAGGTGCGATTTTTCCTTTCAGCTACACCATTTTGTTGTGGAGTGTATGGAACAGTATGTTGCATTTGAATTCCATTTTCGGTGAAAAAGTTGATGAATGTGTTTTTAACATATTCTCCACCATTATCAGTTCTTAGCTTAAGAATTTGATGTCTAGATTGTTTTTCAACAAAGGCTTTGAAGGCCAAAAAAGTGTTAAATACTTCGCTCTTGAGTTTTAAGAAGTATACCCAAGTGCGTCTGGAGAAATCATCAATGAAAGTTAAGAAATACTTGCAGCCAGAGAATGAAGCAACAGGAAGTGGACCACATAAATCACTGTGCACAAGCTGTAAATGGGCTGAGGCGTGCCAAGAGGCACGTTTTTCAAAACTGTCCCGATGATGTTTTCCGAGTACACATCCGGAACAAACACCATCTCTGCAAGATACCATAGGAAGACCTGTCACCATATTTTCTTTACATAGATGCTGAAGGGAGCGATAGTTTAAGTGACCAAATCGCTCATGCCAAAGTTTGCTCACTTCATCATTATGAGCAACAAATACTGAGGGAAGATTTGATGACCCAAAGTTGTGAAACTTATACAACCTTGTGGAATCATCAGCAATACCAGTAGCTAGGATCTGTTTAGGATCTCTTAGATCCTTGATTACAACATCATGAGGTGAAAATTCAACAATTTTACCTTCACCTGAATGAGTTATCTGATATACAGATAGAAGGTTGCAGGATAAGGTTGGAACACATAATACATCATTAAACTGACCATTGTCTAGATGAACTGTTCCAGTCCCTACAACATTAAGAGATCTATCATCACCAACATATATATTTTTGGTGTTACAATCATTTAAAGAAGAAAACATGGTTTTTTTTTGGCCATGTGATAAGAGGCTTCAGAATCAATGAGCCAATCATGAGAATGAGAAGAAGAAGATACATTTAATGCATAACCAAACTGAGATGATTGACAACGACATGCAGAAAGTGCCATTCCTGAAGATGAAGTTGAAGTTGAAATTGAAGAATGCTCCACATGGATGTTATGTTTCTTCATTGCGACTTCCAAGGCTTCCATCTTCTTAAAGCATTTAGATTCTAAGTGGCCATCTCGATTACAAAATTTACAATGTCTATCAGTCTTCTTCCATTTGTTTTTATTGGTCTTATCATTTTGCTGAAATGATCTTTCATTTTGAGGGTGAGTTTGCTTAGGACCCTTGTTTGGTTTAGGACCATTCATTTTAGGATATGACTTCTTAGGATTCTTTGAATTTGGTTGCTGCTGGGCGGCTAACGCTTTCTTGGAAGAGTTTCCAAGATTAAGAAGACCAAGGTGTAAGAGTTTTTCTTGTTCTCTTATTAAAGAATCACAAAAAGAGTCAAAGGAAGGGGCCTTGTAGTCTTTTCCTTAACAAATGAAAGCTTCCCTTGTAGAATGGAAGGTGGAAACAAATACAGAGTAGGCTGGTCCCAACTTAGTAAGGATGGAATAAATAAGGTTACTATCTTCTTTCTTAACCTTAACACCTTCCAAGAGATATCTAAGGGTCTTGAATTTGGACAAGAAATCTTCAATGCAAGAAAAATTATTAGGATCCAATGTAAGAAACTCATTTTCAAGTTGATGGGCTCTAATTTCATTTTTAATCCCAAAAACTTTAGTGATTTGTTCCAATGCTTCATGAGGAGTATCAAGTTCTGCAATATGGAATCTAAGATCAGGAGAAATAGACATCCCTATCAAACCACGTGCTTGATCTTCTCTATTTTCCCATTTTGCAGCCTTGTCTTCATCTTTTGGTTTCTTCTCTTGGCCTGTGGCTATTCTGTAGAGACCTTTACTTCTAAGTAAATCTTCCATGTAGGATATCCATTGGAAGTAGTTAGTGTTGTCAAGAATGACTTGGCATGGACTTTCCATTTTAAAAAAAACTGAAGCTGAAGATGCTGAAAGTAAGTGTTCCAATGGATAGATCTCAAAAAATTAGGTTGTTTTAAAAAAAACGGCTCTGAAAAAGGCTTCCGGATGAAGAAGTTATGGCTTTTTGAAAAAAAAAATTGTTGAAGTTGCCGGCAAAGTGCGCGAATGTGCGGAAATGAAAAAGTCCGCCCCCACAAAATGGAGACTTGAACCCAAGACCTCTACTCTCTTAAAATAGCTTTGAACCAATTGATCTATACAAAAAATTAGAGAGAGAGAGAGAGAGAGAGAGAGAGAGAGGGGGGGCCCTTGGTTTGCGTGCTTGCCTTGAGAAAGCTCTTTTTCCCTACAAAACACAAAACACAAAACCCAACATGGACATGCAAAGAAAACGAACCTTATGGCTCGAAGTTAGCTTTAGCCAAAAAACTAGATATTTTAAAAAATGAACCTTGCGGCTCAAAGTTAGCTTTAGCCGAAAAACTAAATATTTTTCTCAATGTTTCTGATTTTCCGAGATCACACTAAGGTGCAGGGAAAAGAGCATACGCATGAGAAAAATCCTTCCTTTTTGTTTCTGATTTGCCCAGATTGCACAGAGTCGCAGGGCAAAGAGCATACGCAGAAATGAAAGGTATAGATCCGGTTAAAAAAAAGCTAAATAAACCGAAACCGAAATAAGCAGAGAGAGAATAACAGTAAACTGCAAATAAAGACTGTATACCTCCAGATCTTAAAAATGACGCAGCTAGGGCTACCGGAAACCTTTTCGCGTGAAACGAAAGGGGTTCCTCACTGGAACAGATGCTCCGAACACAACAGAGCAGTCCTCTCGGCCCGAAAGTAGTCAGAAATAGCAGATCTAGGAAACGGCAGTCGGATGCAGTTCTACCGGCTTCAGATTTGGATCACCAACGGACGCGGCCCTCAAATAGCTCTGATACCATGTAGGAATTTACAGGGTAAGTTCCTCAGAAAGAACACCAAAAGGACACCACTCACAACCAGATCATAGATCAATACACCAGTATTTTTGACGTGGTTAAAACCCTCAAAGAGGGAAACAGTCCACGCCCTGTGCCAACGTGGCTACTACAGGCAATTTATTAATCAAAGAATGAAAATTTACATAAGCTTATCTCATGCACGGATTACCCGAACAATGACCCTCCATGCGCTTTAAATAGAACTCATGGACCAATCGGGTGTCAAGCCACGGATCAAGTGTCGGTAATACCGAGGAGAGAGTGAACCGTCGGATCACTACATATCGTGACCGTCGGATTGTAAGTTACAAAATGTACAATGGTAAAGAAACACACTTTACCTAACTCTATACTAGACCAAGTTGAACTTAACTATTTCCTATGTGTCGGAATATCCTAACATTGGTGACCTTAGTGACCATTATCTTTAGGATTCTACCCAAGGTGACGGTGGAGGGAAGATCCCACTGTACCTGGAGCAGACGTCGGCTAGACTCACTTGGATTTTCCGGGGCGTTCACTTCACTCGAGACGGTTAAAGTGGAGGAACTTGTGCCGGTCTATTCATTAAGCAGGTTGCCGGGGTAACTGTTCCACCCGCCACTTCTGTACTGAATTCTGCGATGTTGGATTTCATCACCAACTAGTGTTTTCGGTCCAGAAGGTTACTGTTTGTGTGTGGTTTGACTCCTAGATTTGATAGCGTGTGTTAATTTGTTTGTTTTTACTTTTAGAGACCATAGGTGTGAATTGTGAATTTTAATTGTTAGGTGTGAATTGTGAATTGTTGATTTTAGTTTTAAATTGTTAATAAAATTCACTGAAGTTGAATATAATGGCAAATGTTCCGGAATTTATCAACCTAGGAACCCCTCCTAACGAGAATCCTAGTACTTTTCCTTACTTTGGAAATGTTGGTCCTCCTTATATGGCTACTTTGTCATTACCTGGATTTACAATAGGTTTACCGATATGGTTATTTTCAACTTCGTTGGCCCAAAATACTCCAATTGTTCCACCTCAACCGAATGCTTCACCTCAACAGAGTTCACTATCTCAACATCACCAACCTTCTGTTGACCCTTTACCTTCTTCGCCTAATTTTTCTTCCTCCATTTCTTCCTCTTCGCTTGGTAAAAGCCTTGACGCTAGTAACCAGGTGTCTAAGAAGAAGAAGAAAGGGAAGAAGAAGAAGAAGAATCAAGATAAGAAAGAAGTCAACCAACCAACCATGACTGTAAGTGTTAGTTGTGTTGAGGAAAACTCCGACATGCATTGTAAACCCAAATACCCTTGCAGGCTTTGTAAGGGTGACCACTTCCTTGTCAATTGTCCTGGTATTCCAAAGGTCTTGGAAGTTTGGTCAGAAAAATCTCATCAACTTTCCATTGATCCATCAACCAGTGATAGTCAGGTTCCTGGGAAAAAGGGTAAAGTTAGGTTTCCTTGTAAGTTATGCAAAGGGAGTCATCAAACTCACATTTGCCCTCACATGGATGAAGCCTCAACATTGTTGGAAAACCTTACTGTTCCACAGCAAGAATTTCCAACTGGTTACCGTAAAATTTCTCCCAACCGACCGTCAACTGACAAAGTGATTGATCTAATTTCAAGTACAGTCAATCACACTCTTCCATTGGAGAGTGAAACTCATGTCACTCAGGTTGATGATCCATTAGTTGATCAAGTGGTCGATTCAATTTCACATTCGGTCGATCCCACTTTCCCTTTAGAGAGTGAACTTCATACCGCTCAGGTTCTTCTTGTTACATCAGATTCTTCTATGCCGGGGGGCATTTCACCTGTTTCTACAGAACCCCCTCCAAGTACTGAGGTCTTTTCCTTTGATTGGAATAGACTGACAGAACCTCGTCTTCCTTCCTCTATCCCTTTCCAAATCATTGTCAAGGCTGGTAGTAGGGACATACATCATACTCAGGTAGATGAAGGTGCTTCTGTTAGTATTTTATCCTCAACTGTTTGGAAAGCTTTGGGTTCCCCTCAGCTTGCGCCTATTACGCAGAATCTGAAAGCTTTTAACAGAACCATTAGTGAACCTTTAGGGATCCTTCCTAATTTTTCCATTACCTTGGAAGGTAAAACTGTCTGTATTGATCTTATGGTAGTTTGAGGTCCCTTGGACTTCAATTTACTCCTTGGGCGAGACTATGTTTATGCAATGAAAGCTGTCGTATCGACACTCTTTCGCGTGATGTCTTTCCCTCACAATGGCAGTATTGTGACTGTAGACCAGCTTTCGTTCCCTAGTCTTGTTTCGACTACCAATAATAAGACACCCTTAAATGTTCCTGATTCTAAAGTGGTATCTACCCTGACATGGGTTAATTATGTGGCAACTGGTCCCATGTTTTCAGTTACCGATGTAAGTGAGCCTCTCACTGTTTGCTCATCTTCCTTTGATTTAGATCCGGTAATTGACATGGAAAACTCGATGGGATTACTTGAACATGATGTTCTTATCCCTTTTGAGTCCCTTGAAAAGTGTTCCTTCCAGAGAACTATTCTTCCTTCTGACGAAGACCTCTTGGAAGCCATGATCAAGGTGTGTCCATTGACATGTCTTTCTTCTATTTGGAAGCCATGATCAGTGAGTTACGAGGATAGTTTTTTCCTGTATCAACCTCGTTAAAAAATGAAACAGGCTAGTCATGAGCATAGTTCCTTGTCTTGTGTCAAGCTTGTTTAAAAATGAAACAAGGAGCCTTGAGCATAGTTCCTTGTCTTGTGTCAAGCTCGTTAAAAAATGAAACAAGGGTAGGTTAAGTAGGTAGATTGTAGAGAGTAGTCATGAGCATAGTTCCTTGTCTTGTGTCAAGCTCGTTAAAAAATGAATCAAGGGTTTTATGAGCATAGTTCCTTGTCTTGTGTCAAGCTCATTAAAAAATGAATCAAGGATTTTAGAGCATAGTTCCTTGTCTTGTGTCAAGCACGTTAAAAAATGAATCAAGGATTTTAGAGTAGAGTTTTTTGTTAGGTAGATTGTAGAGAGTAGTTATGAGCATAGTTCCTTATCTTGTGTCAAGCTCGTTTAAAAATGAAACAAGGGTTTTGAGGATAGTTCTTTTCTTGTGTCAACCTCACTAAAAAATGAAACAACTCCCACAAGTCTTTCCAAGATCTTGAAAGTAAAGCTTCATTTCATCCACCTGGTTGAATGCAATGAAGCTTGGGGGGCATGTACCTTGATTTGCGTCATTATGCTGGGGGCATGTGAACTTATAACAAGCATAGTTTTTCGTTTCAAGCTTGCGTAAACATGAAACTGGATCTGAGCATAGTTCTTTTCCTGTGTCAAGCTCATTAAAAAATGAAACAAATCCTCCTCTACTTGAATCGAGAGTTTGACTAGATCTCATAAATGTTAAGTTGTATATTTAGGTTAGTTATTTCAGTGTTTTGCATAATTTTCTTACAGTTTTAGGTCGAGTCTTTCAAATGATCTCGTACATGAACCTTCATTCCATCCAGCTTGTACTTAGTTGAATGAAATGAAGCTGGGGGGCATGCGCTCTAGCAGTTATGCTTAGGGGGCATCAAGCACAGTTTTCTCTCTGTTTCAAGCTTGTGTAAAAATGAAACTACTTTGAAGCATAGTTTTTATCTGTTTCAAGCTTTCGTAAAAATGAAACCTATCTCGAGTCAATTTCAGTTATTTTCAAGACTCGTTAAACTCATGAAAATCCCGAGATTATTTTGCTATCTTTCATTCTCGTAAAACAAATGAAAATGCCGAGTTCTTTCCGTCTTTTCCTACTCGTAAATTAAATTGAAAGTCGGCCATATGAGTACATTTTTTATCATTTTTTCGAACTCATTAAAACTTATGAAAAAGTGAAAACCATGAGTACATTTTTATCATTTTTTCGAACTCGTTAAAACTTACGAAAAAGTGACACCGTAGAGTCATCTTTAAGCTCTTTTCTGACTCCTAAAACATGAAAAGATCGCCAAGTTTTTCTTTTTAATCTCGTTAAAACGGAACTAAAAAGACGGTCCCCTTATAGCCCTTTTCTGACCGTAAAAACAGGAAAAGATTGCCGGATTTTTGTGGTTTCAAATTCGATACTAGAAATAAAACGACGTGTCCTTGATCGCTTTTTACTTTTCAGGTCAAAGACACTAATCATGAAAGTACTCCTTGGTCACAAGATCAAGCGGTTCTCTCAAGTATTATTTTATACTTTTTCGGGCTTGGGAGACACAAATTTACGAAAAAGTTCAACCCTGGAGTCTTCTTAAGTTTTTTCAGACTCTCTAAAATTGAAAAACGCTGAGTTTCTCCTATACTGGACTCGTTAAAATTTCACAGTAAAGGACCTGTTCGATTACCAACAGGAACGGACCACTCCTTCTTAGGGTTCGAATCAAAACTAAGTTGGACTCATCCGAAGGATGAGCTTATAATCAAGCATATGTTATCCTCCTCAAGCTTGTAAAAAATAAAGAGGTACTTGCCAGAAATGGTGGGGGAAAAGAGAGAAAAATGAGCCTATTTTTTATCCTTTGTCTCAAAAGAAACCTTATCACCACTCTTGAACACGACACTTTTCATTTACCTGGGTTGGGAAATCTTTTGCCTCACAGTTGATCAAACCACATTGAAAGTCTTCAGCCGGGTATTAACTTTGGGTCAATTGTCACCAAGCCATCTGTCGTGTCGTTATGTGTTCAAGAGGTCACTGCAAATAAACCATTCATCTGCAAAATACCCGTCATCCATCTCGACCATCCCTGAGTCAGTCCTTACAGCTACATTTCTTCAACTTGATCTATCATTTCGTGTTGTGGGATTGCCTGCAATGGGTCGCTTTCTATCGACATCAGCACATTATCTAGAAAGATGACCTAGAAATCGTTAGTACCTTGAAATCTGCATGCATCAATGGCAGGTTTCTCGCCTTTGACGACAATTTACATCATTGACTTTCGATCGAAGGATTCCGTGAAATGTTCGACATCAACTCATTCATTCACATCTCATGGATTGTACTGGGTACTTTGAGAACCATTGACATCACTGGTGGTCTCTCTCACACTTGTTAACAGTTTACATCATTGACTGGTAATCAAGTGGTTTCTACCATGTTCGACATCAACTCATTTATTCGCATGGATAGAATCGTACTATTTCGGGAAGTAGAAATGAAGACCCTGGATCTAGTTTCCACCATCCAGGCTGCGAGGAGTTTTGTATTCATTTTATAGTAGACCAACTATAAACAGATGGCTGCGTCCATACTGTGTCTACACAAGTCTATGATTATGATGTACTGCAAAATCATTCCTGTATCAGAGCTGTAGTTAGTTTGTTAGTTAAAGTTTTTGATCTGAGCATGGGAATGCCTACCTCAGCGATGATATGATCTTATATATGTATTTTGTGTTGAATACTTGCAAGTTCCGACTGGGCTCTCCACAAGATAATCCTTGAAATGATAAAGTACTTCACCCTTCCTAGATGATATGAAACCCTAATCTACTACAGGCTTCGCACTTTAGGGGGCAATCTGTTACACTAAAATTTGTCACCATGACTATTTGCAGTTAGTATGGCTCCATCAACTGTCATACTATCCTCCTTGGCAAGTCTCATACCTCTGCTCCTCATGTCAAACTCCAAGAAAGAGAGAAAGTCTTTAAAAATCTATATATCTCTGGGTACGCAGTTTCTCTTAGCCTTACATGCATGTACGCACCTCAAGTTCACAATACCTGCGTACTTGTACGCTCTGTCTGTAAAGGGGTGGGTGCGTACTCCTGTAAAGGTCAAAAGGCGCAAGTTTTACTTCAAAAAAGTTACTTGTGGTCATTTCTAGAGCATTCTAGAAGCTTGTTTGACGTGTATTGAGCGCCTCCAGATGGTTCATGTATCCCTATGAAAGAGGAACTTATCCCATCAAGAGGGGAGCTATCCCATTCAAAGAGGGGCTTATCCCATTGATGGTGGACCTGATTAACTTCCTCTAGAGCACTATAAATACAGGCATTGGGCCAGAAGGAGGAGAGGTTGAAAGCTGAATATTCCTAAGGGTAGATGCTGCTGGAATTAGGACTCCCGTATAGAGCTTGAGAGGAGAGATTCCCATCCTTTCCTAGCCTTATTTGGAAGTGGGTGAGCTGATCAAAGTAAAGGAAAACTCTTGCTGGACCCTAGGAGGGACCTACACAACACCAAGGCTCAGGTTGTAATGGTTTCTTTTGTTTCCACTTAATACAATTAAGCTCACTTTTCTCAACAGATTGTTATACATGATTTGTTTCATATACCCCTTGGTCTGTATGATGAATATGTGTTATTTTATAAGTTATTCAAGTGCTATGTAATCTTTTGGCTTGTTAGTGAATGCAGGTTTCGAAGAGAAGGAGGAGCTCATCCGGATCGGCGAGGCTGGACTACTACAAAGCGTTGGACTAAAGGTATGTTATGAACACCTGATTACTTGTATTCTAAATGCATATTTAGAGAAAGGTAGTGTTTACTTGTCTTGTTTGTCACTAGAAAGCCTTAGCTTCTAGGGAGGTCGGTTTTGTCCGCAAAATTGACTCTTTCCGCATGACACAGTGTATGTCCGTATCCATCGGGAAAGGTGGGCGTGCAAGTTGTTTCGCCCCTGCTGACTGGCTCGTGTTTTGAGCTAGGGTTTTCCAAAGCATAGGCACATCATCCTTTTGAATTTGTGCCAGTCCTCAAAATTTCCTTGATGCGTACCCCACCATCGTGCAGGCATCGTGCGCAGTGTCCACTTCAGCGCATCGAACGTTGTTGTTCTGGTACTGTACTTTCAAATTTGCTCAGGAATTCATCCACCGCTGTCAACCCATCATATGTCGGTAGATCCCTTGCTTCTGTTGTCACGTGGCATAGTGATCTAGCCATGATGTTGCAATTAAGCATTGTTAATTCGTGTAGCCAATTCTGCCATTGCTCTATCTCCTCATCTTAATCCGAAGTGCAGGAGCTTTCATGCTCCCACGAAATCCTTCCATCTGCAGTCGAATTCACCCAATCCTCTTCTCACGTAGTTATCTTGTAAATACAATCGAGATCATCATCACTATCGTCGTCATGCACCAATTCAGTGTATCGCACTCCTTCGGCTGGATCTAGCGGTACTACTATGCGTAGTGACTTTTTCTCAAAGATCATTTTGCGCTTCTTAAGATTTATGACTCCTTTCATATCAGTGGCCCAGTCTATTCCTAGTAGCATAGGATCGGGATTACTGTCATTGATAATCTCTATCACCTCAAAATCTGCCTACTCGCTCACACCTTCAATATCTACTGTTACCCCTTGCAATCTTCCCATGGGCAAGATCTTCTGTTGGTTCGCCATTCGTAACTAAATAGGAGACCACTATAGCGCAGGTCTACCCATTCATTCCCATGTTTGTTTTGGTAATACATTCGTGTCCAATCTGAGATCGAGGATTACTTGACCCATTTCATATTCATCAATTTTCACAGTCAACCTCATTTCCCTTCCTGTGTGCAATGCATGCTTTCCTAGTTTCCGAACCACACGCGATTCTCCTGACCCCACACACCTAGTGATAAGTTCCTATAGTCCTTTTACTTCCTTGTTGTCATGTAGAAGTTTCATGCATGTCTCCAGAAAGGTAGTGAGCATTGAAGGATTCATTCCTGGTTCTAATTGATCCTTACTACCTGAAGTGGAGGCCGCCGTGAAGTTCTTCTTAGCTTCCATGAATGTCTCCTTTGCGTGTTCTAAATCAAATTTGGGTTCCTTTGTAGGAGCCTTGCGAACCTACGCACTTTCTTCTGGCTTCTTCTCTTTATCATCGCTAGTGGTCACACTGCCCCTGAGCATCATGTTTACATTTGCGTCTTATTTGCATGGTTCAAACCTCATCATCTGCAGATTCTCAGTTAGAGGGGAATGCAGTACCACTTTTTTGCGCAGTCTCGCTATCAGTGTAGGGCAATCTTCTGCCTCATGATCAAACTAAGTACAGTACAGACATGATTTCCTCGTCGGGTTTGTACAATCGCGAGCATAGTGCCCTGGCCCTCCGAAATTATAACAAATTAATTGTCTGTGACCCCTTCCTAGTCCCATTCCACCTCGACCTCGATCGCGCCCCTAAAATCCAGTGCACACCATTCCCGCATTTGGGTCGAGGGCTTGCATTTCTACCTATACCCTGTAGGTAGGAGTCTGATCCATCATTAGTTCATAGCTTCTACAGGTGCGTTCATCATGACCTACTGACCTGTAGAAGTTACAAAACAATTGTTGGCACGTCTACGTGTACTTCTGCAATAGATGACAATTATCCATAGTGTGTTTTCCTCTTATTTGACAGATCGCTCACCATAGTGCAGGCACCGCACTCGGCCCTACCTGTACCTCAAGTGTTAATAGCATCAGCTCTCCTTCTACCAAGTACTTCGTGAACACTGGATAGTGGTCCTTGTCATGCCCCTGGCCTTTTCATTTTATGCACCATACCTCCTTGCGTGCCTCTGGCCAAGGTGTCCTGTCCTGTTTCAAACTCTATATTTCCAGACACAGATTTTGCAGTTGCGCATGGATTTTTTGGGCTCCCATACTAGGGTCCTATATAGGGATCTCATGTGATCTCATCGCCATCTCCAAAGCTTCAGACTGGGTGGAAAGTTTTTGTTGTGACAACGTCGTCCTTAAGTGTAGTGTCAGTGATGCTACAGACCATGCATAGTGTTGTCCATCCATCAACGTCATGTTGGCTTCGTGAATCATACCCTTCAGTCTTTGGTCTAGATCCTAGGGGGTCTCACTGGGAAGCATCGTGATCTCCTTAAACCCGATGATTGATTGTGTTTTCGACTTTGGCCTACTAAATTCCTTGTTCAGCACGGCTTGGATCTCTATGATTCCTATGTTTGGATGATCATTAGAATGCTTGATGTACCATCTTAATGCGCGATCCTGCAATGCACTCACCAGCATAACCTTCTTGATATTGTCATCCATGATGCCTTATGCTTCCCATATTTCTCTTACCATGAACCAGAATTGTTCCGGATCTTCATTCCCTACTCCTCTGAATACCGATAGTTTGATCACACTCGCCATACTGAACTGTGGTGGTGGCGGAGGTCAGGTGGGTGGAGATGTAGGTGACGAGGGTGAGATGGGTGGTGGTGTAGGTGGAGGTGGTAAACCTGGAATGTGCTTCCTTATCAAACAGATCATGCTTCTCGAAGAAACTTTCGTGAGCTCCTCCTCACTTTCCTGCGAGGGGGAAATTAAGGGACTAGTTTCCGATTCTTCACTACTTCCAATTCTATAGATCTTCCCACTTCGCATAGTCCCAAACATTAATTTATTCGCATAACCTGCTTTTCACACAATAGCATCTTAATCCAAGTGTTCAAATATTTAATATACTTACCTCGTGGTCCCTTGAGAAAACATCGCTCCGCCTCACTGTAGTTGACAGTCGTATCTACCACGAACTCAGTGATAAATCCTCCTATAATTCGGTCGAGCCAATTGTCCATAGCTCGCGCGATCTTATCTCTTGATGCTTCTAGTATGTGCACTAATTCTAGAATCTACATGATTGGTTTGTTGAGCCTACACCTTCCTTGAATGTCTGCTAGCTTCGCAATCCACTCATACAACTTAGAAGGAAAGGATGCAAAGAAAATTTCATGGATTTCTATATACAAGTAGCACTCCAGCCACTGTTCCTTAGATACTCGTGGATTTTTGTTTTCCTGTGCCATGAACTCTTGAATCTTTTTTTCTAACCACTCTTCAGTTTCTTTCTTTGTGGGATTCCAGTGGCACGACATCAGACATCGCTTATGCAGATCTCGCTCCTAGCAACAGAACCATTTGTTGGCTTGTATGGGCCTAACCTAGGTTCATAGGTGATTTAGCCAAGAAAATCCCGGTACTACTAGCCCTTTCAGCAACACTCTGTGAAGCGCAGACTGAGGTCTCACCTGAAGTAGTATGGGAGGGTGCTAGAACCAGGTTTTCTGTACCCTTGGGATGTCTGATGAGCTTCTAGAGGTTTGCAATTTGACCCTACGCGTACGTCACTACGCACACCTATTAGTCCCTCACAACCTGCGTTGCTGCCTCCGCGCAGCCTTACTCAGGGCACGATCCATATTATACCCAAAGTCCTTACTATTTAATATGTTATTACCCAATTACTTAACTTATTTGTGTAAGACTGATGATAAATTAACAGTATCTCCAACAATCATATAAGTGTGCACGATAAACAAAATAGTATAAATGTAAACAAGGCAATATACAACAGATGCACAAAAATTGGAATCAACTTCTATTTATTATGCTTCACTCAAGATTACAGACTCGACACTGCCCTACGCACTCAACTGTAGGGGTCCGCGCACTTAGCTGCAGACTAAACTAGGCCTCTGCACACTCAGCTGCAGAGCCTCTTCCTACTACTATGACCCAATACACTTAAACTCTTACTCTATGCTTGAACATTTTTTATTCATCTATCTCTCCAATTAGCTCCTTCGCTACCTTTACAACTTAGAGCCTCACTCTATTTATACAATCCCATGGTCCGCAGACCATCGGTAGGCCATCATGTCATTACATTATTTTACAATACTTAGGGTGGACAACCCTATGACTCAACCTATACTTCGCACTTCGCACCCCCAATTCACGGAGTCTTACGATACATTTGACCAAAACTTGGGCTTTGAACCCCAAAACATGTTGTGGGGGGGTTCCATGCCCAAAAGTCTACACCACAATGGCTCAACCCCGTATTACCCTCAGGCCAATGGCCAAGTTGAAGCTGTGAACAAATTATTGGTTACAATGCTTTAGCGTACCATTGGGATGCACAAATAAAATTGGCATCTCATGCTCTTTTCAGCGTTGTGGGCTTACTGAACCTCAACCAAGGACACAACTAGATTCACACCATTCCAGCTAGTCTACAGTCTGGAAGCAACTTTATTGATTGAGTGCGAAATTCCATTCATCAAGTTGGATGTCGAAATTCTCCCTGATACATCACATCAGGAAGAGAGCCTCTTGTATTTAGAACAACTGGATGAGACTTGTTGTCTTGCTTCTTTGGTCATCGAGGCACAGAAAAAGCGGTTCAAGTCCCGTTTTGATCAGCCTTTCTCTCCTTGAGCTTTTTCAAAGGGCGATTTGGTTCTTTTGTATGATCAGGCTAATGATAAGTTGGAGGCAGGAAAGTTCAAACCCATGTGGTATGGGCCCTACGTTGTTAAACGTGTGTTACAGAAAGGGGCCTATGAGCTTATTGACTATGAGGGAAATCCCTTAGACAAGTCTCGTAATGGGCTTTATCTCAAAAGGTATTATGCTTAGGTCATCTTGCATGGCTACTTTTGTACAATAGTGTATTATTCATTTTTGTATAGTGTGGTTTGGTGTGTTGTTTTGCAAGCAGCTTTCCCACTTATTATGTTTCTGCTTGCTTTGCAGATGTTGGTGTCTCCTCACATCGGTTTCACTGATGGTGCTTGCTGTAGTACTCGAAATCTATCATCCACGACATGGGCCATTTATGACCCCCATGGTGAGTTGATTCATCTTCAAGGTATTTGTCTAGGTCAAACAACTAATAATATCACTCAGTATAGAGCAGTTATCGAATTGTTGTCAGAAGCTATTGATCACTCTTGACATCCGAGAATTGGTTGTCAACCTTGATTCACAACTTGTTATTCTTCAACTCAATGGCAAATATTCCATTAGAAACCCTCAAATATTGAGAATGTATCTACATATTCATATATTGGAGAGAAATTTTGATTACATTACATATCATCATATTCCTAGACACATGAATACATTGACAGATGCATTAGCTAATTATGTGCTCGATAGACATTTGCGAAACATGTAAAATATCAAAGACAAAGAATTTGTACCATAGTAAGCAAAGAAATATAGCATATATATATGTCGATAATGTTTGTCATACATAAAAATTCCAAAAATTAATATGTGTGTTCAAATACATCTATGGCTCACAGGCCTTATACATTCATGGCTCGGAAGCCTAAAAAATGTGGAATGCTAGATCTATTAACTAATCCACATGATGCTCATGGTTGCGTGTAACTGCTCGTACTAGACATGTCAGCAGTCGGTGAATCCAATCTGATACCCCCACTATGTGCCTCTAATACTAGGATAATGTGGGTCAATCCCTCGAGGTTTTGTGTGATCACCTCCTTATTATCGCTTCCTTCCTAATAAGGAGCGACATCAAACTACTGAGCAATGTGCCTAGCAATCGGGGACATCCCGGCAGGATGCTCTGGTCCCACATCTACTATTATAAAATCAAAATGTCATGAATCAATATATTTCAAAAAAAAAATGTTTGTTTTTACCTCCATCATCATTTTCCTCCCCCTTGGGAGTGACATATTTGGATCACTGCAGAAGTTGGTACCACTATAAGGCCAATCCTCTACTACGATGAGCTATCGTCGTAGCCACGAGAAGAAGGCAGGCTTATAGTGTTAGAAAATTATATATTATGGAGCAATGGAACACATAAAATATTGTAGAAATATAAACACAGAAAACGCATAAAACAAGAGAGACACATATATACGTGGTTCGCCCAGTTTGGGCTATGTCCACAGAGAAACAACCAGTCCTTCCTTTTATATTATCCAGTAAACTAAAGAGATACAACCTACAGCAGATCCGCTGTAACGCCCTCTTTGCTCTCAATCTCCTCTCTCTTCCTCACTCAGAATACAGATATTCATAGACACAATACAATTCCCTCATATATAGTGAGGGGTTGCCTTCTAGGGAAAAAAACCTTAAATTAAACATAACTTCTACTGTTAGATCATCCACCTAATGAACGGCCCAGATTGACTAGAAATTACTAGACTTTTACAAGGCAATTTTACATCTATTTTTAGCTTCGGGGGCGTTGGCCCCCGGACCTCCGCACCCCCCCACATGGAGGGGTGTATAGTCTTCCTAGGGTAGAGATCCAGCTGAAACCTTTGAATATAGAAGATAATCAGGCTCCACACCCAACAATCTCCCATTTGGAGACTTTATAGCAACTCCACCGCTGCTTCATTTGCTAGACAATGACTCCACTTTGGACCTAGTTGTTTCTCATCTTCTTCATCATACTTGAAGACCAATTGAAACTGAGCAGATTCTCAGTTTCTCCTTGGTTACAACTTTTGTTAGCATATCTGTAGGATTCTGGCTAGTGTGTATCCTTTCTAGCTTCAATTGTCCATCTTCCAATGCTGGCCGTATGAAATGGTACTTGAGATGTATATGTTTAGTCTTGGAATGAAATTCAAAGTTCTTTGAAAGATGTATGGCGCTCTGGCTGTCACTGTATAACCTACCCAACTCCTGCTTCTTACCCAATTCATCCAAAAACCTTTGTAACCAAATCATTTCTTTACTAGCCTCTGTAGCAGCAACATACTATGCTTCTGTTGTTGAAAGTGCAACAACACTTTGGATTTTTGAAACCCAACTGACCGTTGTTCCACCTACAAAAAACACATAACCTGTTGTGCTCCTCCTATTATCTCTATCACCTGCCATATCCACATCAACATATCCCTGTAGAGCAATATTTGAACCACCAAAGCATAATGCTTGATTTGTGGTACCTCTCAAATACCTGAGAATCCACTTCACTACCATCCAATGTTCTTTTCCTGGATTGTTCATGTACCCGCTTACAACTCCCACTGCATGTGCAATATCAAGCCTTGTGCAGACCATTGCATACATTAAGCTTCCACCTGCTAATGCATATGGAACTTTAGACATATGAGCCATTTCTTCCTGAGTCTTGGGACACGCCTCCTTACTTAATTTGAAATGGCTAGCCAAAGGTATAGTAATTGGTTTTGCATTCTGCATATTAAACCTTTTCAACACCTTTTCTATGTACTCACTTTGAGACAATGTTAATTTGCGATTCTTCCTATCTCTAGTTATTCTCATACCAAGGATTTGTTTTGCAGCACCCAAATCCTTCATTGCAAATGAGTTTGCCAATTTCCTTTTGAGCACATTTATTTCCTGCATGTTAGAACCTGCAACAAGCATGTCATCTACATACAATAACAATATAATATAGCTGCCATCATTTTTCCTTTTGAGATAAACACAATGATTAGAGCGACATCTAGTATAACCTTGTTCAGACATAAACCTGTCAAATTTTAGATACCACTGCCTTGGAGCCTGTTTTAAGCCATACAAGCTCTTCTTCAACTTGCACACTAGTTTCTCCTTCCCTTTTACCTCATATCCTTGTGGCTGCTGCATATATATCTTGTTGGCATTTTGGCTCAGGTATGGCGCTATGATACAGGTGTTGTCCTTGATGGCAACTCTCTTTGATGACGGCAACTCTCTTTGATGACAGACCTCCGTTCAGTCTACAGAATGAAGAAGAAATCTCATATACGCAGGTTAATTAAGTCCAAGTTGCGTATACACGCTGGTGATATGCATAGTAAGTCGCGTATATGCAGGAGAGCTATATAATAAGTCGCGTATACACGCAGATGAATGAACAGAAAAGTGCGTATATGTCGGGAAGTTTCCTTTTGGTCCATGGTAGTTAGTCCTCGGTACTTGTGCCCATGTCTTTGGACCAAAGTACCTCGACAGTCGTGTAGATCTCTAGTTTTGAAGTTGATGGTTTTGGATTTCTATGGTTTTGGCTCTTGGTATTGAGCAAGGCCTAAGGCTATATAAGGAGAAGAAGATCATTAGGCAACATCATCTTTTGAAAAGGCTTGAATATCTGAAAAAGAAAGAGATCTGATATGCAGGTTCTGGGTTGCTTGATCTAAGCCAAGGAGAGATCACATCGGTTGATGGAAGACTAGATCTAAGTATAGATCGGGATCTAATGGTTTGAAATGCACTATCATGATATGGTTGATTATGCGTATTTCTAGATCTGCATACTGTCGCAATGTTATGTTCTGGGTCTAACTGATGTCTGGTATAGCTGCAAATTGAGAGAGTTTATTTTTAGATCTGTACGCATGTTGGCTTCGGTAAAAGAGCGTGTATACACGGGTTTTTCTCATTGAAGTAGCATATATCTTTTGAAGCTTGATTTTGGGTTTACAGTTGGGTCTGACTGTTATTGCAGAGTTCTGTAGTCTGCTCTGTGTTCTGGTAACTGGTGATTGACAGGGTTCAGTGGTTCAGTGATTCAAAGTTTGGTTGTTTTATGCTTCAATGATCTGTTATGAAAGGTGAATGAATTGTGGTCTTCAGATTGTAATGTTGTGCTTCAGGAATATCCAGTCTGAAAATGTATGAAAAGTGGTACCTGAAAGAAAGAAGATTGTAGGTCAGCACCTACGTACTAGTATCTTGGCTAGTACAAGAGCAAAGGGGGTTGGAGCTCCCTTCCAAGGAAGTTTGGAGAACGAGAGAAGGTTGTAGCCTTCTGCAGGTTGTAGCCTGCGTACTGGTATAAGGCTGCACCAGTACAAAAGGATTGTAAACTGAAGTTTCATATTAAAGAAAGATAGAGACAACTTGTAGCAGGTGGTTTTCACCCACATTGGGTTTCCACCTTATATCTTGGTGTTCATGTGTGTGGCTTTTGATCTGTTCTGTTATACTGCACCTGTTTACTGTTAATGTGGTGAATAATGTCCTGATGCACTTAACTGAAGAATAAGCTAACTAAATTATGAGTTTTCTTCTTATACGTTGTTTTATTTAGTCACAGTAGCGTGTACACGCTGGTTCACTTAACTTAAGTAGCGTATATGTTTCTGAGCATTGAAAAAGTTTGATTGATCTGATAATACTGATTCACCCCCCCTCTCAGTATTATTTCCAACAATTGGTATCAGAGCAGGTCCTTCAGAGAAGCTTGATCGCTTGAAGGTAGATCATTCATCATGAGCAACTACGAGAAAGAAGCATCAATCAGGCCACCGATTTTTGATGGGACAAATTTCAATTATTGGAAGGTAAGAGTTACTGCATATCTTCAATCTCTTGGTACAGAAGTTTGGAACATTGTAGAAACAGGCTATGCTTTTCCTTCAGCTACTCCTACAGATCCAGCTGAGAAAAAGCAGTATGAAACAAATGCAAAAGCAGTCAGTACTCTATTAGGAAGTATATCCCAAACAGAATTCATGAAGGTCATGCACTTCAAATCAGCAAAAGAGATATGGGACAAAATGATCACTAGCTATGAAGGAGATGAACAGGTAAAACAAGCTAAACTTCAAACTCTCAGGATTCAATATGAGACTCTCAAGATGTATAATGATGAAAGTGTGGCTAATTATTTTCTTCGGGTAGATGAGATTGTTAATTGTATGAAAAATTTGGGTGAAGAAATAAAAGAGACTATAGTAGTTCAAAAGATTCTAAGATCATTATCCCCCAAGTTTGAATCTAAAGTATCTGCAATAGAAGAAAAGGAAAATCTCCGTGTTCTCACTATGTCTCAGCTACATGGAATTCTAACTGCTTATGAAATGAGAAAGGGAGGTCCATCAGACAGAAGGGAAGCTGCTTTTAAGGCATCAGGAAAAGAAGATTACTATGAAGCAAGCCATGTTCCAGAAGAAGAGGAAGAAGAATCAAATTTTGTCAGAAATCTTCAAAGGGGTTCTGGAAGGTTCAGAGGTAAGCTACCTTTCAAATGCTTTGCTTGTGGAAGAGTAGGTCATTATGCTGCAAAATGTCCTTATAAGGATAAAGGAAAAGAACCTGCTAGATGGAACAAGAAACAAAGTACAAATAAGAAAAGCTACTACACCCATGAAGATAGTGATGGCTTATCAAACAGTGATGAAGATGAACAAGGTAATAAATATAAGCTGTTAATGGCATTTGAAGATGATGATTATGAGGATGCTGTAGATGTGGATAATCTCTATAATGAAATTACTAGACTCAAGAGATGCATAGAAGAAAAGAATGTGATCATTGATACTTTGCAATTTCAAATTGATGAAAAGGAAAAACATCTTGAAAAACTAGAAGGTGAAATTGTTGGTCTCAGAAAAGAAATTGAGAAAACAAAAGCTATTAATCTTAAGTTTGTCAAAGGATCTGAAACTTTGGATGAGATTATCAATGTGCAGCGGTCTCCTCTAAACAAGACAGGTTTGGGCTATAATGGAGAAACCTCTCAAGCATCCACCTCAAAAAGTTATCTTGATGCAGCAAGAAGAAATGAGCAGAAGAACAATGAAGATAATCAGGTAAAGCAGGGACGAATTACAAACAGAAACTATCAGGGACAATCCATCTTGAGGGTGAACAAAAGCTACAACCAGCCACAGGTAAAATCTTCTCAGTTTGGTTCAAGAATAAATGAAAATAGAAATTACAATCAGTTGGCTGGTAGATTCAATAACCGCAGAAGCTTCTTCAATGGACAATGCTTTTCTTGCCATAACTTTGGTCACAAAGCAGCTCAATGTGTTACATATAAAACAATCATGACTAGGGAAGCTCAAAAACAAAGAAGTATGACAGGGATTACAAAAAGGACCTATAACAACTTTTCGGTTCTTGAAAATGAAGTTGAATGTTCTATTTGCAATAATTTTGGTCATGAAGACTCTGAATGCAGGAGCAGGTTTCAGGAGAAGTAATTAGAAACAAGGCCAGACTTGTTTGTAAAGGGTATGCACAGCAAGAAGGAATAGATTTTGAAGAGACCTTTGCTCCTGTGGCAAGACTTGAGGCCATCCGAATGTTCCTTGCTCTCTCAAGCTTTCAAAACTTCAAGGTTTTTCAAATGGACGTGAAATCAGCCTTTCTGAATGGAGACTTAGAAGAAGAAGTATATATTGAGCAGCCAGATGGTTTCATTCTTGGGAATGATCCAAACCTTGTATGCAGATTGAAAAAGGCTCTCTATGGACTCAAACAAGCTCCAAGGGCTTGGTACTATCGGTTGGACAAATATCTTCACCAACAAGGCTTTTCAAAAGGATCAGCAGATAGCAATCTCTATATAAAAGTTGAAAATAACAAATTGCTAATTCTTGTTGTTTATGTAGATGATATTATCTTTGGCAGCAATGAAGAGACTATGAGTCAAAACTTTGCCTCGGTTATGCAGAAAGAATTCGAAATGTCACTACTTGGAGAATTGACATATTTTCTTGGATTGCAAATTCAACAAAATGAAGGAGGTATCTTCTTGTCTCAAACCAAATACCTCAAGCAGATCTTGAAGAAGTATGGCATGGAAGAGTCAAAGCCAGTATGTACACCCATGGTTACAGGATGCAGCCTCAGTGCAAATGATGAATCAGCAGCAGTTCACCAACCCACTTATAGATCCATGATTGGGAGTTTACTCTATTTGACAGGTACCCGACCAGATATTACACATGCAGTAGGAATTGTTGGAAGATTTCAAGCCAACCCAAAGGAAACTCATCTTCAGGCAGTCAAAAGAATCTTCAAGTATCTTCAAGGGACCAAAAACTATGGCTTATGGTATCCTAGAAATACAGATCTCACTCTTCATGCTTACACAGATGCAGATTGGGCTGGAAGTGTGGATGATAGGAAAAGCACAAGTGGTGGTGCTTTCTTCATGGGTTCCAGATTAGTATCTTGGTTCAGCAAGAAACAGAGTTCGATTGCCTTATCTACAGCTGAAGCAAAATATGTGGCTGCAGCATCTTGTTGCACACAACTTCTTTGGATGATGCAGACCTTGCAGGACTTTCAAATCACTTGCACTCCACCAGTTTCTATCTTATGTGATAATACAAGTGCAATCAGCATTTCAAAGAATCCAGTCATGCACTCAAAGACCAAGCACATACCAATCAAGTACCATTTTCTTCGGGAACAAGTGCTTGAGCAGAAGGTCAAGTTGGAGTATGTTCCTTCTAAGGAACAAGTTGCTGATATTCTCACAAAACCACTGCCCAGGGAAACTTTTGAATATCTCAGACAAAAGCTGGGAGTAGTTGATGCTTCATCCTGCTGTTGAAGTTTGTTTACAGAAAAGTTGGTATACGCAGGTTACGGAAGGGATATCCGCGTATATACGCCGATTTATGCGGGGTAAGTCGCGTGTCTGTTGGACGCTTGTTGCAAAAAGTATATCCGCGTACATACGCAGTTTCATGCAGGAGAAATCGCGTATATGAAGTTCTGAACAGCAAGGGCAAACTCTGGAGTTCTGAACAGCAATGGGTATGTCAGAATTCTTCAGGCACAGTTTCAGGGGGTGCAGCAGGCACAGGTTCAGGGGGAGCAGCTTAACAGTCTCATAAAGCATTGTTGGCATTCAGATGTTTTGGTTGTTGATTTTAGGAAAAGGAGCTCAGAAAGAAATCCTGGTTGCTGATCTAAAAAGATGTTTATCATATGCTGCTGGTGACTTTCATAAGTCTTGGTCTAGATCTGTTGTCTCTATGTCATGTATCTCTCTTGTGATATCTCTCTTATGGTGTCAAGGTCATGTAACGGCCTATGTTGGTTTCCCCACTATGCCTGGGATGAATGATGTAATATAATTGATTGTTTCTGATGTGTCCCCTCTTGGTAGGGAGTATGGATGTATGTAGTGAGTTTTTTTTTGGTGATAGAAAGGTCCCTTATGGTGTATAAGTCTTGGTTCTTGTTGAAGATCATCTTTTGCAGATCTTGCCTACAGTCAGGGGGAGCATGTTTCAGCACAGCCAAGCAGAGGTATCAGCATGTTCTCAGGGGGAGCACAGCCCTTCGCCCTTGATGACAAAGGGGGAGAATGATTCTAAGGATCTGAAGGTTGCCATCAAGTCCAAAGGGGGAGATTGTTGGCATTTTGGCTCAGGTATGGCGCTATGATACAGGTGTTGTCCTTGATGGCAACTCTCTTTGATGACGGCAACTCTCTTTGATGACAGACCTCCGTTCAGTCTACAGAATGAAGAAGAAATCTCATATACGCAGGTTAATTAAGTCCAAGTTGCGTATACACGCTGGTGATATGCATAGTAAGTCACGTATACGCAGGAGAGCTATATAATAAGTCGCGTATACACGCAGATGAATGAACAGAAAAGTGCGTATATGTCGGGAAGTTTCCTTTTGGTCCATGGTAGTTAGTCCTCGGTACTTGTGCCCATGTCTTTGGACCAAAGTACCTCGACAGTCGTGTAGATCTCTAGTTTTGAAGTTGATGGTTTTGGATTTCTATGGTTTTGGCTCTTGGTATTGAGCAAGGCCTAAGGCTATATAAGGAGAAGAAGATCATTAGGCAACATCATCTTTTGAAAAGGCTTGAATATCTGAAAAAGAAAGAGATCTGATATGCAGGTTCTGGGTTGCTTGATCTAAGCCAAGGAGAGATCACATCGGTTGATGGAAGACTAGATCTAAGTATAGATCGGGATCTAATGGTTTGAAATGCACTATCATGATATGGTTGATTATGCATATTTCTAGATCTGCATACTGTCGCAATGTTATGTTCTGGGTCTAACTAATGTCTGGTACAGCTGCAAATTGAGAGAGTTTATTTTTAGATCTGTACGCAGGTTGGCTTCGGTAAAAGAGCGTGTATACGCGGGTTTTTCTCATTGAAGTAGCGTATATCTTTTGAAGCTTGATTTTGGGTTTACAGTTGGGTCTGACTGTTATTGCAGAGTTCTGTAGTCTGCTCTGTGTTCTGGTAACTGGTGATTGACAGGGTTCAGTGGTTCAGTGATTCAAAGTTTGGTTGTTTTATGCTTCAATGATCTGTTATGAAAGGTGAATGAATTGTGGTCTTCAGATTGTAATGTTGTGCTTCAGGAATATCCAGTCTGAAAATGTATGAAAAGTGGTACCTGAAAGAAAGAAGATTGTAGGTCAGCACCTACGTACTAGTATCTTGGCTAGTACAAGAGCAAAGGGGGTTGGAGCTCCCTTCCAAGGAAGTTTGGAGAACGAGAGAAGGTTGTAGCCTTCTGCAGGTTGTAGCCTGCGTACTGGTATAAGGCTGCACCAGTACAAAAGGATTGTAAACTGAAGTTTCATATTAAAGAAAGATAGAGACAACTTGCAGCAGGTGGTTTTCACCCACATTGGGTTTCCACCTTATATCTTGGTGTTCATGTGTGTGGCTTTTGATTTGTTCTGTTATACTGCACCTGTTTACTGTTAATGTGGTGAATAATGTCCTGATGCACTTAACTGAAGAATAAGCTAACTAAATTATGAGTTTTCTTCTTATACGCTGTTTTATTTAGTCACAGTAGCGTGTACACGCTGGTTCACTTAACTTAAGTAGCGTATATGTTTCTGAGCATTGAAAAAGTTTGATTGATCTGATAATACTGATTCACCCCCCCTCTCAGTATTATTTCCAACATATCTCTTCCTCTAAATCCCCATGGAGAAAGGCTATCTTTACATCTAACTGCTCAAGATGCAAATCTTCAGCTGCTACTAGACTTAAAATAGTTCTGATTGAAGTCATTTTAACAACGGGAGAAAATATTTCATCAAAATCAATACCTTTCTTTTGTGCAAACCCCTTCACCACAAGTCTAGCTTTGTACCTCTATTTTCCTCCATCTTCTTCCTTCAGCCTGTAAACCCATTTATTCTGCAATGTTGTTTTACCTGCAGGCAACCTGACTAAGTCCCAAGTCTGGTTATGTGCTAAGGAGGCCATCTCTTCTTTCATGGCTTGCTCCCACTTCTTAGTGGTTTCTACCTGCACTATTTCTTCATAACAGTCTAGTTCACCAGAATCAGTCAACAATACATAATATAATGAAGGAGAATATCGTTCAAGGGGTCTACTTATCCTGGTAGATCTTCTAACACCACTTTCAGGTGTTTGAAGTGCTTGTTGCTGTTGTGATTGTTGTTCTGGCTGTTGATCATTATGATTTTCAGGCACCATCACTTTTCCTATGATATCATCAAGCACTGTGTATTCTCTGTTTTCTTTTTCTTGTTTCTTTTCCTGCAACTAATTCTTATCAAGACCTTTTCATTGAATATTACATCTCTGCTCCTAATGATTTTGTGATTTTCATAATCATATAAGCGATAAAAAAAATCATTAACACCATATCCAATAAAGGCACATTTCTTTGATTTTGCCTCAAGCTTTGTTCTATTTTCTTTGTTAATGTGGAGAAAAAATTCACAACCAAAAGTCTTTAAAAATGAGTAGTTTACCTTTTTACCTGTCCATGCCTCCTCTGGAATACTACCATCTAAGGAACTTGAAGGCCCTTTGTTTATTAGATAAACAACAGTATCTACAGCATCTGCCCAAAATTGTAAAGGCAATCCTGCATGCAATCTCATGCACCTTGCACGCTCCATGATTGTCCTGTTCATCCTTTCTGACACACCATTTTCTTGTGGTGTTCTTGGAACTATCTTCTCTTTGTGAATTCCATTCTCTGAACAGTACCTATCAAACTCTTTGCTGCAATATTCACCTCCATTATCTGATCTAAGGCACTTCAACCTTTTCCCTGTCACATTTTCAACCAAAGCTTTCCATTTCTTGAAAGTATCAAATACATCAGATTTATTTCGAATACAATCAATCTAGGTTTTTTTGGTTGCATCATCAATAAAAGTAACATAATAATGAGAGCCACCAAGAGATAATACCTGAGTAGGTCCCCATACATCTGTATGCACAAGCTCTAATTTTTCGCTCTTCTTTTCTTTCCCAACTCTAAGGAATCTGACTCTCTTTTGTTTTCCATAAACACAATTCTCACAGAATTTTAAATCAACATGCTTCAAACCTGGTAACAAATTTCTTGAGTGAAGAATCTACATCCCCTTCTCACTCATGTGCCCGAGCCTATGATTCCACAATGCCGTATCTTCTCCTGTAGAGGTTAAAGCATTAACAGAATTAGAAATACCATTGCATAAATACAATGTACCAACCTTTTCTCCTTTCACTATTACGAGGGATCCTTTAGTGACCTTCCAGGTTTTATCTGTGAAAGTAGTTATGCAACCTTCACCTCCCAACTGCCTTGTTGAAATCAGATTTTTCTTCAGATCTGGAACATGCCTTACCTTCTTCAATAACCACTGATTTCCATTTTTCCATTTTATGAAAACTGTACACATTCCAACAATTTTACAAGGTTTATCATCACCCAATCGAACTTGTCCAAAATCTCCTTGAACATAATCATGAAAATGTTTCTTATTAGGTGTGGCATGGAATGAGGCCCCTGAATCTACCACCCAGGCATCAATAATATTTTCTAATGAAAGAATCAAAGCATCTTGCAACACATCACCTATTACATTCACTTCATGATTAGTTTCTTGCTCCGCATCTCCTTCTTTTCCCTTCCGAGACTTGCAGTCTTTCTTCAGGTGTCCTTTCTTCCCGCATTTCCAGCACACTATCCTCGATCTAGACTTGGATCTGCCTTTTCTTGACTTACTGTGATATCCTGAGCTCTTTCCTCTTCCATTTTTCTTCCCCTAGTCTCTGCAGTCAAAGCATTACCTGATGTCTCACTAGAGCTTTTCCATCGCATTTCCTCACTAAGGTTTGCACCAACAACATCATCAAACTTTAAAGTACTAGATCCAGAGACAGAGTTACTAACGGCCATAACTAAACCATTCTAACTTTCTGGCAATGAGCATAGAAATAACAGATCCCTAACTTCATCATCAAAGTTTTCCCCTACATAACTTAACTGACTTGTAACTATATTAAAATCATTTAAATGATCTGCAACAGATCCACCTTTTAACATCTTCGTACTAAATAAATTCTTCATAAGAAATACCTTATTTGAGGTAGAGGGTTCTTCATACAGTTTGGCCAATGCTGAAATTAAACCCTGTTTTGTCATTTCCTTTGAAGTATTAAATGCTACAGCCGTCGCTAGGCACAACCGTATTGTTCCAAGTGCCTTTCTGTCTAGAATATCCCATTCTATGTCTGTCATACTCATCAGCTTCTTTGTCTTTCCGTTCAATGGTAGGTACAGATCTCTCTGATACAAATAATCTTCCATCTACATCTTCCACAACTGGTAGTTTTGGCCATTGAATTTTTTGACCCTAAACCTACCATCTTCCACCAATGCTCCCACTCGAACCAGGAACCCTTCTCTCCTGTGAGTTTATCAGCCAAATAGACCTTCAGCTCTGATACCAATTGTTAGAAAATGATATATTACGGAGCAATGGAACACATAAAATATTGCAGAAATATAAACACAGAAAACACATAAAACAAGAGAGACATAGATATATGTGGTTCACCTAGTTTGGGCTACGTCCACGGAGAAACAACCAATCCTTCCTTTTATATTATCTAGCAAACTGAAGAGATACAACCTATAGCAGATCTGCTGTAACACCCTATTTTCTCTCAATCTCCTCTCTCTTCCTCACTTAGAATACAGATATTCATAGACATAATACAATTCCCTCATATATAGTGAGGGGTTTCCTTCTAGGGAAAAAAAACCTAAATTAAACCTAACTTCTACCGTCAGATCATCCACCTAATGAACGACCCAGATTGACTAGAAATTACTAGACTTTTACAAGGCAATTTTACATCTATTTTTAGCTTCAGGGCACTGCCCCCGAACCCCTGTCGGGGGACCACTGGCCCTCGGACCCCCCTAGCCAAGGGGGATTTACCCCCCCACATGGAGGGGTGTACAGTCTTCCTGGGGTATAAATCTGGCTAAAACCTTTGAATACAAAAGATAATCAGGCTCCACACCCAACATATAGTACACTTGTTGGCCCCCGGTAATCCTAGGCATAAATGCACTCCAACGAACCATCCATGGGTCTCATGGCAATGAAGGCTCCACCTCAGAAAGTTGGTAGTGAAATAGCGATACTTGCTCCAGAAAAAAGGTCACTAGAACAGAACCATAACAGAACTGCTTCAGGTTTCCTGCCTTGGCTTTTGATAGCTGGCACTTCACATTTACCTTCATGGTCTCCTCCTAGTTGAATATAGTTGGCACCGTACAGTCAATAGCATACTAAACTTTGAATTGTTGGTTTCATGCTGTGCTTGAGCCCTAACCACTCTTTTTATGGTCAACAATAGCACTCTCAACACAATATCCCAAACAGTCATGATATCTATCTTGCCAGTCTTTGATTTTACTGCTTTTGAGAAGTGTTCTCCAAGTAACATGGTCACACTTGCCCCAATAGGCCTTGACCCATACAGATTGACTGGTTCCCCTCTTTGGGACAATCTTGTGATGAAATAAATGTCGAAAGTTTCCAACTCTAGTTCTTGGTCCCATATCATAAAAACTTCCCGATTGACATCCCAGAGACTGATTAGATACTGTAGAAATTCGGGTCGAGCCAACAGACTTGGTGTGAGGAAGAATTTGAGGAGCCCATAGTTCCTCAAAGAATTCAAGAAAATTGGGTCTACCATTGCTTCTGTGTCAATGTCATCATGCTCATGTTCCTTCCAATCCACCATTTTTCGCAATTTTTTCCCTACAAAAACCATACAATCAAGTCAATAAACATCCTTCGCTAGAAAAATTTGGATCCAATCGGAGAAATTAGGTAAAAACTTGGAAATTTTATGTTCACAGTGCCTGCGTGAATGTTTTAAAAACAGTAGTGTAGATGGCATGCTTGACAGTGTTCATAACCCCCGATTGGCCTGATTTTGTTCCCATAAATTGTGCCAACCTAGGGCGAATTTGTTTTCCTAAAACCCTCTCAAGAAATAAAAAAAATGATAAAAATCAAGTAAAACAAGCATGAAAATGGATCTAAAGGTCTTGGCTCTTACCTGCAACTGACAGATCATTGAATGGCCTCCCAGATCTCCCACAATCTGCTCTTGAAAATCTAGGGCACAAATGAGTGAAAAGCTCTTCACACAAAGGTAAAAGGGTAAAATGGTAAAAAATAATTACTTTTTCCTCTTATTCCTTTTTCATGAAATATTAGGGTTTTTAAAGTATTTTTGACCTATTTTTTCCTCAGAAACTAGATATTGCATTTACCTTTTGTGCAGCGACAGGTGATGGATCGCTGATGATGGTACTAGAGTCACGTTTAAGCTCTTTTCTTGACTCGTAAAACTCAAATGAAAAGATCGCCAACTGTTTTTTCCTTTTTGACTCATAAAAGAGAATAAAAATGGGGGAGTCCACTTTCAAGCTCTTTTCTGACTCTTTAAACATGAAAAGATTGCCGAGCTCTTGTCATTTTGAACTCGTTAAAGGTTGCGAAACATCATTTACCCAGTATATGTTTACCCCTTTTTTGGGTTGGGATAAAATATTTACAAAAAAGGTACTTCTTGACTAAAATGGTCAAGCAGTTCTCTCAAGTATCGTTTTCTACCTTTTCGGGCTCGAGAGACACAAATGTATGAAAAGGGACAATGTGGAGTTTTCTTTTCCGTGTCTTTTTCAAACTCTCTAAATATAAAAAGGATACCGAGTTACACCTTTGTCGGACTCGTTAAAATATTAAACGACATTGGATTCACCATCATGATGGACATGAGCTTCTCTTTCCTAGGGCTCATTAAAATTACTAGGTCAGATTCGTCCGAAGGATGAACTTATAATTCACGAACATGCTATCCCTTTCAAGCTTGTGATAAAAAAATAATTGGGGTACTGTTGATGCCTCTAAAATCATAGCACCAACATTGGGGGATAACCACCAAGTCCAAACCTTAGTATAGCTCCTTTTCCATTTGGGATGGTGGCTCCGACTGGATATTGTGGGACCAATTTCCCAATAATGTGTGGTTTAATGAATGAATGTTTTAAAATGTATATCAAAGATGGTAGATGGTTTAATCTATGACTTTAAAATATACAAATATACCTATATAACTCAGGTAATCTTATAACAATGTGATTTTTGATAATTCCTAGTAGACAAACAATCATATAGATGATTTACTTATCCATAGAAATATGCATTTAAATAATGATTACTTTATTTAAGAAATTAAACAAATTAATTATAAAAACATATTGCATGACATCGTAATATTTATCACTGATATATATCTATAATGTAACAAATCTAAATCGTTCAGAAGTGACTCAATATAGAATTGCTTTAAGTGTGTGAATACATCAACAATAGAAAATTAAAAGAAATGTTAATTAAATAAAGACAAAAAGAACAGTGATATAAATACCACATGCATTTGAGTCTTGATATGTAAATAACATTCCGGTTCCACCTCTTTATTCCAAAAACTTCTAGGAGATACAAAAATGCAGGTCTTGAAAAAGTTCTTTCACAAAAATTTGAAACCTTGATCCACTACTCATAAAAAATAAATTCAGAAGTGCAGAAGTGCAACTTCTCAAGTCTAGTTTTTGTACAAATTAAGGACCCTTTCTTCAATAACATGAAAGGGTTTATATAATAGAATTAAAACAAACTGTCAACAAAAATTGCTTAGAGCTGTTGGAACTGTAAACATTAAAAAATGGGATTTGAATTGCAAAAATAGTAGTGCGATTGCCTTTGAAAAGATTCATTTTATCTATTTCTTCTCATGTATCCTCAACTGACAAATTGAGAGCATGTTTTGAATTTCGGGAGGATGACTCATCCTAGAGTGTAGTTATCCCATGTACATGGCATCTGAAAGCTCGGGTACCATGCAATCAACAGCATCGGCAAGGCATTTGATGGTCATCTGTTGGTTGTGTTGCTTGACCAAAAAGGACCAATATGCATCCCAAGTAAGGATTTGTACTCTGCTAAGTATTCATCTTTGGTGGCCAAATCCTGCTTCCATTGATTTTCTAACACTTTCACTTTTGGAAGCTTTCCTGGGGAACAATCAGAAATAAAATTGGCTCCATATAAATTATCATTTACTAGCTCAATCACATTGTTCATTATAGCTCTGGCCCTAGAAGTAGCCCTTTCTGCCTTTTTCAACTATGTTTCCCATTCCGAAAATAATATTTCTTTATGCGACTCTTGAATTTTCGGTAGGTTAGCAGCTCTACCTTCCACTATGCTTTACCAGGAGAGGAAATTTGTGACCTTGTCATCTACGTCTTCAAATTCTAATCTGGTATTAACTACCTCATCGATTAGCGATGTAGTTATGATGCATAATGGGTTAACAAGAGATATTTTATGGCAAAGTAGATTGAGCTATTGCGATAAGGCCTTATTTTCTTCTAGGGCTTCCTTCTTAAATTCCTCAACCTTAGGATAATCTCTGAACTATTCTGTATATAGTTGTAGTTGTGAGATTTTCTCCTCTTTAGCCTTCATTTCTTGTTGATGTGACAATTGAAGTCGTTCGAGATGTTGGGAAAAATATTGTTGTTTTTGGATGGCATGTTGGTCAATCTTCAATTTCTCTAGGTTTAATTATACTTTGAGCTGCTTGTTCTTTTGTTTTTATTCTGCCAACTATTCTTCAAGCTGAGTAATCCTTTGATCTTTTTCTTTGATTAATTGGTTAACTTCAGTGGCCTTATCAATTGTAGCAGCTGTGTAAGCCCCTGCAAATTGGGATAACTTAGTCAAATCCTTAGAAGGATTGACCTCTAAATCCTTCCATATAACATTCATAAATTCAGATTGAGGAGCTGTGGATGATGTCTGGTCAATTTTCCTCTTTTTCCTCTGTCTCTTGACTACAGCCCTATGCTTTGGGCTATAAAATACATCCAAAGGTGGTATTTCCTCAATATTTAATGTAATTTCTCCTGAAGGATTTTCAGGGATTATTTCAATCTCTTTCTGAGCTATGTCTGTATTGGGTGTCCCTTCAATCACACTCTCAGTAACGATGGGCTGTTGTGTTGCAGGTGATGCTGATGTGATAATGTTTTGGGGGTCGCTCTGGCTTTTGATCTGTTGATCAAACTGCTCCCATTCTCTAATCAAGATGGGGTCAATATTAACATCTGTGCTAAGGGGTTCACTGGTTTTTTCAATTGTTTCCCTTCCCCGAAAATCTCTTCAATAGTCTGTTCCCCATTGTGCTCTATTTGCTGAACAGTAGGGGTAGTATTCAATAAATCTAGAGGCAATGTCTGTAACCTCTGTGTCCTATATTCCATGAATTTATCCATCTTTATGCTCCTAGTTTGAATTTTGACAGATGATTTACTTGTGAGAATAACTTTGCTGAAGCAAATAAATCATCAAACTCATCCTCCTCATGTATAAATTTACTAATTTTTACCTCACTGGTGAAATTGTAAGCGACCTTGTTTGGATCATACTGTCTTTTAGGAATCACTGCTAGACTCAGATCCTTAGTTTTCTCTACTTCTTTCTCAGCATGTTTAAGATCATGCAATGTGTAAGTGCCACAACGAAGGGGAAATGGAGGCCACACTTGTTTTTTAGAGTCTTTAAGCTTTCTAGTCATCCCCTTTTCCACTATCTAGTTTGCTATTTCCCTAGCTAATAGCTTATCTAGAATATAGAGTGGAAGGACATGAGGATCTATAATATTGCCAAAAACCCTAATATAGGTGAAATTTTCCTCCCCAAACCAACTGTCGATTGAAGTTAAATCAATTCTAGCCTCATCAGACACTCAAGGAGCAAGTTTGTTAAAAATAGCTTGATGAACAGGTAAAAGAACACCGTGGCAAATTCTATATATATGTTTCTTGTAGTCAGACTTCCATAAATACTTATGATAAATATGAATGGGGGTTGGATCCTAAACAGTCCATTTCCAACCTAGAACGGGAAAGTCAGAATTAAAACAGATTGTGTCCTTTATGTAGGCGCTCATATAAAATGGGGGCATGACTCAGGTGATGACAAATCTACTCCTTCTATAATCTAATATTTGACTGACCATTTTATCTGATCGAATGGTTTCCCAATCCATAATAAAGGAGTTGATTGTTGCTTCCATCAATGGAACCATTTCTATAGAAAATCTAGCAGAATCAAGGGTTCCAAAGAGCCTACATACCATAGCAGCAACATAACAATATGGGGATGCCAAGGAGTCCATAGAGTACATACCAGAAGATTCATGTTTATTCTTGTTAGGAAAATGCCTCCACTATTTGATAGGGTTTGACTCTACCTCGTTCTCCTTAGCAAAAGCTTCCAGAAATTCCTTGTTGTAGTGTTGCTGGGGATCCGACAAATGATACATCTTCTTGACATATTCAAGCTTGAATGTCCCAAACATCCTTCCATCAATTGGAAAGAAAGCTCTATCTGTTATATTAATACTTTCAATCACCCATCTCACTAGATCCTTTTATGGTAAAACTTTTGGTCAGGTTGCTATTCTATGAAGGAAGGAGCTAACCAAATCACTGAGTGTGCTTTTTATTTTATCTATTGCATCAGCTGCTGCTTCCTCTTCTATCTCCATTAGATTTTCTGCTTCGAGTAAAGCATATATGCCTTCCCATGAGATTTTACCGAGGCCTTGACAGGTAGTGTCTGCAATTAACACCAATTTTGTGGTCCTTCTTCCACTATAACGGGGGCCTTTGCCTTTCGAGATTTCTTAGACATCTTGCTTGATTGTGTGATTCTCAGTCAGCTCTACAAAATGAGAAACATGAGCGTAATAGTCGAAAAAACTTGAGAGGAGATAATACAAATTATAGTCCAAATGCAGTTAAGTGCATTAGATGCATGAGATGTTATATTGTACTTAGCTATCATGGATGAAATTTTTAAAGGACTTACCCATAACTGTTCCTTAATGTTTTACTGTAATTTCCAACGTGAAACTTTAATGCTGAAACCATATGTCACATCGCAAGTTTGGTAACGGTCCTTTTTAGAATAGGTGTCATGACTCTGCGATTTGCAATCAACGATTGCGTTATTTTAATATTTGTGTAATAATCACGTATCACAAATTGGGAGGTACGAGTGCCACATTAAAAAGGTTTGTTTGCATAGTTGCGATTGCAATGAGTACTGAGCTGTCATTGGAAGACAACGGGTTTCATCCTTGGAAAATCACGTTATTTCTTCATAATCGATTTATTCCTATACCACATGTATTCATAGTATTTATCACTTTGCTTTTATCAAGAGCGCAACATGCGATAATTGAATCTCATCGCAATTCTTCAATGTAGTGTATTGGATGTTTCCCTTATGAATTGGCGATATGCAATTGCGATAGCTTTATCACATCACAAAGTTTCAATGCTGCTTTAAGTCATTTCGTGGGATTAATGAAGTGCGAGGCGCGATAGTCACATCACCTCGTGTTTTTTTTTTTTTTATAAATGGCTTACTTTGATTAAAACTTTGCAATGAGGGCTTTGATATGACTTTGATCACATCGCAAGCTCTCCTTGGATGTTCACGGGTTCTAAAGAAATGTGATTTGCGATGAGCGGTCCTAAATACTCTAAAAGAAATTTTCATATGACTTTTATGGAAAATTTATTTTACTCAAAAGTTTATTGCTTTTATTTATATTCTAAAGGGGACCCATTTTATTTAGCATTTTAAGACTAAGAGTTTAAAAATTAAAATGGGGGGGTTGTTGTATAGCATAACAATTGGCGATTCATTGGGAGAACCAGTTATCTCTGAAAAATAATGAAATTTCTAAAACTTTCTTATGTAGAATAAATTGAGGAGAAAGTCAGCTATCTAAGAATTGGTTAGATAAAACTTTACTCTGAAATAAAATTATACGAATTTTGCAACTTCGTGTACAAACCCTTATGATAAAATGAAAAACACTTTTTGGTTTCTTCAAGTTTTGATTGGTTGTTAAAGATAAAGTAGGGGGCTCTTCCAGCTTAGCTTTTTATATTTACTCTTTTTGTTGGGTGTGGAGCCTGATTATCTTCTATATTCAAAGGTATCGCCACATTGGACCCCAGTTCGAAATGGGGGCGGCAACGCCGTACGTAAAATATTCGCTGCAGGGGGGGTCTAGGGGGGGGCGGCTGCGACCTTTCGGAGCCCCCCTTGGCGGGGGGTTTTGGGGGCAGCGCCCCCAAAGCTAAAAACAGCTGTAAAATTGCCTTGTAAAAGTATAGTAATTTCTAGTCAATCTGGGTCGTTCATTAGGCGGATGATCTGACGGTAGAACTTATGTTTAGTTTAGGGTTTTTTGCCCTAGAAGGCAACCCCTCTCTTTGTATGAGGGCATTGTATTTGAGGCTGTGTGATAGATGTGTATTCTGTGAGCGGGAAATAGAGAGGTGAGACTGTGAGAGAAAACAGAGGATATTACAGCGGATCTGTTGTAGGTTGTGTCTCTTCATTTTGCTGGATAATAGAAAGGAAGGACTGGCTGTTCGGGGTGGACGTAGCCCAAACTGGGTGAACCACGTATATCTGTGTCTCTCTTGTTTTATGCACTTTCTGTGTTTATATTTCTGCAATATTTTATGTGTTCCATTGCTCCATAATATATAATTTTCTAACAATTGGTATTAGAGTCGAAGGTCTATTTGGCTGATAAACTCGCAGGAAAGAAGGGTTCCTGGTTTGAGTGGGAGCAATGGCGGAAGATGGTAAGTTTAGGGTCGAGAAATTTAACGGCCAAAACTTCTCGCTGTGGAAGATGCAGATGGAAGATTATCTGTATCAAAAAGATCTATACCTACCATTGGGCGGAAAATCAAAGATGTCGACGGGTATGACAGACGAAGAATGGAACCTTCTCGATAGAAAGGCACTCGGAACAATACGGTTGTGCCTTGCTACATCAGTCACCTTCAACATTTCGAAGGAAACCACGACAGAGGGTTTGATTCAGACGTTGTCGAAACTATATGAAAAACCCTCGGCCTCAAACAAGGTATTTCTTATGAAACAGTTATTTAATATGAAGATTTCGGAAGGTGGACCTGTTGCAGACCATTTAAATGATTTTAATACAGTTACAAGTCAGTTAAGTTCTGTAGGGGTAAACTTTGATGATGAAGTTAGAGCTCTGTTATTCTTGTGCTCATTACCAGAAAGTTGGAATGGTTTGGTAATGGCCATTAGTAACTCTATTTCTGGATCTAGTACTTTAAAGTTTGATGATGTTGTCAGTGCTATCCTTAGTGAGGAAATGCGACGGAAAAGCTCCTGTGAGACATCGGGAAATGCTTTGAGTGCAGAGTCTAGAGGAAGAAAAATGGAAAGAGGAAAGAGCTCAGGATATCGCAGTAAATCAAGGAAAGGTAGATCCAAGTCCAGATTGGGGATAGTGTGCTGGAAATGTGGAAAGAAAGGACACCTAAAGAAAGACTGTAGATCTCGGAAGGGAAAAGAAGGAGATGCACAGCAAGAAAACAATCATGAAGAAAATGTGACAAGTGAGGTGTTACAAGATGCTTTGATTCTTTCTTTCGAAAATATTACTGATTCCTGGGTGGTAGATTCAGGGCCTTCATTCCATGCCACACCTGATAAGAAATACTTTCATGACTATGTTCAAGGAGATTTTGGACAAGTTCATCTGGGTGATGATAAACCCTGTAAAATCGTTGGAATGGGTAAGGTTCTTGTAAAACAAAAAAATGGAAACCAATGTCTATTAAAGGAGGTAAGGCATGTTCCAGATCTAAAGAAAAATATGATTTCAACAGGGCAGTTAGGCGGTGAAGGTTGTGTGACAACTTTCACAGATAAAGCTTGGAAGGTCACCAAAGGAGCCTTGGTAATAGAAAAAGGCGAAAAGGTTGGTACATTGTATTTATGCAATGGTATTTCTAACTCTGTTAATGCTTTAACTTCCAAAGGAGCAGATGCAGCATTATGGCATCATAGGCTCGGACACATGAGTGAAAAGGGGATGAAGATTCTTCACTCAAGGAATTTGTTGTCGGGTTTGAAGAATGTTGATTTGGACTTCTGTGAGAATTTCATTTATGGAAAACAGAAGAGAGTCAGATTTCTCAGAGTTGGGAAAGAAAAGAAGAATGAAAAATTAGAGCTTGTGCATACAGATGTATGGGGACCTGCTCAGGTATCATCTCTCGGTGGCTCTCGTTATTATGTTACTTTTATTGATGATGCAACTAGAAAAGCTTGGATTTATTGTATTAAGAATAAATTTGATGTATTTGATACTTTCAAGAAATGGAAAGCTTTGGTTGAGATTGAGACAGGAAAGAAATTGAAGTGTCTTAGATCAGACAATGGAGGTGAATATTGCAGCAAAGAGTTTGATAGGTACTGTTCAGAGCATGGAATTCGCAGAGAGAAGACAGTTCCAAGAACACCACAAGAAAATGGTGTGTCATAAAGGATGAACAGAACAATCATGGAGCGTGCAAGGTGCATGAGATTGCATGCAGGATTGCCTTTACAGTTTTGGGCAGATGCTGTAGATACTGTTGTTTATCTAATAAACAGAGGGCCTTCAAGTTCCTTGGATGGTGGTGTTCCAGAGGAAGCATGGACAGGTAAAAAGGTAAACTACTCTATTTTAAAGCCTTTTGGTTGTGAGGCCTTTGTCCATATTAATAAAGAAAATAGAACAAAGCTTGAGGCAAAGTCAAAGAAATGTACCTTTATTGGATATGGTGTTAATGATTTTGGTTATCGCTTATATGATTACGAAAATCACAAAATCATTAGGAGAAGAGATGTAATATTCAATGAAAAGGTCTTGTATAAGAATCAGTTGCAGGAAAAGAAACAGGAAAAGGAAAACAAGGAATATGCAATTCTTGATGAAATCACTGAAAAAGTAAAGGTGCCTGAAAATAATAATAATCAACAACCACAACAACAACAACCACCACAACAACAACAGGCACCCCAAACACCTGAAAGTGGTGTTAGAAGATCTACCAGGATAAGTAGACCCCCTGAATGATACTCTCCTTCATTATATTATTTATTGTTGACTGATTCCGGTGAACCCGAATGTTATGAAGAAGCAATGCAGGTTGAAAGCAAGAAGAAGTGGGAGGTAGCCATGGAAGAAGAGATGGACTCCTTAATGCATAACCAGACTTGGGATTTAGTAAGGTTGCCTGTAGGAAAAACTACATTGAAGAATAAATGGGTTTACAGGCTGAAGGAAGAAGATGGAGGAAAACAGAGGTATAAAGCTAGACTTGTGGTGAAGGGGTTTGCACAGAAGAAAGGTATTGATTTTGATGAAATATTTTCTCCTGTTGTTAAAATGACTTCAATCAGAACTATTTTAAGTCTTGTAGCAGCTGAAGTTTTGCATCTTGAGCAGTTAGATGTAAAGACAACCTTTCTCCATGGGGATTTGGAGGAAGAGATATATATGTAGCAGCCACAAGGATATGAGGTGAAAGGGAAGGAGAAACTAGTGTGCAGGTTGAAGAAGAGCTTGTATGGCTTAAAACATGCTCCAAGGCAGTGGTATCTAAAATTTGACAAGTTTATGTCTGAACAAGGTTATACTAGATGTCACTCTGATCATTGTGTTTATTTGAAAAAGCAAAATGATGGCAGCTATATTATATTGTTATTGTATGTAGATGACATGCTTGTTGCAGGATCTAACATGCAGGAAATAAATGTGCTCAAAAGAAAATTGGCAAATTCATTTTCAATGAAGGATTTGGGAGCTGCAAAACAAATCCTTGGTATGAGAATAACTAGAGACAGGAAAAATCGTAAATTAACATTGTCTCAGAATGAGTACATACAAAAGGTGTTGAAAAGATTTAACATGCACAATGCAAAACCAGTTAGTACACCTTTTGCTAGCCATTTCAAACTTAGCAAGGAAATGTGCCCAAAGACCCAAGAAGACATGGATTATATGTCTAAAGTTCCATATGCATCAACAATTGGAAGCTTAATGTATGCAATGGTCTGCACAAGGCCCGATATTGCACATGCAGTGGGAGTTGTAAGTAGGTACATGAACAATCCAGGAAAGGAACATTGGATGGCAGTGAAATGGATTCTCAGATATTTGAAAGGTACCACAAATCAAGCATTATGCTTTGGTGGTTCAAACATCTCCCTACAAGGATATGTTGATGCAGATATGGCAGGTGACAGAGATAACAAGAGGAGCACTACAGGATATGTATTTACTATTGGAGGAACAGCTGTCAGTTGGGTTTCAAAAATCCAAAGTGTTGTTGCACTTTCAACAACAGAAGCAGAGTATGTTGCTGCTACAGAGGCTAGTAAAGAAATGATTTAGTTACAAAGGTTTATGGGTGAATTGGATAAGGAGCATGATATGGGCATGTTATACAGTGATAGCCAAAGTGCCATTCATCTTGCAAAGAACTCAGCATTTCATTCCAGGACTAAACACATACAGCTCAAGTACCATTTCATACGATCAGTGTTGGAAGATGGAGAGTTGAAGCTGGAAAAGATACACACTAGCCAGAATCCTGCAGATATGCTAACAAAAGTTGTAACTAGGGAGAAACTGAGAATATGCTCAGTTTCAATTGGTCTTCAAGGATGACGATGAAGATGAGAAACAGCCAGGTCCAAAGAGGAGTCATTGTCCAGCAAATGGAGCAGCAGTGGAGTTGCTACAATCAGTCTCCAAGTGGGAGATTGTTGGGTGTGGAGCCTGATTATCTTCTATATTCAAAGGTATCGCCACATTGGACCCTAGTTCGAAATGGTAAAATATTCGCTGCAGGGGGGTCCAGGGGGGGCGGCGCCCCCGAAGCTAAAAATAGCTGTAAAATTGCCTTGTAAAAGTATAGTAATTTCTAGTCAATCTGGGCCGTTCATTAGGTGGATGATCTGACAGTAGAACTTATGTTTAGTTTAGGGCTTTTTGCCCTAGAAGGCAACCCCTCTCTTTGTATTAGGGCATTGTATTTGAGGCTGTGTGATAGATGTGTATTCTGTGAGCGGGAAATAGAGAGGTGAGACTGTGAGAGAAAACAGAGGATATTACAGCGGATCTGCTGTAGGTTGTGTCTCTTCATTTTGCTGGATAATAGAAAGGAAGGACTAGCTGTTCGGGGTGGACGTAGCCCAAACTGGGTGAACCACGTATATCTGTGTCTCTCTTGTTTTATGAACTTTCTGTGTTTATATTTCTGCAATATTTTATGTGTTCCATTGCTCCATAATATATAATTTTCTAACACTTTTCTCATAGGTAGTGCCTCTGCTGCCAGCAAACATCTATAGTCTCGACAGGGTTACCTTTTAACCATCAGTCATTCATTGTCCCATCCATATAAGAGTATAACGTTTTGAAAGATAAATCCAAAAGATATGTCTACATGTATTTTTTATTTTTTACTTTTTCATTTTTTGGATAAAAGCCATTGTCCTGGTTTGGGAGCTAGATGATGACAATGCCATTCACTGGTTGTAATTGAACTGAACAAGCTGGCTCGTAATGAGACCCCTTGTCTTATGATTATAAGCCATTACCCTGTTTTGATATGCAGTTTTGGTAATGTTAGTTTAATTAGTTCCCTATGATCATGGTAAGCAGGCCCATCATCAGACCTATTATCTTTTAAATAGGATATATTTAGAATTACACTCTAAAAAATAATAAACCTAGTGGATGGGGTGAATTACTTACTCCTTAAGACTTTGTGGATGAAAATTTTAGAGTTGTGGATGTTTAGTTAGAGAAAGTCTTTACCTTTTTGTAAATAACCTTTCTTAACTTTATAAAACTTCAAAATGATTTATTGTATTTTCTAGGTTTGGAAGATTTCAAAATTTTAAAGAGGTTCTTAGAGTTTCATGTTTTATCTAATTTCCAAAACTGTAATCATTTCCTTGAAAGGTTCTATTTTTTGAAAGCCAGTATTCACAATATTCTTTCAAATAACTTTTAAATAGTGAAAAGTCAATGGGAGACTATTTACAACATTATTTCCTAAAAGAAACTAGCTTGCATAAAGAATATGTACAGGTAAGAAGGGGTTACCTCCTTAGGAAAATAACTTCTTTAAGATAAGCCCATTCACAGGAAGAGAATCTCTCTTTCCTAATAAGTCTTGTAGTAGGAACGTTGATGAGCCTATCTTTTCAATGATCTAAAATGGTCCAAGCCACATCTTTTGAAATTTGGTATGCTTACCTTTGTCTTCATGTGCTTTGTCCCATTTCAAAATGAGATCACCAATCTGTAATGTTTTTGAGTTGGCAGAACTTGCATCAAAATAAGATTTAATGATTTGTTGATGTCTAGCATGAGTAATTTTGGCCTTTTCTCTTTCCTCATCCAATTTAAGGTTTTGTTCAAACCTCAATTGAATAGAGGAAGAAGGGATTTCTTCAATAAATTGTACTAGGGCTAGAGATGGGAGTGCTAAATTTGGCAGTATTACAGCTTCTTTCCCATACACCAAGTTAAAAGGAAAAGTACCTATTGAGGCCTTCTGAGTTATGTGATCTGCCCATAATGCAAATATTAAAGATTTATGCCAATTATTTTGATTTTGATCAACAGTTATTTTAATAATCTTGATGAGATTCTTGTTAGTTGACTCTGCTAAACCATTTCCTTGAGGATAGTAATTTGCAGAGTATTTTAACTTAAAACCTCTCTTAAGAGCAAATTCAACTATACTTTTCCTAGAAAAATAAGATACATTATCAAAAATAAGCGCGTTGGGTAAACCAAACCTTGTAATGATGAACTGATCAATAAATTCAATAATTGCATAAGAATTGGCTACCTTTAGTGGAATTGCTTCTACCCACTATGTGAAGTAGTATGTGGCCATGAGGATGTATATGTATTGCTTGGAAGAATGTGGAACAATCTCTCCTATAATATCAAGCCCCCATTGTTCAAATGGTTGCTCAATATTTACTGGTTGTAAAGGAAAGACTGGTTTCCTTTGTCTTCTGCTAGCAGTTTGGCATATCTTGCATTTCCTTACATAGTCATGGGCATCTTTAAACAAAGTCAACCAATAATATCCAGCATGTAGTATTTTGTGAGCTGTAGCGTCTCCTCCAAAATGTCCACCTGTTGGGCCATCATGCAATTCCTGCAAAACCATTTGTGCTTCAGTTTTTGCCAGGCATCTTAATAAAATTGAATCATAATTTTTCCTGAATAACACATTGTCAATGATTTAAAAGTGTTTGGATTTTAATCTTAAGGCACATTTGTTTTCGTAACTGAATTCAAGGGGAGCATATCCATTTTCAAGTAAACGATAAGATCATCATATTGAGATTTAGAATTAATGATACTTATCTCATTTACTTGTGCAGTATTGTTTGAATCTTCATGGTCTAGAATATTGTAAGCTCTTGCCAATAACCTACAAAAACCTTGCCCTCTAACAATTTTCGCTAGTTTAATATCAATATCATATTCTTGTAAAGTTGTTACCCAGTTAGCTCTCTTCTCTCCTACTTCCCTTTGAACTAGCAATTGTCTCACTGCAGAGAATGGGACTATCACTTTAGTATGTGTTTTTAGGAGAAATGGTCTAAAGTGTTTGATAGATTTAAATACAGCGAAAGCTTGTTTTTCAACTTTGGAATAGTTGAGCTCAGCACCTTGCATATTAGAACTAAAGAAAGATTTGGGGTGCTTCTACTTGCTAGTCATTGATCTGTGTTAAAATAGTAGCGTAAGATGTTTCAATGGCTAAAGTATAAAAAATAAAATGACTAGAAAAATTCAGAGTATTCAATGCAGGAGCATTAATGATTGCTTGTTTGATTGAGTCAAAAGCTTCTTTTTCGTTATGTCCCCATTTGAAAACTGAATTTTTCTTAATCATAGATTTCAAGGGTAAAACTATCTGAGAAAAATCAGGAACAAATATTTTCACAAAATTTATCTGTCCCAAAAATGATTGCATAGATTTCTTGTTATGTGGCAAAGGAATATTATATTTTTGTTTTATCCTGTCCAGATCAATGTATATTCCATCTTTGGATACAATTAACCCCAAGGGCTTACCTTCATTAAGAGAAAAGAATGATTTCTTGGGATTTAAAGAAATCCCATATTTTTTACAGCGTTCAAAGATCTGTTTTAAATCATGCAGATGATTGCTCCTTTTCTTAGAATAGACAATTATGTCATCTAAGTAAGCAACGACTGTCTAATTGATCAAACCTTTGAATGCTATATCCATGGCTCGTTGGAAAGTATCTCCAGCATTTATCAAACCAAAAGGCATTTTTTGATAAGCATATGTTCCCCATTTAGTTCTGAATGTAGTCTTTAATCTATCATCTGGATGTACCAGTATCTGATTGTATCCTGAAAAACCATCAAGAAAAGACATTAACTTTGAGCTAGCTACTAGTTGAAGTATATGTTCGATTGTTGGTAATGGGAAATTATCTTTCTGACATGCTTTGCTAAGATTTCTAAAATCTATGAAAATCCTAATATCACCATTCATTTTCCTCACAGGTACCAAGTTTGAAACCCATTTAGAATTTCTGACAGGAAAGATTATTTTAGCTTTAAGGAGTTTATTCAACTATGCTTTGATTTGGCTTTCAAGATTTGGGTGAATTTTCCTTAGCTTCTATTGTATAGGTTTCTCATCAGAAATCATTGGAACTGTGTGTTGGATAATATAGGTATCATAAGTTTTCAGATCTTCGTAATTCCAAGCGAAAACATTTTTGTATTTCTTTAATAATCTAAGGAAAGCAAATCTTTCATTTGATGAAAGTCCAAGTCCTAGATTGACATTCTGGGGATTGGCCTTAGTGCCAAGATTTACTAATTCAAATCTTAGAGTTGAACTTTGAAGTTTTGCATTAGTGACCTTTTTGAATCTATTCTTAATATCAGAAAGATATTCTAGCTTGACCACAGATTTAGGAATAGGATTTTCATTGAGTCTTTGTTTTAATTGAAGATCATGATCGCTTTCATCAATAATCTGCTCATCATAAGATCCTTCAGAAGTCATGAAATTTAAGATATCCTCATCGTGATTAAATACACGCCAATTGGTGACATTATCTGGGACAGATGGTTGAAAAATTAATTCAATTGAAAATCTATCTGGACTATAATCCTTGGATGGAAGGAGTTTAGAAGCAACATTAGCCAAAAGATCAGTTGTTGCATTCTGTGATCTAGGAATAGGAGAATTGTCAAATGCTAGAAAATGAGTTATGAGATCTTGAACAAGTAATTGATAACGTTTGTGATGACCCGAGAGACAATGAATAGTATTTCTTACTTGTTTAATGACAAGTTTGGAATCACCAAATACTTTTAGATATTGGATATTCAGGCCTATTGCTTTATAGAGCCCTTGAATCAATGCCTCATATTCTGCAGTGTTATTAGTACACTCAAATTCTAATCTACATGATAACATCATTTTTTCTCCTTCTGGACTAACTAAAATACATCCTGCTCCTACACCGTCATTAGATTTTGATCCCTCAAAATACAAAGACCAAAACAAAGACTTATTTACAGGTTCATCAGCAACACTAACACACTTTGTGATATCAATATGGGAAAAAATTTTGATTTGTGATATGACACTATTAACAGGAAAATGAGATTGTTGAGCATTAAAATTTCCAAAAATTGACTCAGCCGAATAGTTCCGAGAATGTTATTATTGAAGGCCACAAGTTGATTTTCTTGTTCAAACTCAGTTACTGTATGAGTCAAATGTTTTTCCTGATCTATTCTGATTTGATTTGGTTTCCCATTATAGGGAAGCCACATGTGAGACTAATCAGTTGAAATATAACTGTGAAGTTTTTCGGACCAGTCTCTGCTCAAGATCAAACCGTAAAACTCAGGGATGTTAGCAATTAATATATCAATTCTTTGGACAACCCTGGGATTAGCTACTAATCTGATAGTAACTAAATTTATCTCTCCTAAAACTTGTACCTTAGTTTGATCTAATTGAACAATATGGACTGCAGACTTTTGGGGCTCAATATTTAATTTGGAGCAAACTGAGGCTGGCATTATATTTTATGAAGCCCTTGAACCTAGGCAGTTATACAAATTTCTATTGTAGATCTCATAATTCAAGAGAAAAGGAGGAGTATGAGAATTCGACCTATCCCCAATTAAAAAAACATCAGTATCATCTACCTTATCAGATGGTGGCTTATGTGATCCTTTAGTAGCATTGGATAATACACTAGTTGGAAGAGGAGAAGAAGGTACGACATTTAATTCTTTAAGCAGCAAATTTTGTTGATGTTTGTGCTTACTAAGTTCATGCAAAGAAATATTTGCTCAAGTCTTCTTCATGTCTTCCACAATGTTATAATCCATGGAGTCCAAGACTACTAGTGTTTTACACGATGAGGGTGGATTGGAGGATGATGGTTGATTGTGGGGAGGTGCAACTGGAGTTTTCTTTGTGGGAGCTTTGTCTTTAGTAACAGGACTTGAGTTTTTCTTCTTAGAATTTTCCTGATTAGGCTCAGCTATACTTTTGCTTCTGGTATTTACTGGGAGAGCTTCTTGTTCACTTTCATTATTAGAATTGGGTAAGATAAAGTCCCACATTCCATGACATTCAACTGTTTCATCTTCTTCCATTTCTTCAGCTGATAAAACTGTATATTCATCTTCATCATCATCCAGATCAGATTTGGCATTAGATATAGCATTAGGCGGTTAAGGATCAACTGACTGATTCCTTTTAAAGTTCCTAAATGGTTTTTTCATAGAAGTTTCAACCACCTGCTTTTTAATTTCAACCATTTCATTAGACATAGTTTTAAGAACTTTTTGTAAACCTTCCATGTCATATGGATCCTTAATTGCTTTCTTCTTTGAATCATCTCTAAAGGTAACTTTTTTGGATTTTCTTTCCTCAAGAGTGTTTTTATTTTCCAAAGCAAGGATACGTTTTTCAACAGCGATTGCTTCCTTCATATTTTCTGCTAATGTTGGCTTAGCAGCCCTATCAACGAAGATGGCTATGTTTGAAGGCAAGGTGGAGATATACCATTCATTTCGGACTTCCTCACTAGGCTTGGATGTCGTAGGAATTTTATTCAACAACTTATTAAAACATGAGTTGAAGTCTTTGATGGGTTCCTTTGATTCAGATTTCAGATTGGATAGATCATTAATCAAAGTGGCGGTAGAACTATCGTCTCCAAACATAGTTAGAAATTGCTCCTGAAAAGGATCCCAGCTATTGATAGACCCTGGTGGTAATGAAAAGTACCATGATCCTGCTACTCCTTGTAGAGTGTATGGAAATAGTCTAACAACAACATCTTCTTTCGTTACTCCATTCAAGTTGATTGATAACATGAAATTATTTATATGTTCTTCTGCTAACAGGCCAATGTCAGGATTAAATTTTGGTAACCATTTTTCAGGATGTGTTGGTAATTGACTCAAAGGTGCAGGCATTCTGACTTCTCCTAGGTTGGTCCATGGCCTTGGTTGAGGTTGATTATGTGCCATCGTTGAGCTAACAGTAGAAGAGGGTGATGAAGCAGTTGAAAGTGATCGGGTAGAGGATGTTGAAGTTCCTACACCTGTTTGGACTATGATCTGAAGTTGGGAAAGGGATGGATGATCTTGCAATAGTATGGATGGAATGGATGATGATGAGGAGAAAGTCTCACTGTTAGATTTAGATGGTATCTTCCTAGCCCTTTTTCAACTTGGCAGAGGGAATTCAACTGGTGGAATACCAAGTTTTTCCCTCTGTGCTCTAGTAAGCAGCTACGATGGGATATATTACGAAGTCACACTACCTTGGGATAACTCAGATTGTTCTTGGGATATTGAAAATCCTTGGAGTTTATGAATCAAAGCCTATACTTCAGGGGGTTCAAGAGAAGAATTGTCTAGTATGTTTAGGGTTTCAGCAGTGGGTGTTGTATTTTTCTTTTCAACTTCTCGCTTAGAAATAGGAGATTTAGAATGCGAAGGAGAAGTTGGAGGAGATGGTGAGGGAGTTTTACTCTTGGAATGGCCTATGGATTTATATTTACTCGCCATTCATAGTTAGGCCCTCCTTCTAGCACCAAAAATGTTGATGCCTCTAAAATCGTAGCACCAACATTGGGGGATAACCACCCGGTTCGGACCTTAGTACAACTCCTTTTCCGTTTGGGATGGTGGCTCCGACTGGATATTATGGGACCAATTTCCCAATAATGTGTGGTTTAATGAATGAGTGTTTTAAAATGTATATCAAATATGGTAGATGGTTTAATCTATGACTTTAAAATATACAAATATACCTATATAACTCGGGTAATCTTATAACAATGCAATTTTTTATAATTCCTAGCAAACAAACAATCATATAGATGGTTTACTTATCCATAGAAAGATGCATTTAAATAATGATTACTTTGTTTTTAATTTCCACAACTGACAAATTGAGAGCATGTTTTGAATTTCCCGAGGATGACTCATCCTGGAGTGTAGTTGTCTCGTGTACGTGGCATCTGAAAGCTCGGGCACCATGCGATCAACAACATCGGCAAGGCACTTGACGGTCATCTGTTGGTTGTGCGACTTGACCAAAAAGGACCAATACGCATCCCAGGTAAGGCTTTGTACTCTGCTGAGTTGTTCATATTTGGTGGCCAAATCCTGCTTCCATTGATTTTCTAACACTTTTTCTGTTGGAAGCTTTCCTACAGAACAATCAGAAATCAAATTGGCTCCATATAAATTATCATTTACCAGCTCAATCACATTGTTCATTATAGCTCTGGCCCTGGAAGTAGCCCTTTCTGCCTTTATCAACTGTGTTTCCCATTCCAAAAATAATATTTCTTTATGCAACTCTTGAATTTTCGGTAGGTTTGCAGCTTTGCCTTCCACTATGCTTTGCCAGGAGAGGAGATTTGTGACCTTGTCATCTGTGTCCTCAAATTCTAATCTGGTATTAACTTCTTGATCAATCAGCAATGTAGTTATGATGCATAATGGGTCGACAAGAGATATTTTATGGCAAAGTAGATTGAGCTGTTGTGATAAGGCCTTATTTGCTTCTAGGGCTTCCTTCTTAAACTCGTCAACCTTAGGATAATCTCTGAATTGTTCTGTATATAGTTGTCGTTGTGAGATTTTATCCTCTTTAGCCTTCATTTCTCGTTGATGTGTCAATTGAAGCTGTTCAAGCTATTGGGAAAACTGTTGTTGTTTTTGGATGGCATGTTGGTCAATCTTCAATTTCTCCAGGTTTAATTGTACTTTGAGCTGCTCATTCCTTTGTTTTTCTTCTACCAACTGTTCTTCAAGTCGATTAATCTTTTGTTGTTCTACTACTATTCTCTCCTCAAGTTGAGTAATCCTTTGATCATTTTCTTTGATTACTTGGTTAACTTCAATGGCCTTATCAATTGTAGCAGCTGTGTAAGCCCCTGCAAATTGGGATAACTTAATCAAATCCTCAGAAGGATTGACCTCTGAATCCTTCCATATAACATTCATAAATTCAGATTGAGGAGTTGTGGATGATGTCTGGTCAATTTTCCTCTTTTTCCTTTGTCTTTTGACTACAGCTCTGTGCTTTGGGCTATAAAATACATCCAAAGGTGGTATTTTCTCAATATTTAACATAATTTTTCCTGAAGGATTTTCAGGGATTATTTCAATCTCTTTTTGAGCTATGTCTGTACTAGGTGTCCCTTCAATCGCACTCTCAGTAACAATGGGTTGTTGTGTTATGGGCGATGCTGATGCGATAATGTTTTGGGGGTCGCTCTGGCTTTTGATCTACTGATCAAACTGCTCCCATTCTCTAATCAAGATGGGGTCAATATTAACATCTTTGCTAAGAGGCTCACCGGTTTTTCAATTGTTTCCCCTTCCCTAGAAATCTCTTCAATAGTCTATTCCCCACTGTGCTCTGTTTGCTTAACAGTAGGGGTAGTATTCAATAAATCTAGAGGCAATGTCTGTAACCTCCATGTCCTGTATTCCATGAATTTATCCATCTTTGCGGCTCCTAGTTTGAATCTTGCTAAATGAGTTACTTGTGAGAATAACTCTGGAATAAATCATCAAACTCATCCTCCTCATCTATAAATTTACTAATTTTCACCTGACTGGTGAAATTGTAAGTGACCTTGTTTGGATCATACTATCTTTTAGGAATCACTACTAGACTTAGATCCTTAGTTTTCTCTGCTTCTTTCTCAGTATGTTTAAAATCATGCAATGTGTAAGTGCCACAGCGAAGGGGAAATGGATGCCACACTTGTTTTTTAGAGTCTTTAAGCTTTCTAGTCATCCCCTTTTCCACTATCTGGTATGTTATTTCCCTAGCTAATAGCTTATTTGGAATATAGAGTGGAAGGACATGAGGGACTGTAATACTACCAGAAACTCTAATATAGTGAAATTTTCCTCCTCGAACCAACTGTTGATTCAAGTCAAATCAATGCTAGCCTCGTCAGACACCCGAGGAGCAGGTTTGTTAAAAATCGCTTGATGAACAGGTAAAATAAAACCATGGAAAATTCTGTATATATGATTCTTGTAGTCAGACTTCCATAAATACTTATGATAAATATGAATGGGGGTTAGGTCCTGAACAATCCATTTCCAACCTAGAATGGGAAAGTCAGAATTAAAATAGAATGTGTCCATTATGTAGTTGTTGATATAAAATGGGGGCACGACTCGGGTGGTGACAAATCTGTTCCTTATATAATCTAATATTTGACTGGCCATTTTATCTGATAGAATGGTTTCCCAATCCATAATAAAGGATTTGATCATTGCTTCCATCAATGGAACCATTTCTATAGAAAATCTAACAGAATCAGGGGTTCCAAAGAGCTTACATACCATAGTAGCAACTTAACAATATGGAGATGCCAAGGAGTCCACAAAGTACATACCAGAAGATTCACGTTTATGCTTGTTAGGAAAATGCCTCCACTTTTTGATAGGGTCTGACTCTACCTCATTCTCCTTAGCAAAATCTTCCGGAAATTCCTTGTTGTAGTGCCACTAGGGATCCGAAAAATGATACATCTTCTTGACATCTTCAGGCTTGAATGTCCTAAACATCCTTCCATCGATTGTAAAGAAAGCTCTGTCTGTTATACTAATACTTTCAATCACTCATCTCACTAGACCATTGTATGGTAAAAGTTTTGCTCTGGCTGCTATTCTATGAAGGAAGGAGCTAGCCAAATCACTGAGCATGTTTTCTGTTTGATCGATTGCAGCAGCTGCTACTTCCTCTTCTATCTCCGTTGGATATTCTGCTTCGAGTAAAGCATATATGCCTTCCCATGAGATTTTACCGAGGCCTTGATAGGTAGTGTCTGTAATTAACACTAATTTTGTTGGTCCTTCCCACTATAATGAGGACCTCTACCTTTCGAGATATCTTAGACATCTTGCTCAATTGTGTGATTCTCAGTTAGCTCTGCAAAATGAGAAAGAGGAGCATTACAGTTGAAAAAACTTGAGAGGAGATAATACAAATTACAATCCAAACGTAGTTAAGCGCATTAGATGCATGAGATGTTATATTGTACTTAGCTATCACGGATGAATTCTTTAAAGGACTTACCCATAACTGCTCCTTAATGTTTTACCTTAATTTCCAATGTGAAACTTTAATGTTGAAACCTTATGTCATGTCGCAAGTTTGGTAACGATCCTTTTTAGAATAGGTGCCATGACTCTGCGATTTGCGATCAACGATTGTGTTATTTTAATATTTGTGTAATAATCGCGTATTGCAAATCAGGAGGTACAAGCGCCACATTCAAAAGGCTTGTTTGCATAGTTGCGATTGTGATGAGTGCTGAACTGGCATGGGGAGATAGCAGCTTTCATCCTTGGAAAATCACATTATTTCTTTATAATTGATTTATCCCTATACCGCATGTATTCATAGTATTTATCACTTTTCTTTTATCAAGAGCACAACATGCGATAATTGAATCGCATCGCAGTTCTTCAATGCAGTGTATTGGATGTTTCCCTTATGAATTGGCGATATGCGATTGTGATAGCTTTATCACATCACAAAGTTTCAATGCCACTTTAAGTCATTCTGTTGGATTAATGAAGTGCAAGGCGCGATAGTCACATCACCTCATGTTTTTATTTTTATTTTTATAAATGGCTTACTTTGATTAAAACTTTGCAATGAGGGCTTTGATATGACTTTGATCACATTGCAAGCTCTCCTTGGATGTTCACTAGTTCTAAAGAAATGTGATTTGCAATGAGCGGTAATAAATACTCTAAAAGAAATTTTCATATGAATTTGATGGAAAATTTATTTTACTCAAAAGTTTATTGCTTTTATTTATATTCTAAAGGGGACCTATTTTGTTTATCATTTTAAGACTAAGAGTTTAAAAATTAAAATGGGGGGGTTTTTGTATAGCACAACAGGTGCCTGCTAGAAATGGTGGGAAAAAATTGGAAATTCTATTAGTTGTGTCAGAAACTCTCTTGAACATGACACTTTCTACCTCATGTCGGGTTGGGATATCCTCCTTTTCATCATTGACCTCCATGGGTTGGGCCATTCATTTTTTCCTTCCATTTGATCTCTGCCACATCATCATAACCATCGATCCTATGGATCAAAAAGTTGCCAAAATCCAGAGTTGTGTCGTCGATATGTTCAAGAGTTAGTCCTTCTACAGTTATGCTTACTCCTGATTCTCTATATCATCTGAGCTCATTTGCATCCCTTTGTCTCGTGTTGATGATGTGGGATACATCATGGCCTTCCTTTGACATGGTCACTTCCTATCAGCTTCAACCCATTATCCAAGAAGCTAGCTGAGAGACTCCCTTCCAGTACCTTAGAGCTTGCATGCCCTAATGACAAGTTCTTTGCACTCAATGATAATTTCAAATCATTGGTTTTCGATTAGGTGTTTGACATTAGTTACTTTATTTACATTTCGTGAACTATGCTGCTAGTACCTTGAGAGCCATTATCATTATTGGTGGTTTCTCTCGCGCTTGTTAACAATTCACATCATTGACCAGTAATCAAGCAACTTTCTGGCATGTCTGACTTCAACACATTCATTCACATGTTAGGATTTGTACTTTGATCGGGTCGTTTGGAGCGCGAGACACTGGGCTTGAATAATACTAGTCCAGGTTGCAAGGCGATGTGACATGATCATGTTGATATACATGTCTCTTTTGGATGGATGGCTGCGACCATACCTTGGTTTTAGTATGATCCTCTCTATTGGATGGCTATGCTTGTGCCTTAGATCCATTTACATGATCATTCTCTAGATAGTTGCATCCATACCATGATTCATGTATTATTTGTCAGAATTTTCAGTGATGTATATGTATCTATGCTTCCTTGTAGGTTTTCCAACGACAGATTACGATTCCCCACATCCACTTGTAAAGAATTTCACCCCTCGCTCTAGTTCGGCCTTCATGCCTTAGGGGTCATCTATTACACATCATTTTATCATTGTCCCTGTACTCACCATCCACGATCTTGGAGGACCTCTACAATGAACCCTACATGCTTTCCCATCACGAAGAAACTCCCAGTATGTCCCTCGTCATGAACAGAGTAATTCCCCTTTGCATCAATTCGCAAGAATATTCCTTTTACCCCAGTTTACAGGACTGATGCTATTGACCAGTTTCCTGATTTGTAGAGATTAAAACTAGAACTAGTGATCCAAATGGATTCGAGAGAACTCTCTAAGTCTTCATAAACCCTTTAAAAATCATGCCCAAGGCCCAAAATCCTTTAAAGGATTGAAATTATCACAAAAGGGATACCCGTAGCATGGTGGAGAAAACCCTTCAGAATGAAGAGAAACACTATCGGGAGACCCGAAACCTATGAAATCAATGGGAAAACAAAGTATCAGAGGTAGAATCAGTGATGCATAGTGGCCATCAGATCTGGCCGATCAACCATCCAGATCTAAGCGGCGATGACCTTCGGCAGGATCCACATAGGGGATGCGACAACGATAATTATCGGTACTTTATGTATATAAATTGCGACGGCGAGTGGCGGAGTGAATTTGGACTGTCGATCAAGCGTGCAAATCGATGACTCGTATTAAATTGGTGGATCGCTATCGGAGGATGCAGTGAAGCACTTACAACGGCCTAAGGGTTATTATGATGAGCGATTGTGATATATCGCATCGCCGCATCGCATCGGAACTATGTAATGGAGCGGGGCCATTAACAATAACAATGATATTATAGACACAATAATAAAATAGGTGGCACTGCATATATTTTGAAGTCTAGAAAATTGAGTTTTCCTTTGTAAATCGCATTCTCGTTGAATAAACAAAAAGCTTAGGAAACAATGTCGATGCAATGTCATGGACCCAAAAGTGTTTATTAACAATGTTGAATCATATTTCAAGTTTGGAATGCGGGATTTTACAGTGTTTTAGTGCATTTCAACAATTTAACATATTTAAAAAAAAAAAAAACAAAGGAATGGGCCCTTCTAATATGCGATAGCGACTTGTGTGTGGACCCGATATAGGAATGAATCATATTTAAAGGACTTTGAAGTTCGATATATTGAGTTTTGGAAAAATTTCTCTGTTAAAATGCATTTTCACTTTGGAAACAGAGTGCGGCAGTTTCAAAGGTTCCAAAGGCCCGAGGCATTCTTATGTTATAGAAATGGTGGCCACCTCCTCTTTTGGCATTAAGCAATGATTGCATAACACTGTAAGAGGGATTCGAAGCGCACAAGAGGTCGAGGAGACTAAGAGGCGAGGATATGAAATTAACAGGCATCGTTGTTGGCTTTTAAAAAGCCACAGACAGAGAGCACAGAAAAGGGGGCAGTGTTGCAAGCAAATGCGAGACAGAGTTAGGATAGAGATTGAGAGCTGTGAGGAGTCTGTGTACTTAAAGGAAGCTTGAGGGATTCAAGTGAAGTTCTTGTAAATGCATCTGTTGTGTGTGAGACTCAAACTAAGCTCACTATTGCAAAAACTTTGTTTGAAGACTTAATAGAGAGGCCACCACTGAAGGCTGGACCAGGAGATGTAGCCCAGGAGTATTGGGTGAACTCCTTATTAAATATGTTGTGTTTTTATGTGTTTTTCTATTATAGTCTTTAACTGCTTCAAAGTCTATGTATTTTGCAATCTGATCAATCCATTAAATAAAATGACATAGGCACATCCATGCACATAAGTCTGTAATACCTTATTATTGTCTTAGATCTCATTATCAGATCAAGTGGTATCAGAGCTTTAGGTTGCTAAGGTTAGACAAGCTTGTGCTGCACTGTTTGTGAATGCTAACTAGGTCAAAGCTTAAATTAGGAGAAGGAGAACTGGTTGGAACTAACACAGAAATTGGTAGAGTCTATCCTAAGAGGAAAATGATAGAAGAAATTCCCTTGGAATCAGACTCTCGGTTCATGGAAAGTTTCATGACCATGAGAGTCATGGTAGAAGAAATGTATAGAGAATTTAAGAAAGGTCGAAATGAAGGTTCTTCAACTTCCAAATAAGACAAAGGAATGGAATAATCTCTTATAGATGGCCATTCTGAAGGAAAAGGGAAAGGAAAAGGGGTTCCTTTGCCCACACCTCCTAACAGCCTTGAAAATAAAAAGAAGAAAACATCTTTGATTGAATTAGATGTTAAATTTTATTTGTCAATATATGATGGAGAGTTAAATGCAGAAAAGTTAGATAACTAGATTAGGAAAATTGATGTGTATTGCAGGGTGAAAAATATTGACTCAGACAGGAGTAAAATTCAGCTGGCCAGCCTATGCCTTGGAGGAACTGCCTTGGTATGGTGGGAAGGCAAGACACAAGCTGACTTGAAGAAGCATGGTAAAATTCTTTCTGTTTGGAGTGAATTTGTTTCTGCAATTAAAAAACAATTCTCCACTAGCTTATATGCAGCAAGCTATGATGAGTTGGCAAACTCTTCGCCAATTAAAAGGGCAAAGTGTACAAAGCTACACTCAAGAATTTAGAAAAAGAGCTTTGATTCTAGGCATTTCTTTATACTCACTTGAAACTTTTCTGAAGTATATAGGTGGTCTACATAGTTATTTGAGACATACCATTCTCATGTTTAACCCTACTAGCATAGATGAGGTATTTGTTCAAGCTACCCATCTAGAGGCTAGAGGCAAGAATGTTAACCTAGAGATTGGGGGGTCATCAAAACCCACTACAAGCAAAAACAAGGAAAAGAGGAAGCAAAAATGGAAAGAGAGGAAGGCAAATATTGTACAAAAGGCCAAACCTTCATGCACTCATTGCAAGAAGGATGGACATGATGATGAACATTGCTGGTATTTGCATCTGGAGCTGAAACCCAAGAAGTTTGATGGCAAGAAGAAGAAGACTACTGCTGCCATACAAAAAGATTTGGGGTCAAACTCAGGTGATGAAACAACAATCATAGCCACATGTATAAAAGGTAAAAATTCTGAAGCATTACCAGTAATTATGCACAAACTATTGATAGTGAAGAAAATGAGAGAAGAAGACATGAGCTTTTTCATATTAGAGTTATTTCCAAGTATCAAAAGATTGATACTTTGTTTGATAGTGGCTCACAAGTAAACTTAATTTCTGAAGCAATTGTAAAGAAATTGGGACTGCTAACCACACCTCACAAGAAGCCATATCCATTAGGTTGGGTATGTGATAAAGCAAAACTACAAGAGACTAGACAATGTAAACTTAGGTTTTCTTTTGGGTCAGCATTTTTAGATGAGGTTGAGTTAGATATCATTCCCTTGGATATATGTGGAATTGTTTTAGGAAGTCCTTACTTGTATGATAGAAAATCCATTTTCTATAGAGCTGGAAATAAGTATCAACTCGTTAAAGATGGAATCGAATATATTGTAAGAGCTCATAAACTCAAGAATAATTATACTCTCATAAACTCAGGGCAGATGAAAAGAATTGTAAATTCATGCAAGAAATTTTTACTGATGGTTGTAAAGGAAAAGAAACCTAATAAAACCAATGTATTTGAAGGCTGTGATGCTAAACAACAAGCTGATTTAGAAAAAGTTGTTTTAGAATATGATATTTTATTTCAAGAACCTAAAGGTCTGGCACCAAAAAGGGAAATTGTACATGATATTAATTTGCAGCAAGATGCTCCATTACCTAACATTGGAATGTACAAGTTATACGCTTTAGAGAATGCAGAAATCAAGAAGCAGGTACAGGAGTTGCTCGAGAAAGGTTTCAAAAGACCAAGCACATCGTCATGCGGATCCCCAATAGTGTTGGTGAGAAATAAGGATGGTTCATGGAGGATGTGCAATGATTACCAAGCACTAAATAAAATAATGGTCAAGAATCGTTATCCCCTTCCTCGCATTAATGATCTATTTGATCAGCTGAAAGAAGTTGTTTACTTTTCCAAGTTGGACCTACGTAGTGGTTACCATCAGGTCAGAGTAGCAGAGCAAGATGCATGGAAGACTGCTTTCAAAACAAAGCAAGGGTTGTATGAATGGCTAGTTATGCATTTTAGCTTAACTAATGCTCCTGCCACTTTCATGAGAGTAATGAATGATGTACTCAGGCCTTTTATTGATGATTTTGTAATTGTATATTTGGATGACATTCTTGTATTTAGTAAAACAGGGGAAGAACATTTGAAGCATGTGAAGCAGACTCTAGATGTTTTGAAAAAGGAAAATATCTATGTTAAATTATCAAAATGTGAATTGGTTAAAACATCTTTGAATTATTTGGGTCATATTGTAGGGGGTGGTGAATTGAACATAGATCCCTCTAACGTTGCAGTCATTGTAAACTGGCCTAAGCCCAAGTCTGCTATAGAAGTTAGAAGCTTCTTAGGGGTAACACAATATTGGAGAAAGTTTATTGCTAACTTTTCCTTCATTGCAGCTCCTTTACATGCTTTTACTGGATTGAACAAGGTGTTTCAGTGGGGAGGCAAACAGCATAAAGCCTTCGACACCTTGAAAGAAAAAATTATTATAGCACCAATACTAGCATTGCCAAATCTTCAACAACCATTTGAGATCGAAACAGACACAAGTGATTATGGCATGGGAGCAGTGTTGTTGCAACATGGTAAACCCATATGCTACCATTCTAAGACTTTTAATTCTACAGTAGATAATTATCCTACATATTATAAAGAATTGTATGCATTAGTCCAGAGTGTGAAAGAGTGGAAACATTATTTAATGGGCAAAGAAACAGTTATACATACTGATCATCAACCACTTCAATATTTACACTCACAAACTAAGTTGCAACAATCAAGACACTATAGGTGGATGGGTTTCCTACAGCAATTTCATTTAGTTATCAGATATAGAAAGGGCATACATAATAAAGTTACATATATGTTATCTAGACCAATCATGAATGCATCTACTATACTTAATCATAACTTAGTAATGCATGAAAGCTACATTGAACAATATGCTCAAGATATAGACTTTAAAGATGTATATGCAACTTTAAGCAATGGCGAAAAGGTAGAAGAATTGGATTACTATGTTAAGGACCAACTCTTGTATCATTTGGGAAAGCTATGCATTCCACAAACAGAGAGAATTAACATAATTAGGTAGGCACATACTTCCCTGATATCATGTCATTTTGAGGTAAGTAAAATAGTTGCATAGCTGCAAAGATGCTGCTATTGGCTAAAATGCATGAAACGGTTTCTAGATATGTAAGAGGGTGTACATGTGTGCTAAAAGTAAGCCCAGCAATAGAAAACTAGGCTTGTACACTCCACTACTAGTCCCTTCCCGTCCTTGGGAAATTGTTTCCATGGAATTTGTTGGAGGATTGCCAAAATCCAGAAAAGGTCATGACTCTTTATATGTTATTGTGGACAGGTTCAGCAAAATGTGTATTTTAATACCTTGTAATAAGTAGATTATAGCTGAATAAACATCGAAATTGTTCGGCATGTCTAGTTGCATTTTGGGTTACCCAATTCCATAGTATCTAATCGAGACTACTGATTTGTTGGGAAGTTTTGGTCAAGTATGTGGGAATTAATGGACACCAGACTAAATAAAAGCACAGCCTTTCATCCACATACAGATGGCCAAACAGAGGTAGTCAACAGGACAGTGATCCAGTTGCTCATGGGTTATTGCAGCAAGCATCCCAAGCTTTGGGATGAACACGTATGTTATGTGCAACATGCTTACAACCATGCTAAACATTCTTCTACATAGAGATCTCCTTTTGAGACCTATTTTGGTTTCATACCAAGGTCTCCCTTGGATTTTGTCTTTGAAAAAGACATAGCAGTTGATGGACACAGTGATGTGGACAAAGAAACCAGATTCATTGAACAGATCCAAGAAATTCACCAGGCAGTGCAGAAACAGCTGGAAAAGAGCCAAGTCAAGGCATGTTAAACACCGAGTGGAGCACAGCTTTCAAGTTGGTGATTAAGTCTGGCTGTATATCAGCAAGGACAAAATGCAAGGTGAAGGAAAGAAGATAAAGCCAATAAGGTATGGGCCTTTTAAGGTACTTGAGAAAATTTGTGAGAACACTTTCCACCTTGATCTGCCAGCATACATGCACACCTATTCAGTAGTAAATGTAGAAAATTTAAGACTTTTTTAACCTTCTTTAACTGAATATCCTGAAGAGAAAAGTCAATTTCCTTCCATTGATGATCTGTTGCCTGAATACCTTAATGAGCTGCAGGAAGAAACAATTCTGGACAGGAAGGTGAGGACTACACATAGAGGGGATGTCGAGTACCTAAGAATAGTACTCAGAGGTTCAAAACCCAGCAGTTCAAAATGGATAGAGATTGGGCAAGTGAGGCAGCTATATCCTCACTTAAGCGATGCTTGAAAACCAACTTTTGGTGGTCCAAAGGCCTTTTTCAATGGGAAGGTGTGATCCAAATGGATCTGAGAGAACTCTCTAAGTCTTCATAAACCCTTTAAAAATCATGCCCAAGGCCCAAAATCCTTTAAAGGATTGAAATTATCGCAAAAGGGATACTCGTAGCATGGTGGAGAAAACCCTTCATAATGAAGAGAAACATTGTCAGGAGGCCCAAAACCTGTGAAATCAATGGAAAAAATAGAGTATTGGAGGTGGAATCAATGATGCATAGTGGCCGTCAGATCTGGCCGATCAACAGTCCAGATCTAAGCGGCGAAACGCAATCGGCGGTGACCTTCGGCGGGGATCGACAAGATCCACATAGGGGATGCAACAGTGATCACTATCGGCGCTTTATGTATATAAATTGCGACGATGATTGGCGGAGTGAATCTGGACCATCGATCAAGCATGCAGATCGACAACCCATATTAAATTGGCGGATTGCTATCGGAGGATGCAGTGGAGCGCTTACAATGGCCCAAGGGTTATTGCGATGAGCGATCGCAATATATCACATCGTCACATCACATCATAACTGTGCAATGGAGTGGGGTTGTTAACAAAGATAGCAGCGATATTATGGACCCGATAATAAAATAAGTGGCATTGCATATATTTTGAAGTCCGGAAAACTGAGTTTTACTTTGTAAATCACATTCTCGTTGAATAAACAAAAATCTAAGGAAATAGCGCTGATGAGATGTCACGAACCCAAAAGGGTTTATTAATGATGTTGAACCATATTTCAAGTCCAGAATGCGGGATTTTACAGTGTTTTAGTGCATTTCTACAATTTAACATGTTTTAAAAAAAATACAAAGGAATGGGCCCTTTCGATATGCGATAGCGACTTGTGGGCGGACCCGATATAGGAATGAATCATATTTAAAGAACTTTGAAGTCTAATATATTGAGTTTTGGTAGAATTTATCTGTTAAAATGCATTTTCACTGTGGAAATAGAGTGTGACAGTTTCAAAGGTTCTAGAGGCCCAAGGCATTCTTACATTATAGAAATGGTGGCCACCTCCTCTTTTTGTGTTAAGAAATGATTACATAACGCTGTAAGAGGGATTCGAAGTGGCCAAGAGGCCGGGGAGACTGAGAACCGAGGATATGAAATGAACAGGCAGCGTGGTTGGCTTTTAAAAATCCACAGACAGAGAGCACAGAAAAGGGGGCAGTGTTGAAAGAAAATGTGAGATAGAGTTAGGATAGAGATTGAGAGTTGTGAGGAGTTTTTGTACTCAGAGGAAGCTTGAGGGATTCAAGTGAAGTTCTTGTAAATGCATCTGTTGTGTGTGAGACTCAAACTAAGCTCACTATTGTAAAAACTTTGTTTGAAGACTTAATAGAGAGTCCACCACTAAAGGCTGGACTAGGAGATGTAGCCCAGGAGTATTGGGTGAACTCCTTATTAAATCTGTTATGTTTTTATGTGTCTGTTTATTATAGTCTTTAACTACTTCAAAGTATATTTATTTTGCAATCAGATCAATCCATTGCATAAAATAACATAGGCACATCCATGCACATAAATCTATAATACCTTATTATTGTCTTAGATATCATTATCAGATCAACTAGCACTGTACGGAGCGACTGAGACCTTTTCTAGTCACACCATACGGAGAGACTGAGCCCTTTTCTGGTCACATTGATCCTCTTTTGGTAAGTTTTTTAAATATGGAGTCGAAGCTTCTAGGTCTAGATGCTTCGTAACAGAAGTTTCGTAGATGGTTGGGATGGATGGAGCTGAAGAAGTCAATTTGGGCTCCTTTCCCCTATTAGGATGTGTTGAAACCTCAAAAATAGTTGCTTCAACATGGGGGACAACCACCCAGTCCTAACCTTGGTTGGAAACTCCTTTTCTGTTTGGTGTAGTGGCTGCAACTGGGGATAATGGGACCAGTTTCCAAATCTAATTTATAATAGTGCTGATGGGGTGATATGTGATATTTTGGAGTAATGTTTAAGCTAAAAGTAATCTAATCTAAATTAATAATCACATGCATTTTACCTTAATTTAAACACTATCTAATTATAACTATACCCAGGAATAAATTGAAGTATGCGATCTACAATAATGCCAAAAAGCAATTAGTAATAAAGATAATTCAATTGCAATAAGAAGTGAAATCATTTAACAATAACCATTTCGTATAAAAAGTTAGCCGAAACGATTGTGAAAGATATATTGCATATGAAATTATTCATGTACTCAGCATAAAATATAGGCCATCATCATACAGAAGTGCAATAACGCTAACCAAGATTCAAACTTTCATACATAAGAAATTTGAAGAGAAATTATTTCTTAATACATAAGTAAAAGAGAATTACGAGATAAAAGTACCATTTATAATACGTCCTACTCATGTGCTTTAGCAATATTGATCTAATTTCAATCCATCCAACACCATATAAGAGTACAAAAGTGAAATTTCAGTAGAAGATGCCAGAGAAGATAAAAATAAATCACGTTCCATTAATTTCACCAAAACTTCCTCAAAGGGATAGAAGTGCATGTTTTGAATATTGTTTCTGATAAAATTTTTGGACCCCTTTCTAAATGCATGAGAGGGGTTTAAATACTAAACTATCAAACTAAAAATATATTATTACAAAAATAGTTGAGGAGGTTTAAACGACCTTCCTCAAATTATGCAAAATAAAAACGAAAATAGAAATGAGCATGGTGACTACCTATTCTGCATTTGATATTTTAGATCACAAATGTCCGTCACGGGCTTGAGCTATGTCAGTTGGCTGATTTTAGCTTTCAAATGCCCAATGAACATGGCATCGGTTAGTGCTGGCACCATTTTCTTCATAGAAGTAGTTAGGCATTGCAGGGTCATCCACTGGCTATGAGGCTTCACTAAATGTCTCCAATACGCTTCCCAGTTTAACCTGGTCATTTTCCTAATTTCTTCTTCTTTTTATTCTGTTGCCTGCCTCCACTGTAGTTCAAGCTATTTTACATTAGGAAGAAAACCTGGAATGGACTCTGCCACAAGGTTGGCGCTATGTAAATTTTCATTAATATTTTTGATAACATGGTTTGCTACTGCTGTCGCATCTATTGTTGCCTTTTCTACCTCTCTAAGCCAAGAATCCCAGTTTGCAAATAAGATTTCTTTGTGTGACTCCTCCAGTTTAGGTAATCCGACCTTTCTCCCATCTTCTGAATTCTACCAGGTGATGAAGTCGGAGAATTTTTTCAATATTTCATGATATTCAAGTCTCATTTCCACGACTTGACTTGTCAATTTGTCACTTGTTTTACAATAAGAATTCCATTGTGAAATATTCTGGCATAATAGTTATTTTTGGTGCATTAGTTGGGAGTTAAGGTCGAGAACTTCAGTAATAAACTGATGAATCCTTATGTAGATCATTTATTCCTTGTATTTGCACTTCCTTCTCTACTAAGCTAGCTTGATGTTTTATTTACATCGGCTTGAAATCTTGTTGAAGCTTAGCTAACTGTGTCTCTGCTTGCTAGTCAGGTTTTTCTTGCTGTAATTGTTGTTCAAGTGACATAATTTTATCTTCTTTTTCTTTAAGAAACATTTGCACCTCTGTTGCTTTGTTGATGGTCGCTGCAGCATAGGCACCTGCAAACTTTGACAGTCTAGTAAGGTTGGCAGATGGGTCGATGGGCGAGTCTTTCCAGACAACATCCATCGGTTCATTATCAGGGGTAGTAACAGCAGTAGAATCCAACTTCCTTTTCTTCCTTTGTCTTTTAACAACTTCTTTGTGTTGTGCGCTATAAAACACATCTAGAGGGGGAGTCTCCTGAATTCTCAAAACAATTTCAGAGGTGGAAGTAACAGGGATGTGCTCTACGCCTTGAGTATTTATAGTCTCCTTTACTATAATTTCTTGAGTTTCTTTCTGTTGTGGAGTTTGCAACTTTGGCATTTGTTCCTCTGCATGGAGCCTTTTATTAAAGTTGTCCCATTCTTCCTCTAAGTCAATCACTAGGGGTTTTATTGGCTAGGTGGAGGTGGGATGGATTTCAGCCTATTTGCTAGCTGAAGTTTTCTCAATTGTCTTTTCTGTAGATTGGGCTGTATCTTTTTCCAACTCCCTGCTTTTTCTTTTCCCATTTTATGATGACTTCTCTAACTCCCTCGTAGATTTCTCTTGGGATTCTGCTCTAGAATCAGTTTTAGAATTTTCTTTAGAATCTCCTTCTAGACTTACACTAGGAGTACGTTCCCTTATTGGTTCAATCAATAATTGGTCCAATGGGACCTTTGTTAGCCTCCTTTCTCTGTACTCGTAAAAGGTTTCAAGATCTTCATGGTCAAAAAGTAATTGTGCCATATGTTTCACCTCCATGAAGGTGTTCTTCTGCAAAAAGATGTCATCAAATTCATCTACCTCATTATTGAATATTTTTATTTTTACCATGGTGGTAAAGTCTTTGACAGTGTCGAATGGGTCATATTGCCTTCCTGGGAATTTAGGTAACTGTAGAGATAACATAATCTTTGCTTCCTTGAATGCATGCCCTAGGTCATGTAATGCAAATGCTCCACACTATAAAGGGAATGTAGGCCAAATGGCCTTTTTTTCTTCCTTTAATGTTTTTCTCATCCCTCCCTCACTAGTTGTTTGATAGGCTATCTCTCTAGCCATCAGTTTGTCCAAAACATAGTATGGGAGGACATGGGGGGAGGTAATGCTACCAAATATGCTTATATACGTAAATGTTTCCTCCCCAAACCATCTGGCCATGTTACAGATCCATTTGGGAATATCACTCCCATCATCCAGATCATTGTTTTAGGGCTCATCAAACCCTAATTTTAGTTGTTGCATGCCCTAAACAAGTCAACCTTTTGAATTCCTCCTTCCCAGATAGTTTCATGACTTGAAGACATCTTGAAATGATCTCTAAAGGGACCAGTGCAGGTAAGCCCATGTAAGGGTGCACTGCAGAGCAGTTAAGTCCATGCCAGGGTTCTCTACAAAGCACTTAGGCCCTTTTTGACCTGCATTGGGTGAGATTGAGAGAAATTCACATATGGTTTGGGGAATATTCTTATCTCTTGGAATCTTCTAGAAGTTTCCCTCACTTATCAACTCCTATGAGCTCAAAAATGGATGAGGAATGAGTTAAGATGCATGTTATCCTCTCATCCCTTCCTCCATGGAACTAATTCTAAGTATGGAAGGCCATTCAATACCCCCATTTATGACATAACCTCCTCCATATTCCTATAAATTGAGCACTCATCTAAGTGATCAAGGGCTAGACTTTGATGAATTGTAAGGAGATAATGTTGCTATGAGAATTGACTTTGAGACAAGTATTGTTATGCTACAAGTTTGTCATGCTTTTGATGTCATGTGGATGGGATCAAAGTTGGAGGAGTGACTTCGAATTAGAATTCATGGTTGTAATTCTTCCTTCTATTCAATAAAGTATTTGAACCTTTTTCCATATGCTTATCTTGTTATATGATGCTTATATGTGTGAATGTATCCGATTCCATTTACTTGTAATCAATAGATCTTTTGCTTTGATTGGTTCTTTGTCTTCAGTTGATGTTTACAGGTACTTCTCAAGCATGTCAAGTATGGGAAGGAGCGATGGGATTGATACAAAGGAGACAAGAGGAAATCGAAACTACAAGTATGTTTTCTCATTCCGTTTGTCTTATCTATTGCTTATAGGAAAAGGCTAAAGTGATTTAAATTGTTGTTCTAGACATGGCTACTTGTCTAGGGAATTAATATTTATCTGTAGATACCAAATTCTTCATAGCAGGCCACTGGGAGGATATCTACCTCTGCTTCTTTGGAAAACCTAGGGGCATCTTGGTTATAAAGCTGTTTGTGGATAGGGATAATAACTCCATGACAAATTTTGTAAAATGTGGTTGAAACTAAGATTCCCACATGTCTTTATGGTATATGTGAATGGGAAGTGGATTTTCGACAGTCCACTTCCATCCCATGACAAGAAATTTTGAACCAAAACAAATTGCATCCATTACATAGGTGCTCATAAAAAATGGAGGGTAAACCCTCAAAGCAACACTTCCTTTCCTTCTATAAAAAATGGAGGGTAAACCCTCGAAGCAACACTTCTTTTCCTTCTATACTAAATTATCGTTCTTGCTAAATTATTAGAAAAAATTTGTGTCCAATTCATTATAGTAGCGTTTACGGCTGCCTCTATTAGTGGCATCCATTCAGGGGAAAATTTAGTGCTATCGGGTTTGCCAAATAGTCTACACAGCATGTCCACTGCAAAACTATGAGGGGGAAAAATAGATGCAGTAGAGTATATACTATTCTTGTCTTTTTTTATTTTGCCCTCATTATTTGACCAGATCTGGGTGCAGTCTGCTGGGTCCTCATTCTATTTGGCAAACTTCTCGAAAAACTTCTTGTTGTAGATGACTTGTGGCTCTAGTAGGTGGTACATGAGCTACAGGTTGTCTGGTGTAAAAGATCCCATAACCTCTTGGTTTCTGGTATTGAATTCTCTATCTGAGGTGTTGGCTTCATCAATAACCCATTTAACCATGTCTATATAAGGGATTATCTTCGGACGCACAGCTATGCGATGCAAAAATGAGCATGTTGTCTCAAACATGGAAGCATTTGAGGAATAATGTCCATCAACTGTGACCTTCGTTTCCAAAATCCTTCATTGCTCTTCCTCTAGTATATTATACATGGCTTCCCACGTAGAGGTTCCTCCCTCTCTGCTGCATGTAGTATTCGTAAATAGAGGAGTCATTTATTATTTCTTAGAGACAATTGCCTTGCCTTTCTTCACCATTTCTCCCAACGATTTGCTCTGTGGATTTTCCCTAAAAGTGAAGAACAACAACTATCGGATACACAAAGATGATAATGAACGTAAAATGGAATAATGTAGATAACTTGTAAAGGTGATAAAAGGAGTTTTATTCAAACACACGTAAGAAGATATCATATCATGTTAAATGGATTTTCACACATAAATGCAGTTAACTCTTACTAAATGCCCACTAATGCTTCATTATCTCTTAGCTTTAATGCTCATAAATGTCTACATCGTAAGTTGGGAAGAAAGTTTCTAGGGTGGCGAGCCTTTGAATTGCAATAATGGCGATTTCGTGATTTGTGAAGCAATATCATAGATCACAATATCGCATTATGCCTTTTTGCTTTTCTTACCCTCCCTTGCATTTCTGCAGGATGCGAGATGCGATCCGCTCATTTATTGTCTCTAAACATAGATACTTGTTAGGTTTTTCTATGTAAAGACCTTTTTCGTAAGCGGTGGACCTAAATATTTGTTCATAATGTATTGAAGGAGTGGGTCCGAGTCTTGATCGCATTTTGCAATATCAATCGATGGTAAGTTTGCAGTACTCTTTTAAATGCTCAAAATGCGATGCGATAAAGGTTACGGTGCCATCATGGTTTTTCATTTCGCTTGTTTTGAGATAACCTTTTAAGGCGGGCTGTTCATAAATAGCGATATGCGATGCGAGACTTGGTTTTGACGCGAAAAGCTTTAGGACCTAGTTTATATAAAAAAATATGATAGTTTTGAGGTATAAAGCGTAGAGTCCTCTTTCAATTGTTTTTCACTAGATTTGGTGGGTTATCAAGGTTTTTGATGATGCTTAATCATGCGATATGTGGGCAGGAAAGAATTGAGTGGTTTTTGAAAAATGGGTTTGATTGATATCTTGCTTTATTCCAAAATTAAATAAGAAAAAATGCCTAAATGCTAAGTTTATTTTTGGAAGGATCTTTTTAAAGGGTCCCCATTTATTAATGTAATATTAACTACTATTATTAATAAATGGGGGGTTGTTGAATAGCACAACATGATGGAACAAACCCAAGAGATAAGGCCTTCTCCCATGATGAGAGGAACCATCTCCCATCCATCCAAGATATATAAACCTCTCTTTTCCCAAGCTAAATTGGTTTTTTAGTGAGTTTGAATGATCAACAAGACATTTATAGCTTGTAGCTTTCTAGTGTATGTTTGAGGGAGCATAATGTGTTTTGGTTTGGTTTGAGACTAAAGGGAAGAGGCGTAAAAACTTCCATTGTTTTGGCTATCCATGAGATGCTAGCAAAAGTGTGGGAACTTGGATACGTCAGAGGAGACCAACAATGTCTAGGAATTGGTTGCAATCTCTTTCTGAATTTATATGAATACATATATTGATTGATTTCCTACATGAAGTGTTATATTACATCTTTATGGCTTAATTTTCCTTGATCTGTTAAGTAGATTGAATACAATATTGTATGCTATCATGTTTGTTGTTGTTGTTTGTTTGGTTGTTTTAGGTATTCGAAGGAAGGAAACAGAAGATAGCTAGAGTAAGGAAGTAGGATCATCACCAAGCGAAATAGTGTTCTAAGAGGTAGGCCCTCTTATTGATTCTAGCTTAAGGATATTTTCTATAGATCATTTGTTTGTGGCTAGACCTGCTCTCTCAAGCTAGAGGAATTGTTTGTGTCCACATTGAGAATTTACCTACACCACAAATTGGTGACTCCACTGGGGAGCCAATCCTTCTTTTTGATTGATTGTCATTTTATGGTTGTGTGTGAACCTTTCTAGTATCATATTTTCCCTTTAGTGTTCTCTGCTTTGCTTGGTTCACTGCTCTGAGCCTGAAATTTACAGCGGCAAGTCTGTTTTTAGCCTTTGAATTTTTATTTTTTCCTTGAATCCTTGGTCAGCGCATTTATTTTTCAGACAGTTGCACTGATCGACACGAGTTTCTCAAAAACAGTCACACTGACCACCTTTTGGTGCTTGTTGTCAGTTAGGCAGTCGCGCCAATTCCTGTAAGTGAATATTAGGGTTTCCCCTATATCATAACCAATGTGTCTTGCCCTTCTAATTTCTGTCTCTTAGCTTGTTTTCACTGTGTTCTCCCTGGCTAGAAAGATCTTTTAGCTTGGTTTATATGCTTTTTTGGTTTTCATTTTCTTCACTTGGTTTCCTGAGTTCTTGGATGGTTTGTAGCCCTCGAGCATCTAAGTCATCATCCATTCACCTGTTTGTGTGCTTAGCAAGTCAAGTTGATAGTCAAGTTGCTCCTTGCATTTCGTTTATTAGTCATTTTGTTGCTTTGATTTCCATTTAACAAGTTTGAAAAGCTTTGTTTGTTGATTGAGCATCTCTTTTCAGGGATAGATCACATTTCTCATCTTGTTTTTGGTTGAGTCTTTGCATCATTAGTTTGAAAGGAATTTTGTTTTGTGCTTTGCATTTGCTTGAGGTTGATTGTATTGGAAAATTTTCATTAAAGTGTTTGTGAAAGATTTGTTTTCTCATTTCATTGAAAAATACATGGTTCTGGTTTGCTGAATCAATATGCTACATTAGTTAGCATCATTGAATACTAGAGTTGCATTGTTATTTGCATTGGAAAAGAAATGGATTCTCTTTACTAGTGAAAGGACTACTTGAAGTGCGTTTGATAGGAAAGATAGGAATTGGAAAGAGTTTTTCATCATTTTTTTTCAAAAAGCGAAATAGTGAAAAGGTAATTTTGCTTTCAATTGCTTGTTTGTTGCATTGAGTGTGTTTTCTACTCTCATTAGTGTAAAACATTCATTGAATTGAAAGGGTCTTGTCTCATTTAGCTGCATATAGGAGTTTTTCCAGTCACATTGATAAGGCCTGAAAATGGAGACATAATTTCAAGATAAACTCTAAAATGTATTCAATTAACCTAAGGCACATTTGAAATCTAATGATCACATTTAGAAGGTCTAGGCTAGAGACATGTTCCGATGTCTTTAAACCTAGCAGCTGTCGTTCGCTTCGGTACTAGACAGCGCTAGTACGGACTTGTGCTCGCTGTACCATCACAATATGAAGGGAGACCCCACTAGGTTTCAATCCTTTCTCCATAGGAAGCCAAGTCTCCCACCATGTAAACATGATACATTGAACACTGCATTCGGGGAGATTGCCTGCCCATACTTCTCGGTTCATCAGGAGATATTCTGGAATTCACGTTCCCTGGTAATCCTTTTTGCCTAGATCATCCTGAGTAGTCATTTTGATCTTTTTGACTCCCTAAATATAAAATATCACCCCAACACTTGTCCTTTCAAGCTCGTTTCAAACCGAAAGTGATAGAGTCACCTTTGCTTCTTTCTGGACTCTTAAAACATGAAAGAGCACCAGTTTGTTTTTGCGTCTTAAAAAAATGTTGTCCATGATCATATAACATTCATGTTAGTCTTTTGCTAGACCACATTGTGATTACACCTTTAAATACATTTTAAAGCCTTGGAATCAATCTCTCTCTCTAGTTAATTGAGACAAAATCATCGTGGCTGAACCATCAAGTTCGTCTAGTTCCTCTTCCCCTCCTTTTTCTGAAAGATTGTCTGACGGGCCTTTTATTGAATTAATGCAGTCACTTGAGGACCAAGGTGTTGAGATTGGAATTGTTTTGAGTATTCAACCTTTGTCATCTCATCCTCCCCCTCCTTCAGATACTGGGTCACATTTTGACATTAGCCCAGAATCTCTAGATAATCCTATCTAGACTCCCGAGAGCCCATCGACTTCTAAAGGTCAGCTTGGACTAGTCGTTTATCCTATAAATCCATTGTTCGATCCTATTGTGATATCATCATAGTGTCCATATAGTCCGTACAATCAGCCGGGTATTCCTTTGGAATTATCCCCTCTAACATCTTCAGTAGTCCATTGTTTCCTATTTTCACCCATGGAATCAGAAGGTGAAATCTCAGTCTCCTCTCCGGGTCACTCGGAGGTTTCCACTCCACGCACAGTCAAGGAGAATGAATATCATTTCCCTCCTAAAGGTTTCCCTTACATGGGAAGCATTCTGACCAATGTTTATCCTAAGTTACCACGTAATTATGTGACTTTAGCTCAATTGGTTTCAGGTAAACCTATTGCCTCATCGCTATATCACAACCCTATCCGGGAATCTAGCGCTATGCCTACCTCAGGTCCATTCATTCAGAACCCAACCTGCCAACCGATGGTGCATTCTACAGTTACTTCAGTTCCAGTGCAACCTATCATTCTGAATCCTCTTGTTTTGTCAGTCCAAGTAACTCGTCCAGTTCAACCAACAATCTTGAGTCATGTCTCTGTCATTTCTTCGATCCCTCCAGTAAGTGGGCAGGTTGTGCCACCACCTAGGGGGAAAAGTCCAATTGTTTATATGATGTATGGTACAACCAATGTGAGTGGCTCACAAGCTCACATGGTTGGAATGAACTAGCCCTCTTCGGGTGCCATTCTAAACCTTGTTGGTCTTGCTGATTTGAGTAATGACCAGTACCAACAGTTGAACCCTATTGGTCCATCTCAGTCAAGTAACATCTAGTACTAGTAGTCTAATATGGCTTAGGTTCAGTACCAACCTCCTTATGTTCCATATGGTTCACAAGTGATGGTTAATCCATCCTACATCCCTCAGCCTAGACCTTATGTCTAGCCTGGTCCATCTGTTGCACCTGGTGGGTATGGCCAAATACAGTTCGGGAAATTTCAAGGTTTCATCCTGGGAACTGTTCAAGTATATTTGCAGTAGCAAGGACAACTTATACAGTAGCAAGGGCAACCTTTGTTGCAGCAAGGGCCTTCCATGCAGTAACAAGGCTAGATGATGCCACAACAAAGACAACTACAACAACTGCAAGGGAAACCCTCGCATCTATTGCAGCAAACCATGAAGCAGCAAGTGCAGTATGCGCCACAATCATCCTAGCATATGCCTTAGCAAGGTCAACCTCTGTAGCCACAGGGACAACCTTTATAGCCGCAAGGTCAACCTTTGTAGCCGCAGGGACAACCTTTATAGCCACAAGGTTAGCCCTTGCAACAATAAGGTCAACCCAGGTAGCAGCAACCCTTATATTCATATCAACAGGGTAAACCTTTGCAAGGGTAGGGTCAGGGTCAAGTCCTACAGCAGCAGACGCAAAATTCTTATGTCCAAGGGCAACAGGTTTAGCCTCCTTTTGTCCAAGGACAGCAGGTCCAAAATCCCTATGTCCAAGGGCAGCAAGTGAAAAATCCTTACGTCCAAGGGTAGTAAGTGGAACACCCTTACGTCGAGGTCCAAAACCATTTTATCCAAGGGAAGCAGGTTCAACACCCTTATGCTCAAGGACATCAAGTGAAAAATCCATATGTCCAAGGCCAGTAGGCCCAACAACCTTTTAACCCATATGTTTCTTATCAACAGCCTATGGCCAGACAGTTTCAAGGCTTTCAACGCCAGAATCCTCCCTACGGGCAAGGTAACTTATAGTGGGGGAAAATCAAATGCCATATGGACAAAATCCTTACCAGAAAGGATGGTCCCCGCGAGTTGGGCCCCTTATCGACCTCAAATGCCTTTCAATACCCAATTGTCGTTCTTGGCTAAACTAGAACTGCCTGTTGTGTCTAGGCTCACGAATGACGTGATTCTTGATTTACCATACTAGCCTCCAGTTCCATCCAAGATCCCGAGCGTTTGAAGGAAAAGCGAAAGAGGATCCAAGTTTGAAGGAAAAGCGAAAGAGGATCCACAAGCCCATGTGATGGCATATCACCTCCAGTGCTCCTTGAATTCCTAGGTTGATGATTCCATTCGTCTTCGACTTTTCCAATTAACTCTTACAGGTGCTGCAGCCAAATGGTATATCAAGCTACCTAGAAACTCCTATCATGACTTTAACACTCCCGCCATGGCCTTTCTCACACATTTCTAGTTGTTGGTTTGCTATGAAACTGGCACCAATCTGCTAACGTCACTTAAGCAAGACACTGCGACCCACATCTCCAATCACATCCATGAATGGAGATGTAGGCACCACTTGATTGAGTTTGAGATTGCTGATCAATTGTTGGCTGAGTGGTTCACCAAATCATTTGTCAACAAAAATGTTGAGAACATTGCTATGGGTGGATGTGTCACTAACGAACAAGCCATCACGCATGCCTAGTATCTAGACCTCATCTATGTAGGAATTTACAGGGTAAGTTCCTCAGACAAAACACCAAAGGACACCTCTCACAAATAGATCACAGATCAATACACCAATATTCTTGACGTGGTTAAAACCCTTAAAGAGGGAAATATTCCACGGCGTGAGCGAGCGTGGTCACTTCATGAAATTTATTAATAAAAGAATGAAAATTTACATAAGCTTCTCTCATGAACAGTTACCCTAGAAATGATCCTCCATGCTCTTGAAATAGAGATCATGGACCAATCGGGTGTTAATCCATAGATCAAGTGTCAGTAATACTGAGGAGAGAATGAACCATCGGATCACTTGATGTCTAGAACATATCATGACCATTAGATTGTAAGTTACAAAAGTAGATAGTAAATAAACACACTTTGCCTAACTCTACACTAGACCAAGTTATACTTAACTATTTCCTATGTGTCGGAATATCCTAACATCCCCCCTTAAGAAAAACTTGGGATAGGATTGAAGGATGTACAAATATGACACAATAGGAGAAGGAAGGAGGCATTAGAGCCTATTCCCCCTTAGTGACAACTTCCTGAACTCCAACCATAAATCAAAGTTTAGTAAACTTTACCTCTGTGAGAGCCTTAAAAAGAAGATTGAAATGACAGACTTAGCACACTTGCATTATTTTCTTGGTCTTCAAGTCTTGCAATCTAAGGAAGGTATTTCCCTTTCCCAGTCCAAGTATGCCTATGATCTTCTATGCCATTTTCACATGGAAGACTGTAAGCCAACCCCTTCTCCCCTTCATTCTGGTACCAAACTTTCAGTCACTTGTACATCCCTTGAAGTTGATGCTACCTTATACCGTCAACTTGTAGGAAAACTTTTGTATCTGACCCACACTCATCTTGACCTTTCCTTTGTTGTTGGCCTTATTGCTCAGTTTATGCAAAACCCACATGAAAGTCATTAGAAAGCAGTTAAAAGAATACTTCATTATGTTCGAGGTATAGTTTAGTTTGGGATTCATTATAGTGCAAAAGAATCTCCTCTATTGGTTGGTTTCATTGATTCCGATTGGGCTGGTGACCCTCATGATCAGAAGTCTACTGTAGGTTATGTGTTCACTCTATTCACAATCTAACATGTGATGCACTTAGACCATCATCTGATCTAACGACATCTAAGTCTCTGGCTACACCTCTTGTTGATGGAGTAATTGGTTCAATGACTCAGACCCCTGCAAAATCTTCTTCCAAACAAAAGTCGGTCTCCAACACTGTTCTGTTATACAAGAAAATGACCTCCTCACCATCTCAAGGGAGAAATACATGATGACTTAAGGACTGAACAAGTTCACAGGCCCAGTTGTCAAGCTAACATTGTCTAGCCACTAGAAACCTGCTTTATTAATATTCCTAACAAGGCTAAGGGTGCATTAGTGCCTAGGGTAACTCGATTTGTTACCTCAGGGAAAGCATTAGTGAATCTTAATGAGTTTCTATGGGTCAAGGGAATACGTTGACTGAGAAATATCCCAAGATTCTCTCCTATGTCAACTCACAAAATTTGGAGGAATTAGTAATTCCTAATGGAGTATACAAACGGGAAAGAGCACAAATGCATGGACACATCACTACTTTTGCCTAATGGAGCTCATGAAGGACTTGGCAACCTATCCTCACATGTTATATATGAAAGGCTAGGGCCATTTTGAAAGGGGTCGAACCATTTGAAAGGATTTCCTATTTGACTGTCGAGCATAGTCTCAGACTAAGGCATCAAAAGAGGTTAAGAAGGGAGAGAGAGAGAGGAGTTGGAGGGGTAAGGGAAGGCTGATACAACCGATGGTTGTAATCACTCTTTTCTACATCAATATAGAACTGCAATTGTGTTGTCCACTCCATGATGTTGGTAGTATAACTTGTTTATATGTTCATGCAATGTCATTATTATGAGTGGCTTAGATATATGCAACTAGATATCTTTACATGTTTATGCATTGTTTATCAAGGTTTTATGCTGTGATATTACGCTTGTCTTTTCTATGTGCAGGTTTTGATCTAGAGCTGGCTCAGGGGTCTTCCACCTAGCTACATTGCACTCTCCAGCAACACCACACTAATACTTGAGGTAATAAGTCCTTCTCGCTTTGATATTCATTTGTTTAGCATAGATATGCATGCATCTTTGTGACAGTTGCAACTAATCTTACATTGTGCCAAGGATCTCGGGAAGATCCTTAAGGGTTTCTACATCACCAAACACCCATGCATTAATCCCTATAGCATGCTCCCTATGATTCTTCTTTCAATTCATTAGGCTCTGGTAAAACCTCATAGGTTCACGCTGTCTAGTATACTGCAACAGACAAATCCTTTAAAGGTAAGAAGAAAGGCAAAGGAAAGGGTAAAGTTGATGCCCCAAAACAGGGTCCTCTTATGTCATTTGCTGGTGATGCTTCCCAATGGAAGCCCAAATATCCATGCCTCATCTGTGAGGAGGATCACTATACTAAGGATTGTCCTAGACGATATAAAGTTAGTATTTTTCTCAAAGGGACCCCAGCAATCCTGAAAGATCTGTTTCTATCCCAATAGACCCAAATGGTAGACTAGCCTCAGTCATCCGCTTCCATAGGTTCACTAGTGTTCATGATGAATACACTGATTAACGTGGCTACCAGGTCAAAATATTATCAAAATCCTACCTTGATAGCAGGGAAAGAGAAAGAAGGTACCCCTTCTTCTTCTGCCCCGTCCAGTTCTGGCCCTCTCCATCTAGAGTGACCTAATCTTGATTCCACCATTCGACCACCTTCCCGAGGTGTGCTATGAAAATCCTCGTACAATCCCAACGCTTGAGCCGCTCAACATTATAACATTGTTGAAGATTTGGCTCAAGTGCCATCAACTATGTCTACTCTCGAGGTCCTTCAAAGCCATCCTTCTCAACAGAAATCCTTACTATCGGCTATTGGGGGTATTGATACAACTGACTCTAATCTAATTTGTTTTGACCTGGAAAACCATGTTTCGTGTTTACCTCATTAGATTTCCTTTTTCGTTTAGGTGATCATAAATGAGAAAACCATTCATAGGACTGTCATCGATGAAGTTGCTTCCACCTGCATCATGTCGATCGCTTGTTGGAAGGAAATTGGTTCTCCTACTTTGAACTAGTCCCCTAACACTTTGGAAGCTTTTAATGGATGTGATTCGTGACCATTCGGTGTCCTTCCCAACCTTGCCATTACTTTGGAGGGAAAGACAATACACATCGAAGTAGAGATCATTGACACTAATCTTAACTACAATCTTCTACTCAGACGGAGCTGGACACATGCTATGCATGTCATAGCCTCCTCCCTTTTCCGTGTGATTCATTTTCCCCATCAAGGGAAGATAGTCATAGTCGAATAACTGTCCTTATTTGCCTCATCCTACTCGGATGGCAATGTTCCATATGTTTAGCACACCGGTGCTCCTTATGAGAGTGTGGGGGCATGACTCTTTAAAGATCCTGCGTTAATGGGGATTTTTCTGCTCCCACCTCCTCATGTTGCCTCTATCATCAACATGATTTCGGTCAAGTCTGATCCTTAGGTCATTCCCTCACCAGATCTTGTTGATACATGGGGTGAGGTTATTTTGTTAAGTCCTGCCAAAATTAATTATGTGGAAATTGTTTCGGCTTCACCTTCGGTATCCTCTGCTCATCCTGTTTTGAGAACTTCTCTCGATGCGTATTCTCAATCCCCATGGCTTGGTTCTTTGGAATCTCCTAATCCCTTAGCTGAGACTTTTATTTTTGACGAGAGTATCATGGAAGTAATGTCTCTGGAGGAAGTACTTTGGAACAACACTCATCATCATTCCTCATTCTTTCCTGGCCCGTCGGTCATGTCTACTTGTCTCAAGAAGTTCTCTTATTAGTTCCTAACCCTACCACTTTAGACACCGATCATGACACATGAAGTTTGGTCAGAAGGGAACATGGGTAACATTACCCAAATGATGCCAATTGATATTTCTAGCAAACCTGGTGTCATTGAAAATGTCCATATCAAGGTAACTTGTTCTCTAGAAGAGATCAAGCTCTATACTCGTATGTTCCAAGAGTTCTGGGATGTTTTTACGTGGTCATATGAAGAAATGCCTAACATTGACCCAAGTATAGTCATGCATGAGATTCCAACTTACCCTCATGTGAAGCCCATTCTCCAATGGCTTCATCCAGTGCACCCTAGAAAAGCAGCCGCCATCAAGGGTGAAGTTGAAAAACTTCTGAAAGCTGGATTTATTTATCCAATCCCTGTTACAGATTGGGTGTCGAATATCGTATCGGTGACATAGAAATAAGGCACTATTCACATTTACGTCGATTACTGTGATCTCAATCGTGCCTATCCTAAGGATAATTACCCCACTCCCTTCATTGACTAGATCATTGATGAATGTCTGGGAGTGAATTCTTTTCCTTTATGGATGGTTTTTCTGGTAACAACCAGATAATCATTGAGCTAGCTGATCAAGATAAGACAACCTTTATCTTTTCGTGGGGGACCTTCGCGTATAAAAATCTCCCTTTTGGCCTTAAGAATGTTGGGGCAACATTTCAAAGAGCAATGTCTTATGCATTCCACGACATTTGAAACATCATTCAACCTTACTAGGATGATCTCCCAACTCCTTCTTGTAAACTTCATGATCACCCTTATCATCTCCGACAAATTTTTCTTCGCTGTCGACACTACAACATTTGGTTGAATCCGCATAAATGTGTCTTCTGCATTTAATCCAAATGACTCCTCAGCTTTACCATTTCAAAAGAAGGCATTTGCCTTGATCCTCTTAAAGTCAAGGCCATAGTTAATTTACCCCTTCCATCTCCATTACATTAAATGTAGAGTCTGCAGGGAAAAGAAAATTTCCTCCATCGTTTCGTACCGAACTATGATGAGCTAGCTGCAAGGTTCACCCAGTTGCTCAAGAAAGGAACCCCATTTGTTTGGGATGAGGCTACCCAAAAGTCTTTTGATGACCTAAAGGCTGTCCTCATCAATGCTCCTTTGCTACACCCCCCGAACTATCATCATGATTACTTCCTTTATCTAGCTACAACCTCTAGTACCATCACCATGGTGCTGGTATAGGATGATGACGAAGGCAATGAACATATTATTTACTACCTCAGTCGCAACCTCCTCAACACCGAGATGCATTATGCTCATGTCGAGAAGTTGGCTTTGGCTGTTGTACAAGCTGTTCAACGTTTTCGGCATTACATTCTCCTCCGCACTACCACTATGATTTTTGAATGCAACCCCATGACCTACATCCTGACTCATCAGTTGCTGGGGGGAAACTATTCAAAGTGGATTTTCATCCTCCAAGAATTGGATTTGGTGTTTACCAAATATAAGAAATCATTGGTCTTCGCTGAGTTGATTTGCTCCCTTCCCTCTGCTTTTGTTCCTGCTGGTGCCAATGAGCAGCTCCTAGATGAGACTCTTTTCTTAATCAACACTCTTGACCCCTGGTACGGTCATATCATCATGTATCTCTAAACATCCACTTTCTGGTTTGCATTGACCAAGGACAATTGTTGACGCATTCGACATCAATCTCAACCTTACTATATCATTGGAGATACTTTATACCGCATCGGTGTCGATTCAATTCTTCCCTGTTGTCTCACTCTCGAGGAGCCTGAGAGAGTATTGAATGACTTCCATTATGGCGCATGTGGCGGTCACCTATGTAGATATGCTATTGCTCAAAAAATCCTTTGCGTTGGTTATTTTTGGCCCTCTATCTTCAAGGATTGTGTCCTTATTGTTCGCAAGTGCAATGAGTGCCAAATTTATCAGCAAAAAATGTGCGTCCCACCCGCTCACCTACACGCCGTTATTAGTGTTGGTCCTTTTTCCAAACGGGGCATCAACTATATGACCTGTAACCCTCGTTCGGATGGGGGTCATGGGTATATTATCATTGATGTGGATTATTTCACCAAATGGGCCAAAGCGATCCCTACATACTCTACGGATGGTAAAACGACAACTCAATTTCTATTCAATCATGTTATTCCTAGGTTTGGAGTGCTTCAGGCCATTTTCACCGACCATGGCTCCCATTTTCAAGATTACATGATGGCTGAGCTGACTTCTATGTTGGGTCTGCGCCATGATGGCTCAACCCCGTATTACCCTCAGGCCAATGGCCAAGTTGAAGTTGTGAACAAAGTCTTGGTTATGATGCTTCAGCGCACCATTGGGATGCACAAGTCAAATTGGCATCTCATGCTCTTTTCAATTATGTGGGCTTACCAAACCTCAACCAAGGACACAACTGGATTCACACCATTCCAGCTAGTCTACAGTCTGGAAGCAACTTTACCGATTGAGTGTGAAATTCCATCCCTCAAGCTGGTTGTCGAACTTCTCCCCGAGACCTCACCTCAGGAAGAGCACCTCTTGTATTTAGAATGACTGGATGAGACTCACCATCTTGCTTCTTTGGTCATCGAAGCACATAAAAAGTAGGTCAAGTCCTATTTTGATCATTATGTCTCTCCTCGAGCTTTTTGTGAGGGCAATTTGGTTCTTCTATATGATTAGGCTAATGATAAGCTGGGGGCAAAGAAGTTTGAACCCATGTGGCAAGGGCCCTGCATTGTTAAATGTGTGTTTCAGAAAGGGGCCTATGAGCTTATTGACTATGAGGGAAATCTCTTAGACAAGCCCCGTAATAGGATTTATCTCAAAAAATACTATGCTTAGGTCATCTTTCATGGCTACTTTTGTACAATACTGTGTTATTCATTTTTGTACAGTGTGGTTTGGTGTGTTGTTTTACAAGCATCTTTCTTGCTTATTATGTTTCTGCTTGCTTTGCAAATTTCATTGTCTCCTCACATCGGTTTCACCGATGGTGCTTGTCGTAGTACCCAGAACCTATCATCCACAACATGGGCCATTTATGACCCCCATGGTGAGTTGATTCATCTTCAAGGTATTTGTCTAGGTCGAACAACTAATAACATCGCTAAGTATAGCACAATTATTGAAATTTTGTTAGAAGCTATCACTCTTGACATCCAGGAATTGGTTGTCAACCTTGATTCACAACTTGTTGTTCTTTAACTCAATGGGCAATATTCCGTCAGAAACCCTCAAATATTGAGAATGTATCTATGTATTCATCTATTGGAGAGAAATTTTGATTACATTACATATCATTATATTCCTAGACACATGAATACACTGACAGATGCATTAGCTAATTATGTGTTGGATAGACATTTGCGAAACATGTAAAAAATCAAAAACAAAGCATTTGTACCATAGTAAGAAAGGAAATATAGCATATATATATGTCGATAATGTTTCTCATACATCAAAACCCCAAAAAATAATGTTTGTTCAAATACATCTATGGCTCGCAGGCCTAAAAAATGTGGAATGTTAGACCTATGAACTAATCGGCATGATGCTCATGGTAGCATGTAACTGCTCGTACTACACGAGTCAACAGTCGGCAGATCTAGTCTAATACTCTGATATTGACGCGGGATTTCAGCTAGCCTAGCATACTCTAGGATATCGTGGGTCAATCCCTTAAGGTTCCGCATGATCTCCTCCTCATTATCACTTCCTTCCTGATAAAGAGTGACATCGAACTGGCGAGAAATGCGCCTGGCAATCGGGGACATCCCAGCAGGACAGTCCAGTCCCACATCTACATTTATAAAATAGAAATGTCATGAACGCATCTATTTCAAAAAAAAAAAAATCAAAAATCAAAAATATTTTTTTTACCTCCATCATCATAATCCTCCCCCTCTAGGAGTGGCATATCTGGATCACTGCAGAAATCGGTACCACTATAGGGCCAATCCTACTATGATTAGTTGTCATCATAGCCATGAGAAGAAGGCGGGGTTAAAGGACATCTGTTGGCCCTCAGTAATCCTAAGCATCAATGCACTCCAACGAACCATCCGTAGGTCTCCTGGTAATGGCAATTCCACCTTAGCAAGTTAGTAGTGAAATAGCCAGACCCGCTCCAGAAAGAAGGTCACTAGAGTGGAACCGTAGAAGAACTGCTTCAGGTTCCTGCCTTGGCTTTTGATAGCTGGCGCTTCATGTTTAACTTCATGGCTTCCACCCAATTGAAGATAGTCGGTGCCGTACAATCAATAACATACTGAAACTTTGACTTGTTGGTTTCATGTTCTACTTGAGCCCCAACCACTCTATTTATGGTCAACAACAACACTCTCAGCACAAGATCCCGAACAATCATGATCTCTATCTTGCTGCTCTTTGATTTTAGTGCTTCCGAGCAGTGTTCTGCAAGTAACATGGGTACACTTGCCCTAATATGCCTTGACCCATACAAATTGACTGGTTCCTCTCTTCGAGATAGTCCTGTGATGAAATAAATGTCGGAAGTTTCCAACTCCAGTTCTTGGTCCCAGATGATAAAAACTTCCCGATTGACATCCTAGAGACTGATCAGATACTATAGCAATTCGAGTTGAGCCCGCAGACCTAGTGTGAGGAAGAATTTAAGGAGCCCACAGTTCCTCAGAGCTTTCAAGCAATTTGGGTCTACCATTGCTTGTGTGTTAATGTCCTCATGCTCACGTTCCTTCCAATCCACCATTTTTCGCAATTTTTCCCTGCAAAAACCATACAATCAAGTCAATAAACATCCTTGGCTAGAAAAATTTGGATCCAATTGGAGAAATTAGGCAAAAAATTGGAAATTTTATGTTCATTGTGTTGGCGCAACTATTTTAAAAATAGTAGTGCTAACTGTTATCACTAAAAATGCTGTTGCCAAAAATTTTTAGCCTAGCTTAAAGACAAGGTGTTTTCGCAGCGCTACATGTTTAGGCGATTTCGTAGCGCGCTACGAAATTGGGGATTGGCTCGAGCTTTCAGCAGAAGGTTCATATACTAAATTTTGATGATAAGGTTCCTGCCCGAATGGTGCTTACTACTATTGACACTGCAGTGTTTAGAGCCACACCAGAGCCTTCTTGGTCCATCTTAAACAGTTGTTCAGTTGCAGCTCATTAAGATTAATCTTCAAGAGGAAACATGTTTAATAATTACTTCTTTTGTGGCTAAGGGCATTATGGTAAATCCTGGTGATGTTTTACCCAATACTTCGGTGAATGCTCTTTACTTCGGTCTCAAGGAGATTGACCTTACAATTCCGGTAGATGTAGCAAAGCTAGATCAAGACATTTGCAAAATTGTTGATAACTACTTCACAGGAGCAAGACTTCATGTTGAAAGATTGATTTTTATACAGTCATTATATTTGTCATTTGAACTTCTCAATCTTGAAAAAGATCCAGCTTGCTTTTCTTTATGGAAGGGCCAGCCTATTGATTCCAGTCAAAGAAAATGGTTTTTGCGGGCAACACACTTGGGTTTATCTCTAGAGATGGGAAGCCTTGATGATTTAGCTCAGAGTAAAATCCCAGGCTTATGGAATTGTGTTGAATTGCATGAACCTGGCATAGAAGGAGCAATGGTGATGGCGGATGGTAATACATTGATTACAAGACCACCTCCAGGTGGTGTGGTTCAAAATGGGAGAGTTTCTGTTGGATCACTTTTGTATGAGAGAGCTGAGTTTGACATGGAGTCTCAGATTCACCAGTTGGAAAGGAAGCATACAGTGCCGTTCTGCGGGCTTTCATTGGACAATCTGATACGTTTTCTTGGGATAAAGAGGGACTGATTTCCGATTTGAGGAAAGAACTTAGAGTTTCAAACATGGTACCCAAGGTTGGATGTTGTTCCTATGTATTGTGCTCGGGGTTTCCAATGGATACCTTACAGTTTGTATATTCACTGCTGCACCGAAAGGATATAAGGGACCTGAACAGAATGCACTGGGAAATCTATTAGTACTATTTTTGATATTAGGACTATTTGGAGGATCTGCTGCTGGTTGGCTATGGCTAATAGGATCTTTTCCCAAGCGATATGTGTCAACACACGGGTTTATATGGGAGCACCGCTTTCATATTATGGCTGAGGTCTATACAAATGGGCCAGTGGAGATTTCTTTCCGCTGTGGGTGAAACCGATTATTGGCAGGTGGAAAATTCATGGAATAGCATTTATGTCTTGGGCGCAAGTGTTTGATAAAGTGCCAGAGAGAGATGTAGTTCATTATCTTCATGGCCTAGCTTCACAAGAGCTCTTTTTCTACGCAAACGGGTGGCAGAGAAGGTTGATAGTTACTACTGTTGTAATGAGGCACATAATTAAGGATTGGGATGCAATTTCGTCTTTTTGTCTTGGCAATGTTCGGAAGTTCTCATCACGGATCATTGAGAACTCAAAAAGGCCATTAATAAGCTTTTTCTTGTGATTAACATATGTTATACTGGAATACCGAGTATCAAATATCGATTTCCTGGGAGGCGTCTGGCAATTCTGATTGCAGGAATTTGTTCACTTGAAATAAGATCCCTCATCGGAGATATACACACTATATATCTATTTACAGCTACGCAGCAGTTCTTATCATATAAAACCCTGCATTTCTTCGTAGATAGTTTGGCAACATGACGCGCAAGTAGGCTTCATTTGCACAGGAATTGATATTATACACCATTAGTGTTGCCGTAAGTTGTCTAGTTCTTGTTGTAGGGTTCAAGCATCTCGATCCTAACAAAGAAATTATTTAGACAGTGTAAGCTCCTCAGCCCTCCAAATGGGAAAACATTACTTGCAAAGGCAATAGTAAGAGAATCAGGGGTTGTTTTCATCAACGTAAGGGTAGCCAATCTAAGGAGCAAATGGTTTGGGGATTCTCAGAAACTTATGATTGTTGTGTTCATACTTGCGCAGAAGCTTTAACCTGCTATCATATTTCTTGATGAGGTCGATAGTTTTTGGGGCAGCGCCGTTCTACTGAGCAAGAAGCTTTCACAAATATGAAGACAGAGTTCATGGCTTTGTGGGATGGCTTTACAACAGATCAAACTGCTCGGGTTACTGTTCTTGCGACAACCAACAGGCCTGAAGAGCTAGATGAAGCAATACTACGACATCTTCCAAGGGTATTTGAAGTTGGGATGCCTAGCTGTATAGAGAGAGCCAATATTGGACATTTCCTTTAGGGGTTCCTCCAACAGAGGCAATTATGCCAGTGTTAGAAGATTTGGGAATACATGGATCCTATGCCAATAGCATTCAGTTTGGAAACAACAATTTCTTTGGTAGCAGACCTGGTTTTAATTCTTATTTAATGCCTCCGAATAGTTCTTATGTCAGAAGTTTTATGCCTACTGCTTTAAACAATTCTGTTCTGGTGGATGCTGCCATTCATTATGATAGTATGAGACCAGCTATGGCACAATGGATGGATCCAAGAAATATAGGGGACCCTCAGCATCTGAGCTCACGTTCTGTTGTTAAGAACATTGGCTGGTCACCTTTTCAAGATGATGCCAAAAAACCAATTTTGATTATACATCCAGCAGGGAGGCATGGCACAACCTACACCTGATTACAATGCAGGAAATAGTTTAGAGGAAGACTGTGTTTTTTAAATCACACAGCAGTTTCGTAGCGCGCTACGAAACTGCTGTAGGTGATGTTTTCAATGCAGAATAAATAGTTTGACCGGGAATGTTAGAAGAGAGACACCTGTACATCAATACAGCCTACAACTCATCTGGAGACATGGTGTTTGGTAGCAGCGTTCCATACTTTGAGTTATTAAAGATTTGGGAACATGCTGCTACATTTTCGGAGGATGGTAGGAGACAGGGACTGTGAAGATAGGGTACTCATCTTTACTAATTAATGAGCCATCTATACAGCTAGCACCCGAGACCAGCTCGTTCAGTGAATGTTCCTCCAACATATCTCAGCCACAACAGAAAATGTACAACTGTCAAGGATCCAAGAAGAATCAGGCATACGAGGAGATAGAGTTTGAATTTCAATGTGATTAGGACTCTATGTATTTACAGCACAATACCTTTGTATTTAATAAGTTTGTTTAGATATAGATAAGGTAATTAATGATAGGATATCGAGTTCCCCTCATGCTGGAGGAGGAGACTCAAGGTAGTTTTAGTTTTGTTTTCCTATATATAGGAAAAACTCTGATGTATTTGGGGTTGGAGATTTATAAAAGAAACAGAGTTTTTATATTGGCTAATGTAAAAGACTTTTGACAGTAATAGAAAGATTACTTTTTCTTCCCAAGATTCATCTTGTGTTCAAAGGCTCAGAATATATGTGGTTTTGTCTTTATCTTTTCTGTTTTACAGCTCAATAGACATGCAATCACTCTAAATTCACCTAGTGCTCAGACTTCCTGTGTATGTTTATGAGTTGAGGTTCTTTTTGAGAAATGTTCTGAGTGTTTAAACATTATATGCCTTGGCTTCCATGATTGAGTAGTTAATAGTTTACTGCAGAGGTGTTTGACTCCATGAGCCCAATGGAAGAAGTGTTATTTTGTTGTTCCAACCAGCTTATTTTCATGTACTGTTTGAAGAGTTAGCCATCTTTTCTTGTTATTAATGCATATCAAAAATCTGTGAGAGAGCCCTCTCTGACTAAGGAGGCTAAGCCTTAGTCTAAAGCCTGGTTTGAAATAGTTACATGAGATCTTGCTAAGTAGCAGCCCTTAGTACACGATTTTGTGATAACATTTTGGTGCGTCTGCCGGGAGCCTGATGATTACTCATTCCCGAAGTTTGAAGCTGAACTTCTGAAGGTAGCAGGAGCTCAGAAGGTTTTTGAGGCTGCAAAACTACCTTGGCGACTCCACACAGCAAATAACAAATTAGAAGGTGACTCCACTGCTAGAAGATCAGTAGCTTGATGAAGTTTCAAGATGAGTTCCACTGCAAGAATGAATGCCAGGTATGCTCCTATGAATCAGTCTCATATCCCTGGTTTTCCAAATCCTATGCCAAAGGTTGATTGGTTAGATGATCTTCCAATATTCAAAGATGAAAAGAAGGACAATGCTGCTCTTCATTTGGTTAGGTTTCATATGCATGTACGCAGTCTTAAGGTTCATTTCCCTGAGGATTGTCTCATGAGAATGTTTATGGCCACTTTAGAAGGAAAAGCATGGTCTTGGTATAAAAGTTTGGAGAATGGTTCATTATCTTCTCTTGCTGATTTCCATGATGAATTCTGTGAAATGTATAAAGAAGGTTATCCTTCCTTATTGATGCTTAAAGATTGCTGTAGACATTCTTTAAGTCTTATTAAGTATTTAGAGGATGGTTATGATGATGATGAATTCACGGATGAAGAAATTTTAGAGGCTCTCCATAACAATGCATTTCAGCACCAAGGAGAAAGTATATCATCCCATGAAACGCAGCATGAGGAGCAGCAGGGGTTCACTTGTGAAAACCATGTTTCATTCCTTGATATGAATGAAGAGATGCAGCAGTATTCTGAAAATGAAATTGATTGCACACAGCAAGAAGAAGTGCTGGAAGACAGCTTCTACGACCCTCAGGCAGAGGAAAAGCTTGTTCAATTTTGTAATTCCTTGCAGCAGCTTACTCCAAATAATAATCATAATAGTGAGGAAAATTCCATTGTTTGTTGGAATGATTCAGAAAAGCAGTTGGATAGCTTGTCAAATAGAAAAGTGGATAGCACATTAAAGGGGTCTTGTGTGGTTGAGAATCAGTGGCCTGAAAATGAAGAGTGTTATCATGATCATTATTTCCAGCAGCTTTCTATGGCAGAACGCAAGGAGACAATGCTGGTTCCTTTCTCTTTCACGATTGAGGAACTGAACACTGTGGTTGAAGATCAGTTTGCACAGCTGGAAAGTTACAAGGAAAAACAAGCTGATCATGTATTCTGGGATCCTGTAGCTGATTACATGGAAGAGTTTTACTCTCCAGTATTTCAGTTTTTCAAAGAAGATTAGAGACAATTTCAGTGGCAGCGGTCATCACACTATCACATTGACTCTGAAATCCGATGCAGTCAGAGACAATTTCAGTGGCAGCGGTCATCATACTATCAGATTGGCTCTGAACTCCAATGCAGTCAAAGAAAACAAATATCAGATAAAACAGAGGATTGGCTACATTGGAAATTTCATATTGATTGAGCAGAAAAAAAGTTGAAATTGTTAGGGTAGGTAGGTAGAGGTAAATGCAAAATAAGCTCAAGGTCAACTGAGCATCTTTCAGTAGAAATAGCTTTCTTTCTCCTACAGTCATGCTGGTCAAGCAAATTTCTGTTTGTCAAATAAATTTTATAAGGCACTGGAACTGCGAGTTCTTAGTGTACCACAAGGGCACACTATCCCAAGTGGAGCCACTGTTATCACTGAAAATGCTGTTGCCAAAAATTTTTAGCCTAGCTTAAAGACAGGGTGTTTTCGCAGCGCTACAAGTTTAGGCGATTTCGTAGCGCGCTACGAAATTGGGGATTGGCTCGAGCTTTCAGCAGAAGGTTCATATACTAAATTTTGATGATAAGGTTCCTGCCCGAATGGTGCTTACTACTATTGACACTGCAGTGTTTAGAGCCACACCAGAGCCTTCTTGGTCCATCACAAACAGTTGTTCAGTTGCAGCTCATTAAGATTAATCTTCAAGAGGAAACATGTTTAATAATTACTTCTTTTGTGGCTAAGGGCATTATGGTAAATCCTGGTGATGTTTTACCCAATACTTCGGTGAATGCTCTTTACTTCGGTCTCAAGGAGATTGACCTTACAATTCCGGTAGATGTAGCAAAGCTAGATCAAGACATTTGCAAAATTGTTGATAACTACTTCACAGGAGCAAGACTTCATGTTGAAAGATTGATTTTTATACAGTCATTATATTTGTCATTTGAACTTCTCAATCTTGAAAAAGATCCAGCTTGCTTTTCTTTATGGAAGGGCCAGCCTATTGATTCCAGTCAAAGAAAATGGTTTTTGCGGGCAACACACTTGGGTTTATCTCTAGAGATGGGAAGCCTTGATGATTTAGCTCAGAGTAAAAGCCCAGGCTTATGGAATTGTGTTGAATTGCATGAACCTGGCATAGAAGGAGCAATGGTGATGGTGGATGGTAATACATTGATTACAAGACCACCTCTAGGTGGTGTGGTTCAAAATGGGAGAGTTTCTGTTGGATCACTTTTGTATGAGAGAGCTGAGTTTGACATGGAGTCTCAGATTCACCAGTTGGAAAGGAAGCATACAGTGCCGTTCTGCGGGCTTTCATTGGACAATCTGATACGTTTTCTTGGGATAAAGAGGGACTGATTTCCGATTTGAGGAAAGAACTTAGAGTTTCAAACATGGTACCCAAGGTTGGATGTTGTTCCTATGTATTGTACTCGGGGTTTCCAATGGATACCTTACAGTTTGTATATTCACTGCTGCACCGAAAGGATATAAGGGACCTGAACAGAACGCACTGGGAAATCTATTAGTACTATTTTTGATATTAGGACTATTTGGAGGATCTGCTGCTAGTTGGCTATGGCTAATAGGATCTTTTCCCAAGCGATATGTGTCAACACACGGGTTTATATGGGAGCACCGCTTTCATATTATGGCTGAGGTCTATACAAATGGGCCGGTGGAGATTTCTTTCCGCTGTGGGTGAAACCGATTATTGGCAGGTGGAAAATTCATGGAATAGCATTTATGTCTTGGGCGCAAGTGTTTGATAAAGTGCCAGAGAGAGATGTAGTTCATTATCTTCGTGGCCTAGCTTCACAAGAGCTCTTTTTCTACGCAAACGGGTGGCAGAGAAGGTTGATAGTTACTGCTGTTGTAATGAGGCACATAATTAAGGATTGGGATGCATTTTCGTCTTTTTGTCTTGGCAATGTTCGGAAGTTCTCATCACGGATCATTGAGAACTCAAAAAGGCCATTAATAAGCTTTTTCTTGTGATTAACATACGTTATACTGGAATACCGAGTATCAAATATCGATTTCCTGGGAGGCGTCTGGCAATTCTGATTGCAGGAATTTGTTCACTTGAAATAAGATCCCTCATCGGAGATATACACACTATATATCTATTTACAGCTACGCAGCAGTTCTTATCATATAAAACCCTGCATTTCTTCGTAGATAGTTTGGCAACATGGCGCGCAAGCAGGCTTCATTTGCACAGGAATTGATATTATACGCCATTAGCGCTGCCGTAAGTTGTCTGGTTCTTGTTGTAGGGTTCAAGCATCTCGATCCTAACAAAGAAATTATTTAGACAGTGTAAGCTCCTCAGCCCTCCAAATGGGAAAACATTACTTGCAAAGGCAATAGTAAGAGAATCAGGGGCTGTTTTCATCAACGTAAGGGTAGCCAATCTAAGGAGCAAATGGTTTGGGGATTCTCAGAAACTTATGATTGCTGTGTTCATACTTGCGCAGAAGCTTTAACCTGCTATCATATTTCTTGATGAGGTCGATAGTTTTTGGGGCAGCGCCGTTCTACTGAGCAAGAAGCTTTCACAAATATGAAGACAGAGTTCATGGCTTTGTGGGATGGCTTTACAACAGATCAAACTGCTCGGGTTACTGTTCTTGCGGCAACCAACAGGCCTGAAGAGTTAGATGAAGCAATACTACGACATCTTCCAAGGGTATTTGAAGTTGGGATGCCTAGCTGTATAGAGAGAGCCAATATTGGCCATTTCCTTCAGGGGTTCCTCCAACAGAGGCAATTATGCCAGTGTTAGAAGATTTGGGAATACATGGATCCTATGCCAATAGCATTCAGTTTGGAAACAACAATTTCTTTGGTAGCAGACCTGGTTTTAATTCTTATTTAATGCCTCCGAATAGTTCTTATGTCAGAAGTTTTATGCCTACTGCTTTAAACAATTCTGTTCTGGTGGATGCTGCCATTCATTATGATAGTATGAGACCAGCTATGGCACAATGGATGGATCCAAGAAATATAGGGGACCCTCAGCATCTGAGCTCACGTTCTGTTGTTAAGAACATTGGCTGGTCACCTTTTCAAGATGATGCCAAAAAACCAATTTTGATTATACATCCAGCAGGGAGGCATGGCACAACCTACACCTGATTACAATGCAGGAAATAGTTTAGAGGAAGACTGTGTTTTTTAAATCACACAGCAGTTTCGTAGCGCGCTACGAAACTGCTGTAGGTGATGTTTTCAATGCAGAATAAACAGTTTGACCGGGAATGTTAGAAGAGAGACACCTGTACATCAATACAGCCTACAGCTCATCTGGAGACATGGTGTTTGGTAGCAGCGTTCCATACTTTGAGTTATTAAAGATTTGGGAACATGCTGCTACATTTTCGGAGGATGGTAGGAGACAGGGACCGTGAAGATAGGGTACTCATCTTTACTAATTAATGAGCCATCTACACAGCTAGCACCCGAGACCAGCTCGTTCAGTGAATGTTCCTCCAACATATCTCAGCCACAACAGAAAATGTACAGCTGTCAAGGATCCAAGAAGAATCAGGCATACGAGGAGATAGAGTTTGAATTTCAATGTGATTAGGACTCTATGTATTTACAGCACAATACCTTTGTATTTAATAAGTTTGTTTAGATATAGATAAGGTAATTAATGATAGGATATCGAGTTCCCCTCATGCTGGAGGAGGAGACTCAAGGTAGTTTTAGTTTTGTTTTCCTATATATAGGAAAAACTCTGATGTATTTGGGGTTGGAGATTTATAAAAGAAACAGAGTTTTTATATTGGCTAATGTAAAAGACTTTTGACAGTAATAGGAAGATTACTTTTTCTTCCCAAGATTCATCTTGTGTTCAAAGGCTCAGAATATATGTGGTTTTGTCTTTATCCTTTCTGTTTTACAGCTCAATAGACATGCAATCACTCTGAATTCACCTAGTGCTCAGACTTCCTGTGTATGTTTATGAGTTGAGGTTCTTTTTGAGAAATGTTCTGAGTGTTTAAACATTATATGCCTTGGCTTCCATGATTGAGTAGTTAATAGTTTACTGCAGAGGTGTTTGACTCCATGAGCCCAATGGAAGAAGTGTTATTTTGTTGTTCCAACCAGCTTATTTTCATGTACTGTTTGAAGAGTTAGCCATCTTTTCTTGTTATTAATGCATATCAAAAATCTGTGAGAGAGCCCTCTCTGACTAAGGAGGCTAAGCCTTAGTCTAAAGCCTGGTTTGAAATAGTTACATGAGATCTTGCTAAGTAGCAGCCCTTAGTACACGATTTTGTGATAACACTAACAATGCACTTGATAGTGTTCATAACCCCCGATCGGCGTGATTCCGTGCCCAGAAATTGTGCCGACCGATGGTGAATTGTTTTTGCTAAAACACTCTCAATAAATCCAAAAAATGATGAAAAATAGGTAAAATAAGCATGAAAATGGAGCTAAAGGTCTTGGCTCTTACCTGCAACTAACGAATTGTCGAATGGCCTCCTAGATCTCTCGCAATCTTCTCTTGAAAATCTAGGGCACAAATGAGTGGAAAGTTCTTCACACAAAGGTAAAATGGTAAAAAATATTTACTTTTTTCTCCTTTCATTCATTTTTCATGAAATATTAGGGTTTTTAAAGTGTTTTGACCTATTTTTGCCTCAAAAACTGGATAATGCATTTAATTTTTATGCAGCGTGTTGGGCGCGGAATCCCCTAAGGAAGGTTTTGGGGCTTAGAGCTCAGATTTTGGTCACAAATTGTAACTTCGATGTAAAGACTCCTCATTTTGTGGGCGCAAAGCGCGTAGCTTGTAAATGAGTTATAGGGTTGTTCACCCTTAATTTTGTAATGTAATGTCAGATGTAGAGATCTACCCATGGTCCATGGACCATGGGATTGTACAAATAAAGCGAGGCTCCAAGTGTAAATAAATCATGGAATAAATCAATTGATGATCATGGAATAGAAGCATGGCAAAGTATCTGAAGTGTAAAGTCTAGTTTTGGGTCATACAATAGGAGAAGGCTTTGCAGCTGAGTACACAGAGGCCTAGTGGTCTGCAACTGAGTGCGCGGACCCCTACAGCTAAGTGCGCAGGGCAAGTCAAGTCTGTAACAATTGGAAGCATTAATAAAGAGAAGTTTTATATCATTCCTGTGTATTTATTTCCTATTTTCTACATTGAATGTATTGGTTATGAATTATGATTCTACTATTTATATGATTCCTGAACATATGTGACTGTGATAATTAAGTGAATGTGAGATAAAGTATATGTTTACGCAAAGTTAACTAAGATCTTTAAGAAGATAAGAAAGATCCATGGTATAGTTTGGGGAAATAGCACAAATCGTTGCCATAGTAGTGCGAAAGCACCTCATCCCTTGGTTACAGATCACGCAAGTCTCGCAGGCCAACATGGTGCACGAAATGACCTGCGTGAAGGCGGCACAATTGGACTAAATCAACACCTTAGACATCTCAAGGGTGTAGAAACTTGGTTCCAACATCCCCCCATACTGCTTCAAGTGAGACTTTAGTCCGTGCTTCGTGGGCTGATGTCGAAAGGGCCAGTAGTGTAGGGATTTGTTTGCCTAATTAACTCTAAACCTAGGTCAAGCCCCATCAAGCCAACAAATAGTTCTGTTGCCGGGACTGAAATCTGTATAGACATGTCTAATGTCATATCATTGGAATCCAACTAAGAAGGAAATTGAAGGCTAGTTGGCTAGAAGAATTCACGAGTTCGCGACGCAGGAGAACAGGAACCCGTGACTCTCAAAATAAGAGTGGTTAGACTGCTACCTGTACATAGAGATTCACAAAATCTTCTTCGTGTCTTTCCCTACCAAACTGTATGAGTGGATCGCGAAGCTAGCAGATAGCCAAGGAAGGTGGAAACTTGACAATCCTATTGTGTGGACCCCAGAGTTAGTGTGAAGGTTGGAAGCATCAGAGGATAAGAGCTGCTTGCTTGTTTAATGTGTAATGTGGACAGGTCAGACTGGGATGACAAAGTACCTGCTGTTCTTTGGGCATAAAGGACTGCATATAAAAGGTCGACCGGAAAAACTCCTTTTCAATTAGTCTATGGACAGGAGGCAGTGGTGCCAATCCACTTTAGGGCTGATGCATCACATGCGCCCTTAATCATTGGCTCAATCGGATTATAGGAGGATTCATTGCTGAGTTTGCGGTTGACACCTCAACTAGCTATAGTGAGGTAGAGTGACGTTTTTGTTGTACAACAAAATGACCTTGTCATCAGCTCAAAGGGGAAAGACATGATAGCTAAAGCAAAGACCAAAATAACAAGCCTTATTTCCACACTAACACTGGCTAAACACTGACAACATGATTTATAAAGCATCTTTGTAAGCCTAAGGGAGCATTAGTGACCCTACTATTGAGTCATGGAAAAGGTATGCATTTACTATTAAAATCATCATCCTTTTCCTTTATTCTTATCCTTTCTATATCTCAATGCACTAATCTATTAAGGAATTATGGTAAGAAATGAAGGAATTATATGCAGCTATGACTTAGCGAATTATTACCTTCCTTTATGCAGGAAAACAATAAAAGGGACAAATGTTGTTCCCTATGAAGGAACAACAAAAATAAGTAAGCTAAGGAAGGAATGCGGTGGTTGTAGATAATGCCAAAAGCAAATCAGCAGAATCAGCGCAAGAAAGGAAACAGTGTTTGAAGATGGAAAACTGTTACGAATCTTGATCCTGAGGGATCGCGTTTATCATTTATCTTTTTACCCTTTCTTACTATAAAAGGAGATGTTTTGTAAGAAGGAGAGGGAGGAGAAATTGTTGTATTATTGAAATTGTAATTGTAATTACAGACTCTCACTATCGAGAAGAACATAAATATATTGTAATGCTCATTCAGTTTGATGATTAATATATAAGTAAAGTTTCTGTTCCCTCACGTTTCTTGAAGTAACTTATCAGTGTTTGCTAGCGGCTAAGGGCCCGGCCTCTGGTGGATTCAACTACTTTTCTTATTTCATACATTTCCAATTCTCGCAAGTGTGATGGTTTGATATTATTCTTGCTTTCTGTGATTTTATCGTTTCGCTGTTTATTATTTTCCAGTGTTAACAGAACCTCTTTGCTTTATATAATTTGTAGTATTATCATTGATTCAGTTTAATTTCATTTCAGATCAAGTTACTTAGATAAATATTCCACTTTATATAATCAACTGTAAAGAGTATTAACTATCGCTGTCGAAACTCTTCGATTGAGATCATTCACTGTTTAGATTAATTATTAAGGATTGGGTTTGATTTAGATTAAATCAGTTAAAGAGGGATGAGTTATCACTACTATACTCTCAACTGATGTTTCTATTACTTTGATGAATGTAAGATTTGATTTCGTTAAAGGATTGAGTTTTCTTTAATTGCAATTGGAATTTACTAGATGCATCTGTTTACTCTTGTATTTAAAAGATCTATACTACAATTTAGGAAACATTACTCTCTAAGTTAAACAGTAGCCACATACTATGTACACTCTTGAAATAAGAAGACTTGCCTAGATTGATAATTAATGTGAGGATAATTAGGAGTTTTAAAAGGCACCTTTTATCGACCAACATTTTGGCACCGTTGCCAGTGAGAGTGTAGCCATTTCTAAAGAGTAATGTACATTTGATGATTGCTATTGAAGAAGAATTGGGTATGGAGCATGTAAAATGCCTGCTCCCCCACTTGCTTTCCAGCAGAATTGTTAGGAACTTAGGGTAGAGATAAACATTTGAATTGTTTGCATGAATGACTAAGAAGAAAAAACCCGAAAACTACTGCCCAAACCCGACAGATCTAAGGGACCGGTGACCCTTGGATGATCAAAATTCATAGACGACATGTTAAATAAAGTCGAATCTCAGCCATCAATAGGTCCCAGAAATGTTGCTTCCAGACAACCTACTGTCTCCCTTCGGGCCACAGGCTCACCATCTGTAGCCTACACTGAGGTCCACAGCAAAACAGTAGGGACTGAGCAGAGTTTTCAAGAAATTGAAAATTCGTGCCCAATTTCCTCACAAGAAGGGAATTCTTGTAATATTCGTGAAGGAGGAGGAGAAACAGGGGAAACAAAGGAGCCAAGATCCCCTCAGGTAGTAATTCAACAAGGAACACCTAGTATCCCAGACCGAGGGAGTGTTGTTAAGATCATTCCCACCCCTTCTAATCATCCTAGGAATAACTCTCTAGAGATCCCGGAAGGGTACTGGCATATATTTGATCAAATGGCCAACAACCCACAAGCACCCCAGACCTCTACATTGCAGTATCCCATCATTGACACAGCTGTCAACGCACCCATGAAAGTTATCCCTCTCCAAAATATTCCCACCTTTCATGGACTAACATCAGAGGATCCAGATGCATTTCTGTTTGAATTTGATGTATTATGTCGGGGTTATGATTATACCACCGACCCCCAAAAACTAAAGTTTTTTCCCTCTACATTAAAAGGAGTAGCCTTGCGTTGGTTTATGGGATTAGGTGGGGGCACAATAAATAATTGGGATCAAATGAAAACCGCTTTCCTTAAAAAATATCAGGACTATTGCAGATCTAGGGAATTGAAAGACAAAATATTCCAAATGGTAGCAAGACCCAGTGAAATGTTAGAAGAATATGTGGAACGTTTTCAATATAACCTCCAGCTGTCTCCTTATGTAACTCTACCTTTGCCTGATAATGTGCTAAAAACTACATTGATTAAAGGGATGAAAGAACAATGGATAGGCACATTAAATATTATGGGTAAAGGTGATATATATCAAGAAGAGTATGCTGACATTATTAAATTGTGTATTAGGTGCTCAAGAGGCAGTACGAGATTGAAACCAGTAGAATGCGACATGACCACTAGGGACAAAAAAATATCTGGTGGAGGTATAACTCGTGTAGAAATTGGTAACCTACTAGAGGATTTCAAAACAGATATTTTGGGAACTCTTACAACGCAATTAGACATTATGTAGGCCAAGAAAAATCAAGCTGAAGCAAAACAAAACTTGGTGATATTTTGTCCTAGATGTAAGAAGAAGCATAGTCACAAAGAATGCCCACTGGATATGGTGCAAACCTATGAAATATGTACTAAATATCATGCCACAGAAAGATACCCATCACTCCCAGGGTTAAAAGCAGTCTATAAGGAGGCAGAGGAAGAAACAGAACTAGTCTACTTGCTAAATCAACGTCACCAATGGAAACCATGACAAACAGGTATGCCTACTGATCCATCTCCTTTCTTTCAACCCTCGCAATATAATTCACAACAATACCCAGGAGCTATGTGGCAGAACCAACCATCTTTTTCCAATTGGTCACAACAACCATTCTCTATGCCACCTTGGCCTAACCAATCAAATCAAAATAACAATTGGCCAAATTCCTCTTACTTCCCACCATTCTGGCAGAATAATGCATATCAATCTCAATGGTCACCCTCCACTTCACAGAACCAGAACTGGCAGTCAAGCTGGCAAAGACCTACAAACTAGCCAGCAGGAACAATCCCCCTACCTCAATCCACACTGCCATCACCCTACACATTGCAATAGAACCCTCAGACCAACCTACGACCGTAGCTCCCAGCCCAACCCAACCCGAACCCCAACAATAGACCGGTTCAATTTGTACAAATTATTGAAGGACCAGAGCTAGAAACTGAGTTGAGGGGGTGTAATGAGATTCAATTAAGGTTTGGATGGATAATAGAATTAGAGAGGGATAAAAATATACAAATTGAAGACCCGTTACCTGTAGAACAATTACCACAATTGGAGAATCCGATTAAACAAAAAATTCACGATCAAATGATCACCTCTTCTCCACCATTCTCAGAGAGATTAATTATACCCCGCTTAATCAAATATCCTAAATTTGATCTTCTGGGAGAATTGAAAAATTTGTGTGTAAAAATACCTCTCCTCTAGGCTATTCAGGACATTCCAATTTATGCAAAAACTATTAAGCAATTGTGTACGAAAAAGCCAAAGAGGAAAATAAAAACAACCCCAACTGTCCATGTAGTCAGTACCTTATCTGATTTGCTATCAGGCAGAGAAACACCTATAAAATATGAGGACCCAGGAAACCCTATAGTCATGGTGCAAATAAATGGATTCTCCTTCCCCAATGCATTAGTCGATTTAGGAGCAGCAATCGATATTCTTACAAAAACAACTTGTCAAAATATTGGCATTACATCCTTGGACCCAACCACGACCTTGTTGGAGCTGGCTGACCGATCAGTAGTCAAACCAGAAGGCACATTATAGGATGTAATGGTGTTTGTAGACTCTTGGGAATACCCAGCAGACTTTCTGATCATTAATCCTAGAAACTGGCTCGATGGACATCCTCTAATTCTAGGTAGACCTTGGCTAGCAACTGTGGATGCTTACATAAGCTGTCAAACAGGCAACACGACTATAGCAAGAGGAAGCAATGTGAAGAATTTAGCATTATAACCTCTAGCTCAGCCAAGTTTAACAATAATAAAAACCAGAAAACAACATGTATCATATCTAACTGAAAACATTAGATCTCTGCTAACTATAGAAGATGCTCTCAAATTCAAGGATCAAACAGAAGATGACATCATTAACACTTACATTAACCGTCCAGATGTCGTATCCCATCCAAAATGTCACATGATCAAAGAATCCCTTGATAACGAAATAGAAGAAGATCCCTTAAAAGATATTAACGACCAATCAATACCAACAACTTCTATTTATAACAACAAAACCATAGAAATTGAACCAGGGAAAACTTTAAATATTAACAAAAACCTGACTGCTGACCAGGAGTAGAAGTTTGTTCAATTTCTGAGAAAATATAAAGGGGCCTTCTCATGGGATTACCCGGACATGAAAGGGATTGATCCCCAATTATGCATGCACCACATCTATACAGAAAAAGATGCTAGGCCCATTCGACAACCTCAACGGAGGTCAAACCCTCACCTTAAAGATATTGTTAAAGCTGAACTACAAAAATTGTTAGATGTAAATTTCATCTATCTTACATCTGACAGCAAATGGGTCTCTCCATTAGTAGTGGTGCGTAAAAAGAATGGAAAGTGACGTATATGTGTTGAATATAGAGAGCTTAATAAAGCAACCCAAAAAGACCATTTTCTCCTTCCGTTCATTGACCAGGCCTTGGACACATTGGTAGGAAAACAATTCTTTTCCTTCTGAGACAGCTTCAGTGGCTACAATCAAATTTAAATTGCCCCTGAAGACTAGGATAAGACCACCTTTACCTACCTTTGGGGGTCATTTTCTTACAAGGTCTTACCTTTTGGGCTGTGCAATGCACCTGCCACATTCTAGAGGGCTATACTCAGCATTTTTTCAGATCTGATAAATGAAGGGCTTGAGGTGTACATGGATGACTTTACACCTTACGGAGATGACTTTGAGTCGGCATTACAAACATTAGAGAAAGTTCTACAAAGATGCATTTCTACCAGGCTCTGTTTAAGCCATGAAAAATGCAACATGATGATGACCGAGGTCCTCATCTTGGGTCACTATATCTCAGCAGTTGGAATCCAGTAGATCCAACAAAAATTTAGATAATTCTTTTAATACCTATCCCTTCCACACAAACTAAGGTATGTAGTTTCTTGGGATTTTCCGGCTATTATAGAAGATTTATAAAAAAAAATTCTCAAATTGCTGCACCATTATATGCATTAATAGGAAAATATCGATTTCATTTGGACTAACAAATGTGACATTGCTTTTGAAGATTTAAAACAACTTGTATCAACAGCCCCAGTATTACGGGGCCCAAACTGGGATTTGCCATTCCAGATTTCATCTGACGCTTCAGACACGGCCATTGGAGCAGTTCTCGGCCAGGAGGAAGATAAGAAGCCATATGCAATATACTACATCAACAAAAATCTATCTCCTACTGAATTAAATTATACTATGACTGAAAAAGAATTTTTGGCTGTAATCTATGCTATCAATAAATTCAGACATTATATAACAGGATACCCTATGGTTTTGTATACTGATCACTCTGTTATTAAATATCTAGCTAATAAACTTGTTACAAATGGAAGAGTGACAATATGGTTGATCTTTTTGCAGGAATTCGACATAATAAACAAAGATCGACCAGGAATAGAAAATCCAGTAGCAGACTTCCTTTCACGAATGCCAAAGACAGACGACTCGGCAACAGTAGAATACTAGTTCCCTAATGAGCACTTATTCGCTGTCACTGTGAAAACACCATGGTACGCGGATGTCACAAACTACCTAGCAGTGGGAAAATTACCCAAGCACCTAATGCCTAATGAAAGAAAATAAATAGTACAACGTAGCACTCAGTTCTCCTGGATCGAAGGATATTTATTTCATACAGGGGGCGATATGCACATTCGAAGATGTGTCAGGGAATATGAAGTCTTCTACATCCTAAAAGCTTGCCACGATGGGCCTGTAGTGGTCATTTTGGAGATCGTAGGACTGGTCACAAAGTCTTATAGAAAAGTATTATTAGCCCACAATTTTTAAATATGCCAAGAAGTTTTTCTAGGCATGCGACAGCTACCAAAGAATGGGATGCCTTGGGCAATTTGATGAGATGCCCCTACATCTACAATTAGTCATTGAACCTTTTGAACGATGGGCGTTAGATTTCATTGGTCCAATAAACCCATCATCTAATCAAAAGACATATATACTAGTCGCAACAGAATATGTGACTAAATGGGTGGAGGCAGAAGCAACCAAGGGCAACAGAGGACTCGGTAATCCACTTTCTTTTCCAACTATTCGTGAGATATGGTTTTCCTAGAGAAATAATCACAGATGGAGGGCCACAATTTATAGACCATAATATTGCTGCAACATTAAAGAATCATCATATGATGTACAGAATCATAACTCCATACCACCCACAGGAAAATGGCCAAGTAGAAAGCACCAATAAAGTAATCGAGGCAATACTTACAAAGATAGTTGCATCACATAGAGGTGACTGGGCTACCCGATTGCCAGAAGTCCTATGGGCATACCACACGACATGGAGAAATACCACGAGATATTCCCCGTATCAACTAGTGTTTGGCAAAGAACCTATCTTCCCAATCGAATTTGAAATCCAGACATTAAGGATAGCTCAAGAGGTAGGGTTGGACTTAAATGAAGCATAGATTAATAGGCTACATCAAATCAATGAATTGGATGAAATCCGGCTATCAACTCTTCAGCACACTACATTGATCCAACAACAAAGAGCGAAATGGCATGATGCCCTTATCAAGAAGAAGATCTTCCACGAAGGAGATTGGGCACTCCTGTATGATTCTAGGTTCCAGGATTTCCCGGGAAAACTCCAGACCATATGGTTAGGGCCTTATGAGATACAAGAGGTGCATGATAATGGCACCCTCACATTAGCCACCATTGATGGGTCTGGCTACTCTTTTAAAGTGAATGGACATCAAGTATGACTCTATCACAAACTGCTTACCAGGGAGTCCTTTTGCCAACAATTACGGGAAGATTCCACCATACAAATTCTTGTTGAGGAGGGCAACCCGTCCACAGCATTGGCCTAGTGGAGAATTTATTTGTTTTTGAAATTTGTACATAAATTTTCCTTTCTATTTGATTGAATTTGCTTGTATAAATTGTATATAAGTTCTTTTTCTACTTTTCTTTTGTTGTTCCCTCTAAGGAACAGCTGTTGTCCCCTCTAAAGAACAAAAATGTTCATATGGATTTTCTTCTTGTTGTTCCCTTTAAGGAACAACAATTTTGTGTGCATATTTTTCTTATTGTTCCCTTTAAGGAACAACTTCTTTTCCCTCCAAGGAACAATTTTCATTCCCTCTATGGAACAATAATTTTGTGAACAATTTTTCATTCCTTTCTTTTCGTGATGTTCCCTTTAAGGAACAGTTGTTGTTCCCTCTAAGGAATAGTTGTTGTTCCCTCTAAGGAACAACAATTTCGTATGTATTTGTTTTCCTGTTGTTCCATCTAAGGAACAGCTATCGTTCCCTTTAAGGAACAACAGTTTCGTAGCTATTTTTTTCTCGTTGTTCCATCTAATGAACAATTACTGTTCCCTCTAAGGAATAACTGTTGTTCCCTTTAAGGAACAAAAATTTCATGTGTATTCATTTTCTTGTTGTTCCCTCTAAGTAACAGTCAATGTTCCCTCTAAGGTACAACGATTTTTTTCGGCATGTATTTCCTTTGTTGTTCCCTTTGAGGAACAACAGTTTCGGTGTGTAGTTTTTCTTCTTGCTGTTCCTCCAAAGGAACAGCTGTTTTTCCCTATAAGGAACAACACTCTCATGTATATATCCTTTTGTTGTTCCCTATAGGGAACATCACCATCTGTGTGTATTTTTCATTTGTTGTTCCTTACAGGGAACAACTGTTGTTCCCTCTAAGGAACAACACCTTTTTGTGTGTTTTTTTCTTGCTGTTCCCTATAAGGAACAACACTCTTTGTGTGAGGTTTTATTTTGTTGTTTCCTTTAGGAAATAAGCACTTTGTGAATATTATTTCTTTCTTTTGCTCACTCTTTATGATCCTCTATAGGGTAAGTTTACAAACATATATGTAAGGATACAAAGTTGAAGTTTACTGGAACAAGCAAATCGAATATTATCGTCTTTAATGAGATTTATTTGTATTGATTGAAAAGGAAGGACACAACCATATACATCACTTCACTGTCCTTATTTTCACTATAAATCAAATTGATTGATTATTTGTACCATGCTGGTTCTCCCCTAACCCCTATAATTCTCTCTATTCATTATCATCAAATAAGATTAAGGGCATACTTTTTTCTATTGATATGTTCAGACTTCTTCCACCATCCCTACTCCTAAGGAGTGTTGAGCCACCCTCTATATATATAAATAGGAAGTGCTAATAGATATATCTATATATATATATATATATATATATATATATATATATATATATATATATATATATATATATATATGTTTACTAACAATTCTATGATTTTTCAGATGGAGGAAGGGGGTCTCATCATGAGCCAGCCTACCATGATCATAACGAAGTAGCAAAGTGGCATTCCCACTATGGCCACCACACCATGGATATGGTCCAATGGATGTATTAGAAAAATAAAGTCCTTGGAATAGGAGGTCTCATCACGAGCCGGCCTGGCCACCTTTCGCTCCTTCCCAGTGAACAGAAATGTGTTCATCTGGTTACCAAGCCAGCACATTGGTCTCTACTCTGAGATCATAATGCACTTCCCTAATTATAGATAGAGGATCATGGTTCCAAAGGGTGAAAAAGCAACTCTGTCAAGGTTATAAACACCTGTGGGCAACCGAAGCTCTGCTGATGGTATTGGAGTCGTATTTTCAACATCAATAGTTATTATAACTCCCTTTTCTTATTTTCACCTTTACTGCAGAGAGATTATGTCCTAATCTATTTTTGAACCTTTATGCATGCGATATCTTTTAAAAATCAATCATAGTAGTTTAAGTGGAATGATGACGGAAACGTATCTTTCCTGCATCAAATGTCCTTTTTCCTTTTCGAATCACCTCACAGCATCTCCACACTTATTGATAATTTTCGTTATATGCATTGATTTCAGCACTCCTATATCTTTTGCAGTCCTATCATTAATTTGTGTACCTTGCCACTTTTATCACCCCTGTACTTCACTGCCAGCATGCCATTCCTTCACTCATTCGGTCGAAGACAACCTATCATTTCAAAGGGGGGCGACGAGCAACCTCTAGTGTATTTATGTATGCGTGTCACTCCTTTATTCAATTGTGCAGGGAAATATGACATTCCATGATTACGGAGTATGTGGTACAATAGCAAGTCCTAGATAACAGTATTTATGCTTGTAAAGTATCATCCGAAATAACCATTATAACAACTTACTGTTCCATCACTCGACTCTTTCTATTGTTGTGATAACTCTGCTACACTAACTATTTGTAGAATCTAGGCAATATGGGAGGAAGAATAGTGCGCAGGGAGCCGCTAATATTGGTTGTTTCTGATGCAGCTAGAGAAATTCTAGCCCGAGTTGAGTGGATAACATATTTCACACGATTTCAACAACCCAACGAAGCAATTGCTATTGAATTCCTATAAAACTTATAGAACAAACAATCTATGATAAGAGGGAGGCAAATCATAGTGTCAGATGTGGTGATAGCTAAAGTGTCCGGATTACCAGCCGAAGGACCCATATGGGCTAATAAAAGATTGAAGTTGCAGGATGCTATTGCAATCATTAAGGACGAGGGACAGGACCTGATCATCAAAGGAAAAGGAGTTAGATCATCATCACTTGGAGAACCATAGCCAGAGTTGTCTAGAATTACATCACATGTGACAAAAGACGTGGTAAGGTTGTGTCAACTTAAACTCTTAGCAGTCCTGAAACAAAAATGTTCTGTGAATTTGCTTGCATATTTGAATTTCCTATTGCATGACACCACTCGAAGCATGAAAAAGTCCCAACATATAGAAACTGTCGTGAGCCACCACTACTTGATTAGGCTGATAGTGAGTTACAACCTCACCCAGCAGCAATCAAGTTGGGAGGAATTAGTATTTTCCATTGAAGGGGGCCTAGCTCTGCCTGTGCCTAACCCTATTTCGAAAAGGAAGAGGACTACCCTTATAGCAAACATTCCCCAAAAGCGCAGACATTCTGCTAGGCTGAGGACAAACTTAGGAGTGGTCAAAAACCCCCAGGGCAGTATCAGCCAGCCCATAGAATTGTCTAGCCCGGGAAGTGAACAACAATTGCAGATAGAAGGCTAGGATAACCCTGAGTCGGACCATGAGGAAGAATCAAGGCATTCTGGAGAAGAAGAAAGAAATGAATCAGAACTCCCCTCAACATCAAGTCCCCCAGGTGATTTACTGCATGATATCGAATTGGCCCAGATTTTGGCCAATATGGATGATTACATATAGCCTGAAAGTCCGCTCAATTTGAACATTGGAGCAACCCAATCTGCAGAGAACTATGGCCACGAAAAAATTATATCAGAAAACATAAGCTGCGAAGCAGAAACAAAGGCAGAGGCCACTCAAGAAGAGGTGAACCAACTTGGTGATATGCCTCCAGGAGAACCCAGCCAGGTAGGCCTAAATACAGAGAATGTAGGCCAAACAAGAGAAATAGAAACAAACCAGGGAGATGACTACCAATCTGGGGACACAATTCTTGTAGAACAAATCCAAGATGAGCAACCAAGCTCGTTAGGAGTAGAGACGATTAGCAGAACAATTTTTCCTCCTAAAAAGCAAAGAGAAAAAATTAAAAAGCTTAGGAAGGAATAGCAGAGGCTGCAGAAAATAGTAAAAAGGCTCAGGTGAAAGATAAGAAAATTATCAACGGGGAAGGTTCCAAACAAAACCCCGGTAACAATAAACGCAGCTGTTCAAACTGAATTATTTGAAACAAAAGCCACAGGGACTCAAATTGAGCCCACACTCACTCAATTTGTTAAGGAAGAACATGCAATTTTTGCAGAAGAAGCTACCCAAACAGAGGCTATACCTTCATATGACTTAGCTATTCAGACAGAGGTGGTACCCTCCTATAGCACGACTACCCAGATGGAGGCTTGGGCCTCCCACAACAAAGAAACACAAACAATAGGCATCCATTCTCATAGCAGGAGTACGCAGACAAATACCCAAGCCAAAGATATCATGATGAGCAATGACCCCAGTATAGTGAATCTTCAAGAAGATCTAGCACAGGCTCGGCTTACCATAAAACGGCTTGAGCTAGAAACTATCTCCCAGCAAAAATACCAAAAATTACAGAGGCAACTTCAGGACATGAATACATCAGAAAGTGATACCTTCGATAAATATCGAAAGGCAGAAGAAAGAATTGAGAAAATGAAGCTCATATTAGAGAAATTCATGAGTCAAACAGACACTATTTGCTCATTGTACATTGATGTCTTGGCATGCAGATCCCTGATGTCTTGGCATGCAGATCCCCTGCCAATAATTATGCCTTATTTTTGCTAGAAAGATACTTGCAACTGAAAATCAAAGCTGTCAGGGCTAGAAAACCGATAGAATTAAAAACAATTGAGGATTTCATAAATTGTTGCAAACAACATGGGGTAAAAGTTCAGATATTGCTGTGTGAATTCTACCTACATAATTTTGTATTAGATGAAGAAATCGAAAAGAACCACAATCCTTTTGTGGGGGATGTGCAATTCCAAGCTTTTATTTCATTCACTGTTAATCAACTGAAATTGTTCAAGGCTCATAACACGTTCCAAAGGTAGGAGAATGGACTGGACCTTTGGGTTAGATATGAATCAAAACACCCATTACAAATGCTAGCCAATCACAAAAGTCTGATGAAAAGGGAAGGAGTAATCAAAATTTTGTGGCCTATTCAGAAAGCGATTGTCTAGAAGGGAGTAGAATACTTCCTCTCCATTTAGGAAATCTCCTTGGCTACAACCAAGTTTGGGTGGACAATCTCCAATAGTAATGTACAGAATAGAGAGCCATTTAATTATAAAAATTTTAAATTGGCTGCAGAACACTTTGTCACTTATAGCAATCTCATCTTAAGAGAAGGTCCTTATTGGCTAGGTTGTCAGTTCTGCAGCCCTATTGTTTGGTATCCTGTTGAAGGGTATCGGGCTATATATGAACTGCCTAAAGGACATACAGGGCACATCTCTAAGCTCTTAGCCAAGAATCATGGTTTCAGACTGCTTTACGACATTCCTTCTCTAGCTTATTCTTTGACTACTCTACATATGAACTACATGCTTTTCATGAGGACATGAAAAAGGGTGAGTAGGGGAGTATGTTGAGTCATGGAAAAGGTATGCATTTACTATTAAACTCATCATCATTTTCCTTTATTCTTATCCTTTCTATATCTCAATGCGCTAATCTATTAAAGAATTATGGTAAGAAATGAAGGAATTATCTACAGTTACGACTTAGCTAATTATTACTTTCCTTTATGCAGGAAAACAGCAAAAGGGACAAATGTTGTTCCCTATGAAGAAACATAAAAAATTGGTAAGCTAAGGAAGGAACGTGGTGGTTGTAGATAAGGCCAAAAGAAAATCAGTAGAATCAGTGCAAGAAAGGAAACGATGTCTGAAGATGGAAAACTGTTGCAAATCCCTCAGGATCAAGAGATCTTGAGGGATCGCATTTATCATTTGTCTTTTTACCCTTTCCTATTATAAAAGGAGATGTTTTGTAAGAAGGAGAGGGATGAGGAATTGTTGTATTGTTGAAATTGTAATTGTAATTACAGACTCTTGCTATCGAGAAGAACATAATATATTGTAATGCTCATTCAGTTTGATGATTAATATATAAGTAAAGTTGTTCCCTCACGTTTCCTAAAGTAACTTAGCAGTGTTCGTTGGCGGCTAAGGGCCTGGCCTCTGGTGGATTCAATTGCTTTTCTTGTGTCATACATTTCCAATTCTTGCGAGTGTGATGGTTTGATAGTATTCTTGCTTTCTGTGATTTTATCGCTTCGCTATTTATTATTTTCTAGTGTTAACAGAATCTCTTTGATTTATATAATTTGCAGTATTGTTGTTGATGCAGTTTACTTTCATTTCAGATAAATTTACCTAGATAAATATTCCACTTGATATAATCAAATGTAAAGAGCATTAATTATTGCTGTTGAAACTCTCAGATTGAGATCATTCACTATTTAGATTAATTATTGAGGATTGGGTTTGATTTAGATTAAATCAGTTAAAGAGGGATAAGTTGTCACTACTGTACTCTCAATTGATGTTGTTACTTTGATGAATGTAAGATTTGATTTCGTTAAAGGATTGAGTTTTCTTTAATTGCAATTGGAATTTACTAGATGCATCCATCTACTCTTGTATTTAAAAGATCTATACTGCAATTTAGGAAACATTACTCTCTGAGTTAAATATTAGCCACATACTATGTACACTCTTGAAATAAGAAGACTTGCCTAGATTGATAATTAATGTGACGATAATTAGGAGTTTTAAAAGGCACCTTTTATCGACCAACACCTACTAACTCTAGTTGTTGGTTCAAGAACAATGTTAGTGGATTCTAATGAGCATATAGAGGTCAAAGGAGTGAATTAACTCATAAATATCTTTATATTCCCTCCTAAATCCACTCAAAAAAGCAAGGAAACATCTCAAGTTCGACCTATTTGTGGGATTTCTAAATCCTAATGAAGGAGGCAAATGGGAAAGAGCTGAAAAGCATGGAAACATCATTTCTTTTACCTTAAGAGACTCATGGAGGAACTTGGCAACCCTAACTCAATTACTACATAAGCAAAGCTAGGGCTATGGTTGTAGAGGTCAGATCATTTGAAAGGATATCTTACTTGATTGTAGAGAATAGTCTCAAATCTAAGCATAAGAAGTTGGTAAGAAGAGAGAGAGAGAGAAGCTGGAGGGATAAGGGAAGGTTGATGCAACAGATGGTTGTAATCACTCTTCCGACATTAATATAGAACTGCAGTTGTACTGTCTACTCCATGGTGTTGGTACTATCATTCATTTACTTGTTTGTCCAATACCTTTTAGCATGAGTAGCTTAGTTATGTGTAACTAGATGTCTTTTATGTATTCATTTATTAGTTATCAAGGTTGTATGCTGTGATTATGCTTGTCTCTTCTATGTGCAGGACTTGATCTAGAGCTGGCTCAGGGGACTTCCACCTAGCTGCATTGTGCTCTCCAGCAAATCTACATGGAGGCTTGAGGTAATCAATCTATCTTTTTTTGATAGTTAGTTATTGCTTATGGACATGCATGTAACTTTGTGACGACTGCAGATAATCTTACAGTCTACCAAAGGTCCCGGGAAGACCTTTGAGGGTATTTCCATTCTCCATACTCTGTGCATTTTATCCTATAGAAAAATTGGCGACTCCGCTAGGGACTATACATCTAATTCCCGGTTCACCTTGATAGTTCTCAGTTTCGTCCTCCTTCTAATACCTCCCTATACTTTTTCATTCCCTTTTTGACCCATCAAAAGCTTGTTGCATTCTTCCTTCATATATTCAACCTTGAATCTGATCCTAAAAGCCCTATTTTGAGCTCTTTTCCCACACAGCAGCACCAATAGTGGATCAATATGTAGCTGGAGTCATAGTGGTAATAGCAGTTTCTGTCCTAGGAGCTAAGGCGGTTTATGGATATGAAAAGTGGGATGCTCATGGTGGTAATTAAGATGCTCGTGAGCGTGATCGGTATTCAGAGCTTAACACATGTTAGCAGACTAAACAGTGCTTTATAAAGCTCTGTGTCTACACAAAAAGAGCGTTAGTGGACCCAGTAACTCTTTGTGGCCACTGCTACAAAGCGTTAGTCCCCCAAATCTTGATATACAATTGTGTCTGTAAACTCAAAAGGATGGGAAGCCTGCTCATGGACTGAAAGGGATCTGCAGCTACATTTTGTTAGCAAGATCGGTGTCCTAAAAGATTGTTTTTTTTAGGAAATAAGTTTTTTGTTTCTTTCTTAAAAAGTTTTTATCAAAGAAAAATCAACAATGTTTTATTCATTCTTCTGCTTAGCTAGTTACAATTTGCTTTATTTTGGTTTCAAATAGTTGTTAGAAAGCATTGGAAATATTTTTGTTGGTTATGCATGTGTTATAATGACTAGGATGCATGGAACAAATATGAATATGTGAAAGACTCTCACCTATAGAATACAACTTGTTTCATCGAATTGAATATTTTTTTAAGCATTGTCTTTTGCATGATTTTTCAGTCAGAGTCCCATCACATTTCATACGTAAACTCCCCTACTACAGACACTAAAAAAGTACACATAAAATTTACCTAAAATCAATTAGTAACTCTTTATTGAGAAAAAAAAAATTAGTTCAGGCTAGGATCTTGGGATAGTCAGTGTGAGTAAATTGCCCAAGATCAGAAACCAAAAATAGTGTCATTAAAAGAGATAAAATTCCCTTTGCACTCATACTACCGGGACCACTCCAATCAAAGCAGTGCTAAATACGAGACACCATCGGACTGTAATTAAAGGTAGCCTGCCTTCGATTGCAACTCCTTTGGGTATTCTGTGTATTGGTGATCCCTTTGGGGATTTCGGAGCTGAGTCGAGGACTCAGGTATGCTGCCCACATAACGTACTGTCTGCGACTATGTCCCACCCGGTAGTGTCTGTGATATGAGGTATCCTTAGTGTCCAAAATTTTAGGGACTTACATAAGGTGACTGGAGCGGGCTTCCCTGGTACCTAACACAGATGGATCTACTCTGTCTTTAGTTTTTGGTAGGGTGCTCATCTTCACGAGAGTACTTAGGCCCTCAATCTGAGGTTCGGGTGAAGCTCTAAAGTAACTATAACTGTACATTTGGCTAGCCCTCTCTATTATTCATTGTGATATTGGGTTTCATCTCCAGTGATCGATGTTTATCAGACAGGGTCATTTCCCTTTGTTTGTTTATTGATCAACTTAGTGTATTTTTTATATTTTTTAGGTACTCGAGTGTTATCATTGAGACTTTAACAAATATCACGATAAAATTTATTGATAAAAATTAACGGTCACGTGGCTACATCCAGCCCTCGTCATTAATCTAGACTATTGTTAGGACTTCCTCCACTCATTGTGGAAGATCCGTCGAGCTCCAGTGAACCGAATTCCCCATCTTTGGGAAATCAGTCTCCTAGATCTCACACGAAATCTATTTGGACAACTGACAATTCAAGTTTACTGGAGGATTTCTTTACTGTAGGATTTTCTTCTCCCTTTAACTCTCCGCTCATGAATCTGTTGGACCCAGTCTTGGTTCCCATGGCACCTGTACTCCCTATTTCTTTAGTTGGAACATTTCCATCCATCCTGTCGACGACTAACGAGTCATAGAACTTTGTGGACACTTTTGGTCCCCCACCACTTCCCCAGTCGACAATCACCACCACACCATTGATGGCGAATCCTGCTATCCCATTTGTCCCAGGTACAAACCCTCACATGACACCCTCCATGAGTGGAACCCAGCCTATGCTGGGTTCCACCCCTTTAGTGTCAAACTCTATACCTTCAACAAGTGCTACATGCAACACTCCTTATAACACTCAATATAGCACAATTAACGTGGGTCCCCTCAACCAACAATATGGTTGGCATCCATTGTATAGTTAAAACCCCCAGATTCAAGTATCTGGGGGCACTCCCAATATGCATATACCGGCCGGGAATGTGTTGAAGCCCTGAAAATTGGGTCTACAACAAGGGGGATACCCGCTTGGTCCTGACCTTGGTTGTCAGCTCCTTTTCCGTTTAGTATAGCAGGTCTGACTGGGGATATGGGACTAGTTTCCCAATTTGTGTGTGTGTGTGAGAAAGATCTAATATTTCTGTTTCTAACAGTTTCTAAATGGAATACTTCTACTTTAATTCTAATCTAATAATAAAGAAACTATATTCTAATGACAGAAATATGTAAATCTACACTAACCCGGGGTGTGATTTTCTTCTATGCGATCTAAAATGATTTCAAACAAAAACTGGTAATAAAGATCATTCAGCTATTATGAGAAAAGAATTCAATGAAGATGAACCACTTCGTATAAGAAGTTAGACGAAACAGTTGAGAAAAACATATCGCATAATGAGCTACTCATACACTAAGCATAAATAAATAGCTATCACCGTACAAAAGTGCCAAATGTAGGAATTTACAGGGTAAGTTCCTCAGAAAGAACACCAAAAGGACACCGCTCACAACCAGATCTCAAATCAATACACCAGTATTTTTGACGTGGTTAAAACCCTCAAAGAGGGAAACAGTCCACGGCCTGTCCCAACGTGGGTACTACAGGAAATTTATTAATCAAAGAATGAAAATTTACATAAGCTTCTCTCATGCACGGATTACCCGAACAATGACCCTCCATGCGCTTTAAATAGAATTCATGGACCAATCAGGTGTCAAGCCACGGATCAAGTGTCGGTAATACCGAGGAGAGAATGAACCTTCGGATCACTACATATCGTGACCGTCGGATTGTAAGTTACAAAATGTACAACGGTAAAGAAACACACTTTACCTAACTCTATACCTAACTCTATACTAGACCAAGTTGAACTTAACTATTTCCTATGTGTCGGACTATCCTAACATCCCCCCTTAAGAACAACTTGGGATAGGATTGAAGGATTTACAAATATGACACAATAGGAGAAGGAAGGAGGCACTAGAGCCTATCCCCCCTTAGTGACAACTTCCTGAACTCCAAGCATATATCGAAGTTTAGTGAACTTCGCCTCTGTGAGAGCCTTTGTGAAGATGTCTGCAACCTGATCATCTGTTGAACAATATTGCACTTCAAGAACATGGTCATGAATGAGCTTTCTGATGAAGTGCATGTGTAGTTCAATGTGTTTGCTGCGCTGATGCTGGATTGGATCTTTGCATAGCTGAATGGCACTTTGATTATCACACCAAAGTGTGGTTGGATGCTGCTGCTCAAAGCCAAACTCTGATAGGATCTGACGAAGCCACAAGGCTTCCTTACTAGCTTCCACGGCACCACGATACTCTGCTTCTGCTGACGAAAGAGAAATGGCAGCCTGTTTCTTACAAGCCCATGTAATAGGTCCTGAACCAAGAGTGAAGACATAACCGGCAGTAGACTTCCGATCATCAGGGTCACCAGCCCAATCAGAATCAGTGAAACCAACTAATAGAGGAGCTGCTTTGGCACTATAATGAATCCCAAACTGTACTGTACCTCGAACATAACGAAGTATTCTTTTGGCTGCTTTCCAATGACTTTCACGGGGGTTTTGCATAAAACGAGCAACAAGGCCAACAACAAAGGAAAGGTCAGGACGAGTATGGGTTAAATACAAGAGTTTTCCTACAAGTTGACGGTATAAGGTAGCATCAACTTCAGGAGAAGTACAAGAGACTGAAAGTTTGACTCCAGACTAAAAGGGAGAAGGGGCTGGCTTACAGTCTTCCATGTGAAAATGACGAAGAATATCACAAGCATACTTGGACTGGGAAAGGGAAATACCCTCCTTGGATTGCAAGACTTGAAGACCGAGAAAATAGTGTAAGTGTCCTAAGTCTGTCATTTCAAATTTCCTTTTAAGGCTAGACTTCACATGGTTTATAAGGTTGGGATCACTACCAGTGAGGATAAGATCATCAACATAAAGAACAAGGATGATAAGAGAGTTGCCCACTTTCTTGGTGTAGACAGTATTGTCAGAATAACACCTAGAAAAGCTAGATTCTAAAAGAAAGCTATCCATTTTGGCATACCAAGCCCGAGGAGCTTGCTTGAGACCATAAAGAGATTTCTTAAGTCGACATACAAGGCTGGAGTCTGTTTGGATGAAGCCAATGGGTTGTTCCATATAGATTTCTTCATGCAAGTCCCCATGCAAGAAGGCAGATTTAACATCCATCTGATGGACTTCCCATTTTAAAGAGGCAGCAAGGGAAAGAACAAGGCGGATAGAGTTCATTTTGGCAACAGGGGAGAAGGTTTTAGTGTAGTCAATGCCTTCAACCTGTGAAAAGCCCTTAGCAACAAGACGAGCTTTATGTTTGTCAACTTTCCCATCTGGTCCATACTTGGTTCTGTAAACCCATTTACATCTAACAAGTTTGCGTCCCTTTGGTAGAGGAACAAGATCCCATGTATCATTTGCCAACAATGAATGATATTCTTTAGTCATAGCTGCTTCCCAATGTGGATGGCCTGAAGCTTCTGCAAAAGTGTCAGGATCATGATTTACTGGAGCTTGAGCCAGTAAAGAAGAGGCTCTTTCAAACTGAGAACATGTACGTCGCTGATCTGTAGGATCACCGGCAAGATCACCTGCTGCATCCCGAGTAGCACGGACCCATCTTGGAAGTTGAGGATCCTAAGAAGGTGGGGAAGGATTATCATCCTCACTTTCATCATCTGAAGAAGAAATGTTTTCAAAAGTAGAAGAGATAGGAAGAGGTGGCACATCCGCCGGACTAGGCTCGCAGGCCGATTTATTTTCATCAAATTTTACATCTCTTCTAATGATAACATTTTTGGACTTAAATGGAATAAGTCTATAACCTTTTACATCTTCAGAATATCCAACAAAAGTACATTTCTCACTCTTAGGTTCTAAAGCTTTATGCTTTTCATCTGGAATATGGGCCCATGCTTCACTTCCAAAAACACGAAAGTGACTTACATCTGGTTTAATGGAACTCCAAGCTTCTTCTGGAGTGATATTATTTAGAACCTTAGTAGGAGTGTGATTGATTATATAATTTGCACAATTAATTGCTTCGGCCCAAAAACTAAGACTGAGTCCTTTAGATTGCAGCATACAATTAGCCATTTCCTTTAAGGTGCGATTTTTCCTTTCAGCTACACCATTTTGTTGTGGAGTGTATGGAACAGTATGTTGCATTTGAATTCCATTTTCGGTGCAAAAGTTGATGAAGGTGTTTTTAACATATTCTCCACCATTATCAGTTCTTAGCTTAAGAATTTGATGTCCAGATTGTTTTTCAACAAAGGCTTTGAAGGCCAAAAATGTGTTAAATACTTCGCTCTTGAGTTTTAAGAAGTATACCCAAGTGCGTCTGGAGAAATCATCAATGAAAGTTAAGAAATACTTGCAGCCAGAGAATGAAGCAACAGGAAGTGGACCACATAAATCACTGTGCACAAGCTGTAAAGGGGCTGAGGCGTGCCAAGAGGCACGTTTTTCAAAACTGTCCCGATGATGTTTTCCGAGTACACATCCGGAACAAACACCATCTCTGCAAGATACCATAGGAAGACCTGTCACCATATTTTCTTTACATAGATGCTGAAGGGAGCGATAGTTTAAGTGACCAAATCGCTCATGCCAAAGTTTGCTCACTTCATCATTATGAGCAACAAATACTGAGGGAAGATTTGATGACCCAAAGTTGTGAAACTTATACAACCTTGTGGAATCATCAGCAATACCAGTAGCTAGAATCTGTTTAGGATCTCTCAGATCCTTGATTACAACATCATGAGGTGAAAATTCAACAATTTTACCTTCACCTGAATGAGTTATCTGATATACAGATAGAAGGTTGCAGGATAAGGTTGGAACACATAATACATCATTAAACTGACCATTGTCTAGATGAACAGTTCCAGTCCCTACAACATTAAGAGATCTATCATCACCAACATAGATATTTTTGGTGTTACAATCATTTAAAGAAGAAAACATGGCTTGGTTTTTGGCCATGTGATAAGAGGCTCCAGAATCAATGAGCCACTCATGAGAATGAGAAGAAGAAGATACATTTAATGCATAACCAGACTGAGATGATTGACAACGACATGCAAAAAGTGCCATTCCGGAAGTTGAAGTTGAAGTATGCTCCACATGGATGTTATGTTTCTTCATTGCGGCTTCCAAGGCTTCCATCTTCTTAAAGCATTTAGATTCTAAGTGGCCATCTCGATTACAAAAGTTACAATGTCTATCAGTCTTCTTCCATTTGTTTTTATTGGTCTTATCATTTTGCTGAAATGATCTTTCATTTTGAGGCTGAGTTTGCTTAGGAACCTTGTTTGGTTTAGGACCATTCTTTTTAGGATATGACTTCTTAGGATTCTTTGAATTTGGTTGCTGCTGGGCGGCTAACGCTTTCTTGGAAGAGTTTCCAAGATTAAGAAGACCAAGGTGTAAGAGTTTTTCTTGTTCTCTTATTAAGGAATCACAAAAGGAGTCAAAGGAAGGGGCCTTGTAGTCTTTTCCTTGACAAATGAAAGCTTCCCTTGTAGAATGGAAAGTGGAAACAAATACAGAGTAGGCTGGTCCCAACTTAGTAAGGATGGAATAAATAAGGTTACTATCTTCTTTCTTAACCTTAGCACCTTCCAAGAGATATCTAAGGGTCTTGAATTTGGACAAGAAATCTTCAATGCAAGAAAAATTATTAGGATCCAAAGTAAGCAACTCATTTTCAAGTTGATGGGCTCTAATTTCATTTTTAATCCCAAAAACTTTAGTGATTTTTTCCAATGCTTCATGAGGAGTCTCAAGTTCTGCAATATGGAATCTAAGATCAGGAGAAATAGACATCCCTATCAAACCACGTGCTTGATCTTGTCTATTTTCCCATTTTGCAGCCTTGTCTTCATCTTTTGGTTTCTTCTCTTGGTCTGTGGCTATTCTGTAGAGACCTTTACTTCTAAGTAAATCTTCCATGTAGGCTATCCATTGGAAGTAGTTAGTGCTGTCAAGAATGACTTGGCATGGACTTTCCATTTTTTAAAAAAAACTGAAGCTAAAGATGCTGAAAGTAAGTGTTCCAATGGATAGATCTCGAAAAATTAGGCTGTTTTAAAAAAAAACGGCTCTGAAAAAGGCTTCCGGATGAAGAAGTTATGGCTTTTTGAAAAAAAATTGTTGAAGTTGCCGGCAAAGTGCGCGAATGTGCGGGAATGAAAAAATCCGCCCCCACAAAATGGAGATTTGAACCCAAGACCTCTACTCTCTTAAAATAGCTTTGAACCAATTGATCTATACAAAAAATTTGAGAGAGAGAGAGAGAGAGAGAGGGGGGGGGGCCTTGGTTTGCGTGCTTGCCTTGAGAAAGCTCTTTTTCCCTACAAAACACAAAACACAAAACCCAACACGAATATGCAAAGAAAAACGAACCTTGCGGCTCGAAGTTAGCTTTAGCCAAAAAACTAGATATTTTAAAAAAATGAACCTTGCGGCTCAAAGTTAGCTTTAGCCGAAAAACTAAATATTTTTCTCAATGTTTCTGATTTTCCGAGATCACACTAAGGTGCAGGGAAAAGAGCATATGCATGAGAAAAAATCCTTCCTTTCTGTTTCTTATTTTCCCAGATCGCACAGAGTCGTAGGGCAAAGAGCATACGCAGAAATGAAAGGTATAGATCCGGTTAAAAAAAAGGCTAAATAAACCGAAACCGAAATAAGCAGAGAGAAAATAACAGTAAACTACAAAAACATTGTATACCTCCCGATCTGAAAAATGATGCAGCTAGGGCTACCAGAAACCTTTTCGCGTGAAATGAAAGGGGTTCCTCACTGGAACAGATGCTCCAAACGCAACAGAGCAGTCCTCTCGGCCCGAAAGCAATCAGAAACAACAGATCTAGGAAACGACAGCCGCATGCAGTTCTACCGGCTTCAGATTTGGATCACCAACGGACGCGGCCCTCAAATAGCTCTGATACCATGTAGGAATTTACAGGGTAAGTTCCTCAGAAAGAACACCAAAAGGACACCGCTCACAACTAGATCTCAAATCAATACACCAGTATTTTTGACGTGGTTAAAACCCTCAAAGAGGGAAACAGTCCACGGCCTGTCCCAACGTGGGTACTACAGGCAATTTATTAATCAAAGAATGAAAATTTACATAAGCTTCTCTCATGCACGGATTACCCGAACAATGACCCTCCATGCGCTTTAAATAGAATTCATGGACCAATCGAGTGTCAAGCCACGAATCAAGTGTCGGTAATACCGAGGAGAGAATGAACCGTCGGATCACTACATATCGTGACCGTCGGATTGTAAGTTACAAAATGTACAACGGTAAAGAAACACACTTTACCTAACTCTATACCTAACTCTATACTAGACCAAGTTGAACTTAACTATTTCCTATGTGTCGGACTATCCTAACACCAAATGATAACTCAGGCATTCATACATTAATATATAAATAACTAAACCGGAAATCACTTTAACACAAGGCAGAAATAGTTAAGAGATAGAAATACCATTTATAACTAGTCCTACTCATGGGCTTCAAGTGATAACGATTTATCTCTCCTTGATCAAATATCTACTAAGAGTACAAAAGTGCAACATCAGTAGCAGATATCAAATGCAAACATTAATAAATCCTGTTCCATTCATTCATCAAAACCTCCTCAGAGGGTACAAAAGTGCATGTTCTGGGGATAAGTTTTTGATAAATTTCAGGACCCTTCTCTAAATGCATGAGAAGGGTTTAAATACTACTTAAACTAATTCTAAAAATAAATTATTACAAAAATGTAGGATGCAGTTTAAATGACCGTCCTCTTTTCAGGAAAATAAAACAAAATTAAAGCTAAAATTAAATCTAACACTAAACTACTTTTGTATTTGGTCCTTGAAATCGCATGCATGCAGCATCTGTTTGAGCAGAGTCGGCTGGCTGACTTCCACTTTTAGCTGAGCTGAGTAAACAGAATCGACAAGCGCTGGCGCCATCTTTTCGGCTAAATTGATGATACACTTAATAGTCATCCATTGGCTGTGTGGCTTAACCAAGTAAACCTAGTAATAATCCGAGTTTAACTTGGTTAACCCTTGAATTGCTTGTGCCTTTTCTTGAGCTCTTTGTTTCCAATCTTCCTATAGTTTTACTTTCTTGTGATTTTCGGGACTTGCAGGTGGCTAAAAAACTAGCAGTTTTCCTTTTTTAGAAATTAATCGCGCATCGGAAACTGCCTCTGTTTCTTGATCCGGGTTTCCTTGATGCATTTTTCACCTTTTTCGCTTTTTCCTTCCAACGGATATAAAGTTAAATATTTGTAAATATAATACTTCTGTGAACTCTTGACATTGAGTCTTAAATTGTTTGTTTTTGATCTCTGCATTGTCCAGTATCCACTTCACCATGTCTGTATATGGGAGGATTTTTGGCCTTGCTGCTATCCGGTGTAAGAATGAGCAGGCTAGCCCTAAAAGGGACGCTTCTAAAGAACCATTTGAGCCCGCACTAGCAACTACTTCCATTACCCTGGGATTTTCCTCTTCGAGCAGATTATACATGCCTTCCCACGTAGCTATTCCCACGTCTCTGTTACAGGCTGTGTCTATATATAAGGGTGCCATCTCCTTTTCTTCTAAGCTCGGGGCTTTGCCTTTCTTTCCCATTTCAACCTGCGTAATGCTTTGTATCAGCCTTTGTCCTCCGTTCCTGCAATTCACGAGTGAAGTGAAAATGAATGACAAGGAAGAGTGATGGGAAAAGTTTTAAATGCCGCAGACATATCAAGCATACCAACTTACGTGAAATGATTCTTTCGATAAGCACGCACCCATAATCCATTAAAACTGGCAACTACCTCATTTATTAGCATTAAAGTGCATAACCAGGTGTCAGCTTAAGGAAAATACTTTTCTTGAATAACGCACCCGAAAGATCTGCAATGAAGCGATTTTGCGATTTGCTTCGCAACATCGCAGATCGCAACATCACAAAATCGCAATATTGCACAGTCGCAATATTGCAATATTGATTGCTCGTGACATCGCATTATAGTATTATCACTGCATCATGAAATCGCAATATCGTAACATCGCAAAATCGTAAATTGTAGAAATGTTATGTATGACAGACTTCATTAACCTGTTTTCTGCGATATGCGATCTTGTGATCGGCGTTATCGCATATCGGCAAATTTAAGTGTTTTAATGCAAGTTATGCTGAATGCGATGCGATATTTGTTCATTATCACATATCGTGATCTCCCAAATGTTGGAAGAGTGCTTGTAAGGTGGCATCCCGCTATCTTATGCGATGCGATATTCCCTAAAGAAAGATTTTATCTTGCCTTATTATAAAACTTAACTTTTTTAGATTTTCCAAGGGGGTTTCCTAAGCTTATGATGGTAATTTTATTCAAAAAGGAAATTTAAACACTACTTTGATTTTTTAGATTTTTTAACTAAGGGTCCCCATTTATTTAGTATTAGGGATAACACTAAATAAGAAGGGGGGTTGTTGCTAGTCAGAACAATTGGCAATTCACTTGGAAGAACCAGTTATCTCTACTTCTTTTTGAATTTTCAGAACTTCCAAAACATAAAATTTTCCAAAAAGTTAATCTTTATTATAGAAAGATAAAGTACATTATATTCTAACCTGTCAATGACATTTTGTTTCAACTATTTTCAAATTTTTGATTATTTGCTCCCTCAAGCTAGTCCTTGTATTTACATCAGTCATTACTTGGCTTGTAAAGATAAAACAAAGACTTCTCTGTAAACCAGTTTTAAATATGCTCATTTGTCATAGGTAGAGCCTCTGCTGCCAGCAGGCATTTATAGCCTCGACAGGGTTACCTATCACCCAGCAATGATCTTGTATCCTACTTAAAGAAACCCACAATTCTCAAAGAAGAAACCATATCCACACTTATTACTTTCATTTTTTTATTCTTAAAGAGCAATGTCTTGGTTTGATGGCCAATTTATGACAAAGTCATTCATTGATTCATAACTTTGTTGAACAAGCTGGCTCGTGATGAGACCCCTTGCCTTTTGATTGCAACAATCTTGAGTCTTTGCCCTATTGTGGTATGCAGTATTGGCAAAGTCAGCAAGTTATAATATCTGTGATTATGATAAGCCGGCTCGTGATGAGACCTCTCACTCTTTAAGACAAAGTGTATCCTTGGATTGTTCCTTTGAAAGTTGTGATTTCCTTAGTGGGGAGGAAGTCATTGTTTCCTTAAGATAGCTCTGGACGAAAATAGTAGAGTTTTAGGAAATAGCTGTTCTACAGAGAATCTTTATTTTGTTATTGATACCTTTCGTTGCACTGATATAAAACAATTTCTCACTAAAGGTTGTGTTCATCAAATTTTTATGAAGTTGAAACTAGTATCATATCTAGGCTAGAGTTTTTAACTGTATCTTTCAATAATAAAGATCAATTTTCCAAAGGACTTGCTATTTATACAAGCGAAAGATCAAAATTTGAAAGAGAATTGGTGTCTTTTTCATGAATCTCAAAAGTGACCATTCACAACTGGTTTTATTATGAAAATAAAAACAACTATTCTACAAAAATAGAAGACTGATCTTCTATGGAAAATATTTCTTTACAATTTGACCGTTAACAGGTAAAGAATCTTTCTTCCCTACTAAATCTTGTAACATGAAGGTTGATGGACCCATGATTTCTACAATTTGAAAAGTACCAAGCCACATTCTTTGAATTTTGTATGTTTTCCCTTTTCCCCATGAGCCTTGTCCCATTTTAAAACTAAATCTCCTATCTGAAAATATTTTCTAGATACCATATTGGAATCAAAAGAGGCTTTCACCAATGCTAGATGATGAGCGTGAGTAATCTTAGCCCTTTCTTGTTGTTCTTCTAATTTAATTAATTCCAGCTACCTAAGTTGTAAAGAAGAAGTTGGTACTTCATCAATGTACTGAACTAAGGCTAAAGAGGGAATTGCCAGATGCGTTGGAAGAAACACTTCTTTCCCATAAACTAAATTAAAGGGAGAAGTGCCAATAGAGGCTTTCTGCATTATTCGGTCTGCCCATAAAGCATATATTAAAGATTTATGCCAATTTTTATGATTTTGGTCAATGGTTCGCTTGATGATTCTAATCAAGTTCTTATTTTTGGACTCGGCTAAACCATTGCCTTGTGGATAGTAATTGGCAGAATATTTAAGTTTGAAACCTCTTTTGAGTGCAAACTCAATCATTGCATTACTAGAAAAGTATGATGCATTATCAAACATTAAAGCAGAAGGCAATCCAAACCTGGTGATTATGAACTAATCTATAAATTCAATGATATTTTCAGCATTAGCCGTTTTGAGTGGAACTACTTCTACCCATTTAGTAAAGTAATCTGTCGCTGTGAGGATGTATCTATGTTGTTTAGAAGAGTGAGGAATGATCTCACCTATTATGTCAAATCCCCACTAATCGAAAGGCTGTTCGATGGTAACTGGTTGTAGTGGCAAGGATGGTTTCTTTTGTCTTCCGGCAGCAGTTTGACATACTTGACATTTTCTTACGTAGTTATGTGCGTCTTTGAATAATGTGGGACAGTAGTAGCCTGCGCGTAAAATTTTGTGAGCAGTTGCATCTCCAACGTAGTGTCCACCTGCTGGCCCATCATGGAGTTCCTGCAAAACTTTTTCAGCTTCAGCTTTCTTAAGACATCTAAGTAGAACAAAATCATAATTTATTTTGAAAAGAACGTCATTTACAAGTTGATATTGTTTGGCTTTTAATCTCAGGGCTCTTTTCTTGGTGTGATCAAGGTTTGGAGGAGCATATCCATTCTTTAAATAATAAATAATATCAGTATATAATGACTCAGCATCATTTCGGCTTACCTCGTTTACTTGTACCTCTTCAGATGGATTTTTGGGCATTAGCGATGCTCCTGCCAGCAGTTTGCAAAAGCCTTGACCCTTTACAATGTTTGCTGGTTTGATTTCAACATCATATTCTTGTAAAGCAGTAACCCAATTTGCCCTTTTCTCACCCACATCCTTTTGTACTAGAAGATTTCTTACCGCTGGAAACGGTACTATGATCTCGGTATGTGTTTTGAGTAAGAAAGGTCTGAAATATTTAATTTCTTTAAAAACGGCATAACTTGTTTTTCCACATCTGAATAATTCAATTCAGAACCTTGTAAATTGGAACTAAAAAAAGCAATTGGGGCTTCCGCCTTCTCTTGATTTGCTTGAGTGAGTATCGCAGCATATGATTTATCTGAAGCAAAAGTGTACAAAATAAAACGATCGGAAAAATTTGGAGTTGCTAATGATGGAGCGTTGATAATGGCTTGTTTTATCAGGTTGAAAGCCTCATGTTCGTCTTGGCCCCATTTAAAGTTTGCGTTCTTTTTAATCATGGCTTGTAGAGGAGACACAATTCTAGAAAAATCTGGAACGAATCTCTTTACAAAGTTGATCTGGCCAAGGAAAGATTGCATGGCTTTCTTGTTGTGAGGTAAAGGAACTACGGAAATTTCTTTGATTTTGTCAGGATCAATGTGAATTCCAGATTTTGACACTAGGAATCCTAGAAGCTTTCCTTCACTTAATGCGAAAAAGGATTTTTTCAGGTTAAGAGAAATTCCATAATTTAAACAACATTGGAAGATTTGTTTTAAATCCCTGAGGTGGTTGTTTCGTTTCTTGGAATAAACAGTGATATCATCCAAATAGATTACTACTGATTTATTAACTAACCCTTTGAATGCGATGTCCATGGCTCTTTGAAATGTGGCACCCACGTTAATCAAACCAAATGGCATCTTTTGATATGCGTATGTGCCCCATTTAGTTCTAAAGGTAGTTTTCAACTGATCTTCGGGATGTACCAGAACTTGGTTGTATCCTGAGAATCCATCCAAGAATGACATTAGTTCTGAGCCGGCAACTGCCTGCAATATTTGTTCCATGGGAGGTAAAGGAAAATTATCCTTTTGGCAGGCCTTGTTAAGGTTTCGAAAGTCAATACAGATTCTGATATCTCCGTTTTTCTTTCTAACAGGTACCATATTGGAGACCCATTTAGAATGTCTAATGGGAAAGATTATTTTGGCTTTCAATAACTTGTTGAGTTCAATTTTAATCTGATTTTCTAAATTTGGATGGATCTTTCTCAACTTCTGTTGGACAGGTTTTTCATTATCAATCATTGGGATAGTATGTTGGATGATGGAGGTGTCTTATGTTTTGAGTTCATCGTAATTCCACGCAAAGACACTTTTGTATTGTTTGAAGAGACGGATATAAGCTAATTTCTCTTCAGGGGCTAGGCCAAGGCCTAGGTTGATGTTATGTGGTTTAGCATCAGTTCCTAGATTTACCAATTCATAATTCAAAGTTGAACTTTGGAGTTTTGAATTGGTAGATCTTTTAAATCGATCTTTTAAATCATAAAGGTCTTCTAATTTGACTACCGATTTAGGTATAGCATTGTTAGTACTATCCTATTGCAATTGTTGGTCATGTTGGTCTTCGTCAATTATTTGATTGGTGTAGGATCCTTCAGATGTGAGAAAACTCACAATATCATGATCATCATTGAAAATTCTCCAATTGGTGATGTTATCAGGGATAGATGGTCTAAAAATTAACTCAATTGAAAATCGGTCAGGGCTAAAATCTTCTGAAGGAATGAGCTTGGAAGCTACGTTGGCTAAGAGGTCTATGCTAGCATTTTGGAGTCTGGGAATTGACGAGATATTAAATGTTATAAAATTTTCAGTCAGATCTTGAACTAAATATTGGTAATGCTTTAAATGACCTGATAAACAGTGTATAGTATTGCGTACCTGTCTGACTATTATTTCAAAATCTCTGAAAACTTGCAGGTATTTGACACCTAATCCGATTGCCTTGTACAATCCTTGGACTAGAGCTTCGTATTCTGCGGTGTTGTTGGTGCACTTGACTCGAGTCTGCAAGTTAACATGGTTTTCTCTCCCTCTGGGCTTACTAATACACATCCTACTCCTTCTCCTTCGTTAGACTTAGAACCATCAAAAAATTATTTCCAAAACAAAGATTTATTTGCAGGACTATCTATAAAATTAATGCATTTAGAACTATCTGTTTGAGAAAAAATTTCTACTTGAGACAAAACAGAATGTTCTAAGTAAGGTGAAGTATGAGCATTAAAATTTCCTAAGAAAGCATCTACTGAATAATTGCCAATGATATTAGAATTATATGCTACTAGTTCATTTTCTCCCTCGAGTTCTATTACCATTATAAGGCAGCCACATATGTGACCAGTTAGTTGCAAAGTATCCATGAAGTTTTTCTGACCAATCTCTGCTAAGAATTAATCCATAAAATTCAGGAATATCAGCAACTAAAATGTCGATAACTTGACATACCTTTGGATTGGATGACAACCTTATGGTAACCTGATTTAACTCACCAATCACTTCAACTTGCGATCGATCTAGCTGAACTATGCGCACAGCGGATTTCTATGGTTGAACATTCAATTTTGAACAAATTGATCTTGGAAAAATATTTGATGAAGCTCCAGAATCCACTAAGAAATTATGCACATTTTTATTGAAAATTTCATAAGTAAGGAGGAATGGGGGAGTATGTGATCTCGATCTTCCTCCAATTAATGCGATATCGTTTGGATCAACTTTATTTATCGTATTAGTTGGAGGTCTTCCCATATCATGGGAAGATTGAGAGATTATAGCAGTTGGTAAAGGTGCAACTGGCACAACATGTAATTCTTTCAAAAGTGCTTTCTACTAGTGTTTTAACTTGCTCAATTCAAAAAGAGTAATATTGGCCCTAGTATTTTTCATATCTTCAACAATGTTATACTCCATTTCATCCGAAATGATTAGCGTTTTAGATGGAGTAGATGTGTCTGTTTGGACTGGGCTGGTTTGAGTCACTTTAGGTGATGTTTTCTTGGCTGCGACTTTATCCTTAGTCATCGAGCTTGCACCCTTTGGCTTAGGTGTAGGCTGAGGAGGATCAAGTTGATTTCTGCTATGAGTACTAACCGGGAATACCTCTTGATCTTCCTCATTTGGGAGGATGAAATCCCACATACCTTGTAATTCTTTAACTTCCTCTTCATCGGTATGCTCTTCAGTTGCATTTTCCCCTTCTTCTTCTTCTGATTCAGCATTTGAAATAGCGTTAGGGGGTTTGGAATCAGTTGAAGGATTTCTTTTAAAAGGCCTGTATGGCTTTTTAGAAGAAGTTTCTACTACCTGTTTCTTAATGTCGACCATTTCGTTAGACATGGTATTCAAAACTTTTTGTAATACTTCTAAATCGAATGGATCTTTCGGTTGTTTCTTCTTGGGATCTTCTTTGAAAGAGACCTTCTTAGATTTTCGTTCTTCCATCGCATTTTTATTTTCTAAGGTCGTAATACGTTTCTCTACTGTTATTGCTTCTTTCATATTTTCAACTAAGGTTGTTTTGTTAGCCCTATCAACAAAGAGTGCTAAGTTCGATGGTAAAGTAGTAATATACCATTCACATCGCACTTCTTCACTAGGCTGAGAAGCAGTAGGTATTTTGTTTAGAATTTTATTGAAACGTAAATTGAAATCTTTGATAGGTTCTCTTGACTCAGCTCTAAGATTAGACAAGTCATTGATCAGTGTCGCTGTAGACCTGTCATCACCAAACTTGGTCAGGAATTGTTCTTGGAAGATGTCCCAACTAGTAATAGATCTAGATGGTAACGAGAAGTACCATGATCTGTCTGTTCCTTGCAAAGTATAAGGAAAAAGTCAAACAACAACATCCTCATTGGTAACTCCATTGAGATTTATGGATAGCATAAAGTTATTTATATGTTCTTCTGCTAGCATGCCTGCCTCAGGGTTAAACTTAGGAAGCCATTTTTCAGGATGGGCCGGTATTTGACTCAAGGGTGCAGGCATTAAGACTGCCCCTGGATTATTCCATGGAGATTGGGCCATTGCTGAACTACTAACGGAAGAAAGTGCAGAAGATAATCCTTGTGGTTGAGAAGATGAGGATATTATGACTCCAGATGTTTGAGAAGGAGTTGAGGAAGTTACAATAGGCTGATGGATGATGATCTGAAGTGGAGGAGTGGATGGTTGACTTTGCAGTGAAGAGGTTGAGATGGATGATGATGATGAAAGAGTCTCACGATCAGATCCTTTAGGAGACTTCCTTGCTCTTTTCCTAGAAGGTAGAGGTAATTCGGTTGGCTGAATACCAAACTTTTTGCTCTTTAATCTGGTGAGAGGATGAGCAGGGTTGTATTGCGAAGTCACGCTGCCTTGACATTTATCAGATTTTTGAGGAGATATAGAAAATCGCTGAATTTTGTGAATCAAAGATTCAATTTCAGGAGGTTCAATAGTAGATTGTTCTGAAATGTCAGGGTTTGTAGCAGCGGCTGTTGATCCAGTGACTTCTAACTCTGGATTTAAGGTTTCTGAATGTAATGGAGAAGTCGGAGGAGATGGTGAGGGCGATTTACTCTCAGAATGGTATTTAGATTTGGAATTGCTTGCCATACACAGTTCGGGGCCCCTCCTTCTAGCGCCAAATATGTTGAAGCCTCGAAAATCGGGTCTACAACAAGGGGGATACCCGCCCGGTCCGGACCTTGGTTGGCAACTCCTTTTCCATTTGGTATAGCGGGTCCAGCTGGGGATATGGGACCAGTTTCCCAATTTGTGTGTGTGTGTGAGAAAGATCTAATATTTCTGTTTCTAACAGTTTCTAAATGGAATACTTCTACTCTAATTCTAATCTAATAATAAAGAAACTATATTCTAATGACAGAAATATGTAAATCTACACTAACCCGGGGTGTGATTTTCTTCTATGCGATCTAAAATGATTTCAAACAACAACTGGTAATAAAGATCATTCAGCTATTATGAGAAAAGAATTCAATGAAGATGAACTACTTTGTATAAGAAGTTAGAGGAAGCAGTTGTGAAAAACATATCGCATAATGAGCTACTCATACACTAAGCATAAATAAATAGCTATCACCGTACAAAAGTGCCAAATGATAACTCAGGCATTCATACATTAATATATAAATAACTGAACTGGAAATCACTTTAACACAAGGAAGAAATAGTTAAGAGATAGAAATACCATTTATAACTAGTCCTACTCATGGGCTTCAAGTGATAACAATTTATCTCTCCTTGATCAAATATATACTAAGAGTACAAAAGTGCAACATCAGTAGCAGATATCAAATGCAAACATTAATAAATCCTGTTCCATTCATTCATCAAAACCTCCTCAGAGGGTACAAAAGTGCATGTTCTAGGGATAAGTTTTTGATAAATTTCAGGACCCTTCTCTAAATGCATGAGAAGGGTTTAAATACTACTTAAACTAATTCTAAAAATAAATTATTACAAAAATGTAGGATGCGGTTTAAATGATCGTCCTATTTTCAGGAAAGTAAAACAAAATTAAAGCTAAAATTAAATCTAACACTAAACTACTTCTGTATTTGGTCCTTGAAATCGCACGCATGCAGCATCTGTTTGAGTAGAGTCGGCTGGCTGACTTCCACTTTTAGCTGAGCTGAGTAAACATAATCGACAAGCACTGGCGCCATCTTTTCGGTTGAATTGATGATACACTTAACAGTCATCCATTGGCTATGTGGCTTAACCAAGTAAGCCCAGTAATAATCCCAGTTTAACTTGGTTAACCCTTGAATTGCTTGTGCCTTTTCTTGAGCTCTTTGTTTCCAATCTGCCTGTAGTTTTACTTTCTTGTGATTTTCGGGACTTGCAGGTGGCTGAGAAACTAGCAGTTTTCCTTTTTTAGAAATTTTTCTCAACGATGCGCGATTACGCTAATCACACATCGGAAACTACCTCTGTTTCTCGATCCGGGTTTCCTTGATGCGTTTTTCACCTTTTGCGCTTTTTCCTTCCAACAGATATAAAGTTCAATATTTGTAAACATAATACTTCTGTGAACTCTTGACATTGAGTCTTAAACTATTTGTTTCTGATTTCTGCACTGTCCAGTATCCACTTCACCATGTCTGTATATGGGAGGATTTTTGGCCTTGCTGCTATCCATTGTAAGAATGAGCAGGCTAGCCCTGAAAGGGACGCTTCTGAAGAACCATTTGAGCCTGCACTAGCAACTACTTCCATTACCTTGGGATTTTCCTCTTCAGGCAAATTATACATGCCTTCCCACGTAGCTATTCTCGCGTCTCTGTTACAGGCCATGTCTGTATATAAGGGCGCCATCTCCTTTTCTTCTGAGCTCGGAGCTTTGCCTTTCTTTCCCATTTCAACCTACGTAATTCTTTGTATCGGCCTCTGTCCTCCATTCCTGCAATTCACGAGTGAAGCAAAAATGAATGACAAGGAAGGGTGATGGGAAAAGTTTTAAATGCCGCAGACATATCAAGCATACCACCTTATGTGAAATGATTCTTTCGATAAGCATGCACCCATAATCCATTAAAACTAGCAACTACCTCATTTATTAGAATTAAAGCGCATAACCATGTGTCAGCTTAAGGAAAATACTTTTCTTGAATAACGCACAAGAAAGATCTGCGATGAAGCGATTTTGCGATTTGCTTCGCAACATCGCAGTCCACAACATCGCAAAACTGCAATATCACACAATCGCAATATTGCAATATTGATTGCTCGTGACATCGCATTATAGTATTATCGTTGCATCATGAAATCGCAATATCGCAACATCGCAAAATTGCAAATCGCAGAAATGTTATGTATGACAGACTTCATTAACCTGTTTTCTGCGATATGCGATCTTGCGATCGGCGTTATCGCATATCGGAAAATTTAAGTGTTTTAATGCAAGTTATACTGAATGCGATGCGATATTTCTTCATTATCTCATATCACGATCTCGTAAATGTTGGAAGAGTGCTTGTAAGGTGGTGTCCCGCTATCTTATGCGATGCGATATTCCCTAAGGAAAGATTTTATCTTACCTTATCATAAAACTTAGCTTTTTTAGATTTTCCAAGGGGGTTTCCTAAGCTTATGATGGTAATTTTATTCAAAAAGGAAATTTAAACACTAGTTTGATTTTTTAGAATTTTTAACTAAGGGTCCCCATTTATTTAGTATTAGGGATAACACTAAATAAGAAGGGGGTTTGTTGCTGGTCACAATAGAATGTAACCATTCCCCCTCCATTTTCAGGCATGCATGGTCAGTCACTAATTGACATGAGTGCTCCTTATGTCAATCAAGGACATATGGTTAGTTCTGTGGGGGCAGGAATCCTCAAGGAGGTCCCAACCAATCCATGGGGGCACCCTAATCACAATTTCAAATGAGTCAAGGGGGCATTGCTTATCCTGGGGGAAATTCTATACCCCAACATCACAATCCCCATGGAAATCCACACTCCAACGCCATACCCCAAGGCAACTACTATACCACGCAGCCTAAGTATAATATTGGGACTCAAAAGATGGGAGGACCGCAAGGATCCTCAAGTCATATGTCATCACCTTGGTCCGAGTCGGGGGCACCACACACTCTGCCTTTCTTGGAAATGTTGGATATCCCCGACTTGTACAAACTTAAAAATGACCCCATCTATCATGACTTACTTTGGCCGCCAATCCTAGATAAAATACCAACAGACATCCCTAAGTTTGAAGGGAAACAAGGGGAGTATCCAAGCACCCATATCACCACCTATCATCTTTGGTGTGTTTCTAACTCCATGGTGGACGATAGTGTCCGGTTACATCTTTTTCCATGCACCCTCACTGGCAATGCAGCCAAGTGGTACATTGAGTTACCACGTGTGTCAGTAAATACCTTCGACGCTCTAGTGATGGAATTCTTAAAGCACTTCTAGCTACCCATCCGCTATGAGACTGGGACAGAGCTCCTCACTTCATTACATCAGGATACCACCACCCACATCTCTGATCATATACATGAATGGAGACGTAGGCGGAGGTTAGTCAAAGCTCCCCTCCCAGACTATCTCTTAGCAGAATGGTTCTGCAAGTCCCTACTCCCTCAAATCGCTAAGGATGTCGCCTTAGGTGGTGCAGTCACAGAAGACCAGTCCATACATTGTGCCCAACACTTAGATATGATATATTCATAGTCTGGCACTCTTTACGATGTAATCCCCAATGCCCCTCGCAACTCCAATGCTTTCTCTACTCAGCACCCCGTAGCACACGCTGATGGGATTATCAGCGCAACCTCCGGGACTGCTGTAAAATAAGTCAGCGGTCACATTGCCTAGATTTCAGTGGACCCCTCTACCAAATCGACTGATCTTCCTACCACCGTGATAAACTCTGTGCAGTTTACGCAGAAGCCCGGTTGTAAGAACAAGAAGAATAAGAAAAAGAGCGCTCCTTCTGAGGAGCAGTCAAGAAAACAACAAAAACCAAAGCAGAAGGCCGTTGCACCTCCTGATGATGGAAAGGATAAACCTATCAGATTCCCTTGAAAAATCTATGCTGAAGACCACATGACTTATCACTGCCCGCGTCTTCAAGAATGCACAGATTTCATTGCTAAAAAGGATACTGGTAGGACCCCACTGTCCTTAATAATGCTTTCCCTACTCAGCAGTAGCAACACCTCATTGCAAACCAACCCCAACCCCCACAAGGGGGAAATGGTGGTTCTAAAAATCCTTCAGTTGGTGAAGGATCTTCTACCATTTACACCTTTGAAACGGTAGATCTACAAACAAGAGCCAAACCCTATGGAGCTCATGTCGCTCATGCAGAGGAACCTTCCTCAAGTCAAAACCCACCGCTGGCCAATGATTTGCATATCGAAAGGCCGGTTGTTGACCTTGTAATTCACCCCCCTAGAGGGGCACTTTGGCACACAACGCATAATACATCTACCCGTGCTGCCCAAAACTACATCATTGTAGACGATTTGGCACAAGCGTCGTTGGCTATGTCGGTGTTGAGGTATAAAAGGTGTCTTTTTAACTCCTAATTATCTTCACATTAGTTATCAATCCGGGAAAGATTTTCTATTTCAAGAGTGTACATAGTTTGTGGCAGCTATTTACTCAAGAGTAATGTTTCTAAATTGCAGTATAGTGTTTTCAAATACAAGAGTAAACAAATGCTTTAAATAAAACTCATAATTAAAGGAAACTCAATGCTCTGAAACTAAATCATTTATTCGACAAAGTAACAACAATTATCAGTCAAGGGTACAGTAACAATAACTTATTCCTTGTTTAACTGATATAAACTAAATCAAGCATAAATAAGATCCTCTATCTGAGAGCTTTGACAGTAATAGCCAATGTTCTTTATAGTTTTTGATCTCACACACACCACACTAAATAATCAATTGGAAATGACAATGAATTAAATCAATAATGCTACTGCAACTGATCGAAATGAGATAATTATGCTAACTGTAAGAATGCTAAAAGGAAAAACTAAATGATTCCAGAAAGTAAATGAGCAGCAATGCTATATAATATAAATGAATAGCAAAACTTATGTAACTGCAATGAACAACAAAGCTAAGTCACTAAAATGAACAGTGAAGCTCTGTAAGTAAAATGAACAGCACAACAATGTACTTGCAGAAAGTAGTGATCTTGTTATGAGGGAATTGAATAGCAACACAATTCAATTACAGCATATAAAATAGAGCAACTCACTAAGTCTGGAAATACGAAACAGTAAAGTGATGGGACTACAATAGATAGAAATAAAACCAAACCATCACACGGCAGAAATCATAAAGGAATGATACAAGAACAATAAGTGAATCCACCAGGGTCGGGCCCTTAGCCGCTAGTGAACACCACCAAATTACTTCAGTATGAAAGAAGGAACAACAACTATGTTATATATTAATCATATTCAAAATGGTTACAGCCAGTTCGTACTCTGTTTCAATAATGAGAGTGGATGATCAAAGTAAAAATACAAAAGTAATTTCTGAATAATCTCCCCCTATTCTTTACAATCACTGTCCCTTTTATAATGGCCAGGTGGATAAAATAGTAACAACGGATAAAATAACAGCGATCCCTTAGGATCAAGAGATCCTGAGAGATCCACTCAATCTTCCATCTTTAGTTAGCTCCTTGTATTTCGTGCTGATGTTGTGATCTTGTCTGCTCTTATCCATAAATGTGCGCTCCATCCTTGGCTTGTTGCCTATACGCTGCTTCCTGGTGAGGGAACAATATTTACTCTACTTTGTCTTTTTCCTTCTCTCGGGTAGGGAATGGTAGTTTTCCCATTTCATCTTTTTCCTACATGAGAAAAGACAATCATTAGCTAAATTGTAATAATAAATAGTTACCTATTTTTTACTATAATCCCTTGATATATGAATATCTTTAGAACATAAAGGGGATATAATTAAAGGAAAGGATGATGAAATAAATGGCAAACTCATACCTTTCCATAGCTCAACACACTCCCCTACTTACCTTTTTTCATGCCCTCATGAAAACCATGTAGTTTGTGTGTAAAGCAGTCAAAGAATAGGTTGGAGAAGGGATGTCATGAGGTGGTCTAAAACCATGATTTTTAGCCAAAATTTCAAATATGTGCCCTATTTTTCCTTCAGGTAATTCATATATAGCTTTATACCCTTCTACAGGATACCAGGCAATAGGACTACGAAATTGACAGCGTAGCCAATATGGCCCTTCCCTCAAGATGAGGTTGTTGTAAGTAGCCAAGCGATCTGCAGCTAATTTAAAGTTTTTATAGTTAAATGGTTCTCTATCATGTACATTATGAATAGAATTTTTCCATTTGAATTTAGTTGCTACTAAGGAATTGTCTTGATAGAGAGAAAATACTCTACCCCTTGCTAGACAATTCCTTTGTGGATGGGTCCCAAGGTCCTGATTACTCCTTCCTTTTGCATTAGACTCTTATGTTTGGTCAACAGTTGTAATGGGTTTTTCGGTTCACCCCTGACCCAAAGGTCCAACCCATTTTCTTTCCTCTAGAAAGTGTTATGGGATTTGAACCACTTCAACTAGTTAACAGCAAATGAAATGAATGCTTGAAACTATACATCACCCACAAAAGGGCTAGGGTTCTTCTCCATTTCTTCTTCCAATATAAAATCATGCTAATAAAACTCATAGAGTAATCATTGAACTTTTACTCCATGGTGTTTACAGCAGTTAATAAAATCCTCAACAGTTTTTAATTCTATGAGTTTCCCTGCCCTAACAACCTTAATTTTTAACTGTAAATACCTTTCTAATAAAAATAAAGCATAGTTCTTGGCAGGGAACCTGCATGCTAAAACATCTGTGTAAAGGGAAAAAAGAGTATCCATCTAACACATGATTTTTTCCAGACTGCTCTTTATCTTTTCAGTTCTTTCTTCTGCCCTCCAACATTTCTCGAAGGCCTCACTTTTTGACGCGTTGATATTCCACAATTGCCTCTATAATTCTTGGTACCTTTGTTGGGGAACAGTCTCTTCCTCAAGATTTTCTATAGTCAGTTGAGCCTGTGCCAGCTTCTCTTGAAGATTTGTTATACCAGGATCACTACTTATCAAAACATCTTTGGCTTGGATATTTGTCTGGGTGTCTGCACTGTTGGAGGGTATTGCCTCTGTTTGAATAGTTGTATTGCAGAAATGTGCAGTCTCTATTTGCGAATCCACTTCTGTAACGGTTGCATGCTGTTCCTTATCATTTTGAATGAGTATGGGCTCGGTTTGAGTCTCCGTAGCCCTTGTATCATGGAATTCAGTTTGAATGGTTGCATTCACCATTTTCGGGGTTCTACTTGCAATTTTTCTCCTTTTTAATATTCTTATCTTTTGTCTAAGTCTTTTTACTAAGCTCTACAGCTTCTGTTGTTCCTTTCGCAACCTCTTAATTTTTCTTTTCTTCTTCTTGGGAGGAACAACTATTTCACCAACCGTTTCTGCTCTTACTAAGCTTGGATTCTTAGTTGGGTTTTGTTCTCCAAGGACTGTGTCTTTGCCCTGACTAGTTTCCATTTCCTCTGTTTGGCCCACATCTTTTGTGTTTACATCGACCTGACTAGGTTCTTCTGGAGGGGTAACCCTAGTTTGGTCTGCCTTTTCCTGAGTGGTTTCTGCCCTTATTTCTACTTCACCAACTATTTCTTCTGATATACTCCTATTATGGGCAGAGTTTTCTTCTGATTGTGCTGCTTCAACATTGAGGTTGAGCGGACTTTTGGGCTGAATATATTCACTCATATTGGCCAAAATCTGGGCCAATTCCACCTCATATAATGGGTCTTGTGCTGGGAGTTAGGGGAATTTATACTTCATCCCTCTCTTCTTCACTAGTATGCTCTGTTTCCTCCTCAAGTTCTGATTCTTGGTTGTCCCTTCCTTCTAGCTGTAAGGGTTGCTCATTTTTAGGGCTAGATAATTCTAAGGGTTGGCTGCTGCTACCTTGGAGGTTTTCATATATTCCCATGCTTCTTCTCAATCTAGAAGAGTGTCTACGCTTTTATGGTCTGTTTGTTGTGCTGGTGATCCTTTTTCTTTTTGGGGCAGGTAAGGCTAATCCCCCGTCTATAGCAAACACTAATTCTTCCCAACTGGTTTGCTGCTGGACAAGATTGTAGCTTACTATCAACCGAATTAGACAATGATGACTTACAACTATATCTATATGCCAGGATTTCTTTATGCTTTGAGTAGCGTCATGCAACAAAAAATTCAAATATGCAAGCAAGTTTACATAACATTTCTGTTTTAAAACTGCTAGTAATTTAAGGTGGCGTGGTCTTACCACATCCTTTCTTCCGTTGCATGTAATGTAGCTCTGAACTACTCTAGCCAGCTCTGTCCATGGTTCTCCCAGAGATGAAGGTTGGACTCCTTTACCTTTGACAATCAGGTTCTATCCCTCGTCCCAAAAGACGGCCATGGTGTCTTGAAGCCTCAATTTTTTATGTGTCCATATGGGTCCGACTACTGGTAGTCCAGATACCTCAGCTATTACTATATCCATCACTATTATTTGTCTTCTTCTTACTATAGAATGATCATCCTGCAAATTCTATAAAAATTTGATAGCCATCGTTTCATTGGGTTGCTGCAGTCATGTAAAATATGCGACCCATCTAGCCCTTACTAGAATTTCTCGTGCGGCATCAGAAACTGCTAGTGTCTGTGGCTCGCTGCGTACTAATCATCCTCCCATTTTGTCTAAATTCTACACGCTTTTATTTTTACACAACAATGCACGGAGCCAACAATGGAACAACAAACTGTAAATATCGGATAATACCTTTTTTTTTAACATAGATACCATTAAAACTTGCTATTATGGGATATCATGCAACCTGGTACAACCAAATAAAAGACTGACACATATGCAAAAGTGCTTTGGAAGTCACCCGCGCCCCCCTGAAAAATGATAGGTCGCCTTCAACCGGTTAAATGGAGGAATGACGTACTGATGGTAATTGTACCATGGTGAAAAAATGGAAAGGTGTACATATTTATGACAAGATCACAAAAATATCGAGTTGCTAAAATCGATGCATTAGAATGGAAATTATGAATAAATATGGATACGATATGGAGTGATGCAAAAAATGGAAAAGGACAACTGACGTAGGTAAGATGCTATGTGGTCATTGTTCCACTTAAACCATTATGATTGACTTTTTAAACGATATTTTATGCATAAAAGGTTCAAAAGGAATTGGGAACATAATCTCTTTTGAAATAAAGATAAAAAAATAAGAAAAGGGTTTATAATTACTATTGATGTTTGAAACATACGACTCCAATACCATCAGTAGAGCTATGTTGCCCACAGGTGTTTATAACCTTGACAAAGTTGCTTTTTCACCCTTTGGAACCATAATCCTTTATGTATGCCTAGGAAAGTGCCTTGTGATGTCAGAATGGAGGCCATTGTGCTGGCTTGGTAACCAGATGGATCACAATGCCATTCACTAGGAAGGAGTGAAAGGTCGATGGGTTGGCTCGTGATGAGACCTCCTATTCCAAGGACTTTTATTTTTCTGATGTGTCCATTGGATCATATCCTTGGTGTGGTGGCCATAGTGGGAATGCCACTTCACTGCTTCCTTATGATCATGGTAGGCTAGCTCATGATGAGACCCCCTATCCTCCATCTAACAAATCATAGAATTTTTAGTAAACATATATATATATATATATATATATATATATATATATATTTATTTATTTATTTATTTCCTTCTTTTTTCTTTTCTTTTATATATCACTTCCTATTTATATATAGAGGATGGCTCAACACTCCTTAAGAGTAGGGATGGTGGAAGAAGTCTGAACATATCAAAGAGAATTATGAGAATTAGGGAAGAACCAACATGTTACAAGTAATTAATCAATTTGAGTTCTAGTGAAGATAAGGATAGCAAAGTAATATAGATAGTTGTGTCCTTCCCTTTTTCTAATCAATACAAAGCAATTTCATTAAAGATGATAATTTTTCTTTGATTTTCTTATTCCAGTAACCTCTAATTTGTATCCTTGCATATATTTGTATTCTTGTTTTCAAAGGATCATGAAGAGTGAAACATTATTCACAAAAAAATGCACAAAAAAAAGAAGTGTTGTTCCTTAAATGGAACGGCTGTAGTTCCTTAAGAGGAACAACAAAAAGACAACTACACGCAAAACTGTTGTTTCTTAAGAGGAACGACATAAAGATTAAAAAAAAAAAAATTGCACACGAAACTATTGTTCCTTAAGAGGAACAACAATTAAAATAGACGCAAGTGAAAGTGTTGATCCTTCAGTGGAACAACATAAAAACAAATCGAATCGAAACTACTATTCCCTAAAAGGAACAAAAACAAGCAAAAAAAATGATGTAACTATTGTTCCTTAGAAGGAACGACAGTTGTTCCTTAGGAGGAACAACAACTGTTCCTTAAATGGAACAGCGTAAAGCACGTGCATACCAAAAAATTGTTCCTTAGATGGAATGGCTGCTATTCCTTTTAAAGGGAACAACAATTGTTCCTTAAATGGAACAACTCAAAAAAATGTAAATGGGACTGTTGTTCCTTAAATGGAAGCTGTTCCTTAAGAGGAATAGCAACATACAAAAACACAGAACTATTGTTCCTTAAAAGGAATGGTTGTTGTTCCTTAAGGGGAACAACAAACATTCAAAAACGCAAAATTGTTGTTCCTTAAATGGAACAACTATTGTTCCTTAAGAGGAACAGCAAAAATATAAACACGCAAAATTGTTGTTCCTTAAGAGGAACGACTATTTTTCTTTAAGAGGAACAACAAAAATACAAACAGGCGAGATTGTTGTTCCTTAAATGGAACAACTATTGTTCCTTATGAGGAACAGCAGCTGTTCCTTAAATGGAACAACAAAAATAGACCACACGCAGAACTGTTGTTCCTTAAATGGAACAACTGTTGTTCCTTAAGAGGGACAACAGCTGTTCCTTAAGAGGAACAACAAAAATGCAAACATGCAACACTGTTGTTCCTTAAATGGAATGGCTTCTATTCCTTAAGAGGAACAGCAGCTGTTCCTTAAGAGGAACAACAAAAAAATAAACACGCAAACCACTATTCCTTAAGAGGAACAACAAAAATAAAACACACGCAAAAATTATTGTTCCTTAAATGGAACAGCTGTTGTTCCTTAAGAGTAACAACAGTTGTTCCTTAAGAGGAACAGCATGAAAATTAAATAAAGAGAAAAGTGGTGTTCCTTAAATTGAATGGTTGTTGTTCCTTAAGAGGAACAACAACTGTTCCTTAAATGGAATAGCACTAAAATCTGTACAAAAAATAGCTTATACAAGCAAATTTAAAAAAGAAAAGTTTATATACAAAATTCAAAAACAAATGAGTTGTTTACTGGATTGATGTTGAGGATGGGTTAACATCCTCAGTGAGAATTTGCATGGTGGAATCTTCCCGTAAGTGTTGGTAAAAGGAATCCCTAGTAAGCGGTTTGTGATAAAGTCACACTCGATGACCATTCGCTTTGAAAGAATATCCAGATCCATCAATGGTTGTCAATGTAATGGTGCTATTATCATGCACTTTTTGTATTCATAAGGTCCTAGCCATCTGGTCTAGAGTTTTCCAGGGAAATCCTAGAACTTGAATCATATAGGAGTGCCCAGTCTCCTTCGTGGAAGATATTCTTTTTAATAAGGGAATCATGCCATTTCGCCCTCTACTGTTGAATTAATGCAATGTGTTGAAGAGCTGAGACCCTGATTTCATCTAATTCATTGATTTGCTATAATCTATTGGTCTGAGCTTCATTTAAATTCAAACCCACCTCCTCTGCTGTTCTTAACGTTTGAATCTCGAATTCGATTGGGAAGATGGGTTCCTTACCAAATACTAATTGATATGATGAATATGCGTGGTGTTTCTCCATGTTGTGCATTATGCCCACAAGGCTTCTGGTAATCTTGAAGCCTAGTCACGTCTATGTGATGCAACTGTTTTTGTAAGTATTGCCTCAATTACCTTATTAGTACTTTCTACTTGGCCATTTGCCTGTGGGTGGTATGGAGTTGTAATTTTGTGCAGAATATGGTAATTTCTCAATGTTGTGGCAATCTTGTTACCTATGAATTACAGTCCTTCATCTGAAATTATGTCTCTCAGAAGGCCATATCGCACAAATAATTGGAAAAGAAAATGTATTACTAAATCCTCTGTAGCTCTTGGCAGTGCCTCTGCTTCAACCCATTTAGTAGCATACTCTGTTGCAACCAGTATGTATATTTTTTGATTGGATGATGGGTTAATAGGACCAATAAAATCTAGGGCCCACCGCTCAAAAGTCTCGATTACTAATTGCGGGTTCAGAAGCATCTCATCAGATTTTTCATGGCGTCCCGCCCTCTAGCAGCTATCACAGGCTTGAACAAAAATTTTAGCACCTTTAAAGATAGTGGGCCAGTAATAGCTTGTTTGTAAGACTTTGTGACCAATTCTGCAGTCTGCAAAATGTCCGTCACACGGCCCATCGTAGCATGCTTTTAGAATGTCAAACACTTCATCTTCCCGGACACATCTTTTGATGTGCATATCTGCCCCTGTATGGAATAAGTAGCCCCCGATCCAAGAGAATCAGGTACTGCACTGCACTATTTGTTTTCTTTCATTAGGCGTTAGGTGCTTGGGTAATTTTCCTACTGCCAAGTAATTTTCAACTTCCGCATACCATGGTGTTCTGACAATAATAGCAAATAAGTGTTCATCAGGAAATTGATCCTCAACTACTGCTGCATCAGCTGGCTTTGGCATTCATGAGAGAAAATCAACTACAAGGTTTCCTTTTCTAGGTCGATCCTTAATTGTGATGTCAAATTCCTGCAAGAGAATCAACCATCTTCTCACTCTTCCATTTGTAACTGGTTTATTTGCTAAATACTTAATGGCAGAGTGATCTGTATATAAAACTACAAGATATCCAGTTATATAATGTCTAAATTTATTTACAACATATATTACAGCTAAAAATTCTTTTTCAGTCACAGTATAGTTTAATTCAGCAGGAGATAGATTTTTGCTGATATAATATATTGCATATGGCTTTTTATCTTCTTCCTGTCCAAGAACTGCTCCGATTGCTGTGTCTGAAGCATCAGATGAAATCTAGAATGGCAAATCCCAGTTTGGGCCCCTTAGCACTGGGGCTGTTGATACAAGCTTTTTTAGATCCTCAAAAGCACGGTCACACTTATCTATCCAAATGAAATCAATATTTCTTGTTAGTGCATATAAAGGTGTAGCAATCTGAGAAAAATGCTTTATAAATCTTCTATAATAACTAGAAAATCCCAAAAAAATGTGTACCTCTATTTGTGTGGTATGGGTAGGTATTAACAAAATTATCTGAATTTTAGCCGGACCTATCTGTATTCTAGCTGCTGAGATATAATGACCTAAGATGAGTCCCTCGGTCATCATCATATGACACTTTTCATGGCTCAAATAGAGCCTGGTGGCAATGCATCTTTGCAGCACTTTTTCTAATGTTTGTAATGCTGGCTCAAAGTCATCCCCATAAGGTGTGAAGTCATCCATATATACTTCGAGCCCTTCATTTATTAAATTTGAAAAAATGCTGAGTACAACCCTCTGAAATGTGGCAGGTGCATTGCATAGCCCAAAGGGTAAGACCCTATAAGCAAATGTTCCCCAAGGACAGGTAAAAGTAGTTTTATCCTGATCTTCAGGGGCAATCTGGATCTGATTGTATCCACTGAAGCCATCTAGGAAAGAAAAGAATTTCTTTCCTACTAAAGTGTCCAAGACCTGATCAATGAATGGAAGGGGGAAGTGGTCTTTCTGGGTTGCTTTATTCAATTCTCTGTAGCCAACACATATCTGCCACTTTCCATTCTTTTTCGGCACCACTACTAATGGAGAGACCCACTTGCTGTCAAATATTGGGTAGATAAAGTTTACATCTAAAAGTTTTTGCAATTCAGCTTTCACAATATCCTTAAGATGAGGATTTAATCTCTGTTGGGGTTGGCGAACGGGTCTAGCATCCTTTTCTATATAGATGTGGTGCGTACACAACTGGGGATCAATTCCTTTCATGTCCAGGTAATCCCATGCAAAGGCTTCTTTATATTTTCTCAGGAGTTGAACCAACTTTTCTTCTTGTTCAACAGTCAGGTTTTTGTTAATGTTCAAAGTTTTTCCTGGCTCAATTTCTATGGTTTTGCTGTTATAAACAGAGGTGGTTGGTATTGATTGATCATGAGTATCTTTTAGGGGATCTTCTTCTACTTCATTATCGAATGCTTCTTCGATCATGTGACATTTTAGATGGGATCCAGTTTCAGGTTGGTTAGTGAAGCTGTTAATGATGTCGTCCTCTATTTGGTCTTTAAATTTGAGGGTATCTTCTATGGTTAGTGGTGATCTAATGTTTTCAGTTAGGTATGATATAGGTTGTTTTATTATTATTATTATTGTTAAACTTGGTTGGGCTAGAGGATATAAGGCTAAATTCTTTACATTGCTTCCTCTTGCTATATTCATGTTGCCTTGTCGACATCCAATGTAAGCGTCAGCAGTTGCTAGCCAAGGTCTACCTAGAATTAAGGGGTGTCCATCTAGTCGGTTTCTAGGATTGATGATCAGAAAGTCTGCAGGGTATTCCCAGGAGTCTACAGACACCATTACATCATGTAATGTTCCTTCTGTTCTGACTACCGATCAGTGAGCCAAATTCAATAAGGTTGTGGTTGGGTCTAATGATGTAATGCCAAGTTTTTGACAAGTGGTGGTTGTAAGAATATTGATTGTAGCTCCTAAATCAACTAAGGCATTGGGGAAGGAGCATCCATTGATTTCCACCATGACTATAGGATTTCCTGGGTCATCATATTTTATAGGTGCTTCTCTTCCTGATAGTAAGTCAGATAGGGTACCGACTACATGGACAGTGGGATTTGTTGTTATTTTCCTCTTTGGTTTTTTCATAAATAATTCTTTGATAGTTTTTGCATAAATTGGGATATATTGAATAGCCTGGAGGAGTGGAATTTTTATACACAAATTTTTTAGTTCTCCTAGGAGATCAAAATCAGGATGTTCTATTGGGCGAGGTATGATCAGTCGTTCTAGGAATGGTGGAGAAGAGGTGGCTGCTACTTCATGAGTTTTCTGTCTAAGCAGATTCTCTTCTTGTAGTGTTTGTTCTATAGGTAACGGATTTTCAATTTGAACATTTTTATTTCCCTTTGATTCTATTATATGCCCAGATCTTAATTGAAGGTCGTTGCACTCCCTTAACTCAGTTTCTGGTTCTGGTCCTTCAATTATTTGCACAGATTGAACCGGTCTATTGTTGGGGTTCGGGTTGGGTTGGGCTGGGAGCTACGGTCTTAAGTTGGTTTGGGGGTTTTGTTGCAATGTATAAGGTGTTGGAAGAGTGGGTTGAGGGAGGGATCATTCTAGCTAGCTGATTTATAGGTCTTTTCCAGTTCAACTGCTAGTTTTGACTCTGCAAGGTGGAGGGTGACCGTTGTGTTGAATATGCATTATTTTGCCAAAATGGTGGACAGTAAGGAAAGTTCGGCCAATTGTTTTGATTTTTTTTTTTTGGCCATGGTGATATGGGGAATGGTTGTTGTGACTAGCTGGAGAAAGGTGGTTGATTCTTCCACATTCCATTATACTACTGATCATTATACTAAGGAGGCTGAAAAGAAGAGGATGGATCAATGGGCATACCTGTTTGTCACGACTGTCACTGGCAGCGCTAATTTAGTAGGTAAACCAGTTCTGTTTCTTCTTCTACTTCTTTGTAGACTACTTTCAGTCTTGGAAGTGATGGGCAGCTTTCTGTGGCATGATCTTTCGTACAAATAGTGTAGATTTTGACCGTATCCAATGGGCACTCTTTGTGGCTATGTTTCTTTCTGCATCTAGGGCAGAATATCGCCAAATTTTGTTCCACTTCTACTTGCTTTTGTTTAGCTTGCATAATATCCAACTGCATTGTCAAAGTCCCTAGAATATCAGCTTTGAAATCCTCTAGTAGATTTACGATTTTTACGCAGGTTATATCTCCACTGAAGTCTTTGTTATCCCTTGTGATCATGTCACGTTCCGCTGGCTTCAGTCTTGTGTTGCCTCTTGAACTCCTGATACACAAATCAATGATGTCAGCAAAATTTTCTTGATATATGTCACCTTTACCCATAATGTTTAATGTTTCAATCCATTGTTCTTTCATCCCTTTAATTAGTGTAGTTTTTAACACATTGTCAGGCAAGGGTAAAGATGCATAAGGAGATCTCTGGAGATTGTATTGAAAGCGTTCTACATATTCCTCCAGTGTTTCACTAGGTCTTGCTGTCATTTGAAATATCTCATCCTTTAATTCTCTAGATCTGCAATAGTCCTAATATTTCTTTAGAAAAGCAGTTTTCATTTGATCCCAGTCATTTATAACGCCCCCACCTAACCCCATAAACCATCGTAAAGCTGCTCCTTTTAATGTGGAGGGAAATAATTTTAGTTTTTGGGGATCGGTGGTATAGTCATACCTCTGGCACAATACATCAAACTCAAATAGAAATGCATCTGGATCCTCTGATGTTAGACCATGGAATGTAGGAACATTCTGGAGAGGAATGACCTTTATAGGTGCATTAACTGCGATGTCCACGATGGGAGACTGCAGTGTGGAGGTTTGAGGTGTTTGTTGGTTCTGGGCCACTTGATCAAATGTGTGCCAATACCCTTCTGGGATTTCTAGAGAGTTATTCCTAGGATGACTAGAAGGAATAGGAATGAGCTTAACAGCACTTCCCTGGTCTAGGATAAAGAGTGTTCCTTGTTGAACTACTACCTGGGGGATCTTGGCTCCTCAGTTTCTCCTTCTTTGTTTTGGATAAACTTGACAACACTCCCCTTATCTGGGCTACTGAGTGTTTGAATTATTTTGAGAGGGGATCATGGCTCTTCTGTTTCCCCTGTTTCTCCTCCTCCTTCATGGATATTACTAGAATTCCCTTCTTGTAAAGAAATTGGGCAAGAATTCTCAATTTCTTGAAAATCTTGCTCAGTTTATTCTGTTTTGTTGTGTATCTCAGCAAAGGCTATAGATGGTGAGTCTGTGGCCCGAAGGGAGCCAGTAGGTTGTCTAGAAGCAACTTTTCTAGGCCCTACTGATGGCTGAGATTTGACCTTCTTAATGATATTGTCTATGAAGGTTGATCGACCAAGGGTTATCGGTCCCTTAGCTTTGTCATGTTTGGGCAGTGGTTTTGGATTATCTTCAAGTTTTTTCTTCTTAGTCATACACACAACTCCAATATTTATTTCTACCCTAAGTTCTTTAACAATTTTGCTGGAAACTGGGCAGGGGAGAAGGGCTTTTACATAATCCGTACGTAGGTTCTTACCTTCCATTTTTAATACCCAACTCTTTCCTAACAGGCACCCATCAGATGCACACTACTCTTTAGAAATGGCTACACTCTCCCCGGCAATGGCGCCAAAATGTTGAGGCATAAAAGGTGTCTTTTTAACTCCTAATTATCTTCACATTAGTTATCAATACATGAAAGATTTTCTATTTCAAGAGTGTACACAGTTTGTGGCGGCTATTTACTCAAGAGTAATGTTTCTAAATTGCAATACAGTGCTTTCAAATACAGGAGTAAACAAATGCTTTAAATAAAACTCACTTGCAATTAAAGGAAACTCAATGCTTTGAAACTAAATCATTTATTCGACAAAGTAACAACAATTATCAGTCAAGGATATAGTAGCAATAACTCATTCCTTGTTTAACTGATGTAAACTAAATCAAGCATAAATAAGATCCTCAATTTGAGAGCTTTGACAGTAATAGCCAATGTTCTTTACAGTTGTTGATCTCACACACACCACACTAAATAACCAATTGGAAATGGAAATGAATTAAATCAATAATGCTACTACAACTGATCAAAATGAGATAATTATGCTAACTGTAAGAATGCTAAAAGGCAAAACTAAATGATTGCAGAAAGTAAATGAGCAGCAACGCTATATAATAGAAATGAACAACAAAACTTATGTAACTGCAATGAACAGCAAAGCTAAGTTACTGAAATGAACAGTGAAGCTCTGTAAGTAAAATGAACAACACAATGATATACTTGCAGAAAGTAGTGATCTTGTTATGAGGGAAATGAACAAAAATGCAATTCAAATACAACATATAAAATAGAGCAATTCATTAAGTTTGGAAATACGAAATAGTAAAGCGATGCGACTACAATAGATAGAAATAAAACCAAACCATCACACGACAGAAATCGTAAAGGAATGATACAAGAACAACAAGTGAATCCACCAGGGCCGGGCCCTTAGCCACTAGTGAACACTAGTGGATTACTTTAGTATGAAAGAAGGAATAGCAACTATGTTGTATATTAATCATATGTAAAATGGTTACAACCAGTTCGTACTCTGTTTCAACAACGAGAGTCGATGATCAAAGTAAAAATACAAAAGTAATTTCTGAATAATCTCCCCTTATTCTTTACAATCGTTGTCCCTTTTATAATGGCCAAGCAGATAAAATAGTAAAAATGGATAAAATAGTAACAGCGATCCCTCAGGATCAAGAGATCCTGAGAGATCAGCTCAATCTTCCATCTTCAGTTAGCTCCTTGTCTTTTTCGCTGATGTTGTGATCTTCTCTGCTCTTATCCATAACTGCGCACTCCATCCTTGGCTTGCTGCCTTTACACTGCTTCCTGGCGAGGGAACATCAGTTACTTTACTTTGTCTTTTTCCTTCTCTCGGGTAGGCAATGGTAGTTTTCCCATTTCATCTTTTTCCTGCATGAGAAAAGACAATCATTAGCTAAATTGTAATAATAAATAGTTCCCTAGTTTTTACTATAATCCATTGATATATGAATATCTTTAGAATATAAAGGGGATATAATTAAAGGAAAGGGTGATGAAATAAATGGCAAACTCATACCTTTTCCATAACTCAACAGTCGGCACTCAAAGTATTACAAATGTTGGGCATCGGATCCCCCCACAACATGTTTTGGGGCTCAAAGCCCAAGTTTTGGTCAAATGTATTCTAACACTCCGCGAATTGCGGGTGCGGAGTGTGAAGTATAGGGTGAGTCATAGGGCTATCCACCCTAAGTTTTGTAATGTAATGTAATGTATTGTTAGCCTGACTGTATAATTAGAGCAAGGCTATAAGTTGTAAAGCTAAGGAATGAGCGAATGAGAGATAGAGTATATAGAAAGAGTCTAAGCATATTGGGTCGTAGTAGTAGGAAGAGGCTCTGCAGTTGAGTGCACAGAGGCCTAGTAGAGTTCACAGCTGAGTGCGTAGGGCAGTGTCGAGTCTGTAACCTTGAACGAATAATAATAAAGAGAAGTTGATTCCAATTTCTGTCCATCTGTTTGTGTATTACATTTTATACATTTATACTATTTTGTTTATCACATGCACTTATATGATTGCTGGATATAATGTTAATTATCACTAGTCTTACATAGATAAGTTAAGTAATTGGGTAATAACAGGTTAAATAGTAAGGAACTTGGGTCTAATATGGATTGCGCTCCAAGTAAGACTGTGTGAAGACAACATCACAGGGTGCGAGGGATTAATAGATGTGCGTAGCGACGTGCATGCAAGGTCAAACCGTGGGCCGCTAAAAGCTCATCACACATCCCCAGGGTGCGGAAACCTAGTTCTAGCACCCTCCCATACTACTCTGACTGACACCTCAGTCCGAACTCCATGGACTATTGCCAAAAGGGCCAGTACTACCGGGATTTGTTTGGCTAAATCACCTCTGAACCTGGGTCAAGCCAATACAAGCCAACAAATGGTTCCGTTGCCGGGATCGGGATCTGCATAAGGGATGTCTGATGTTGTGCCACTAGAATCTAATAAAGAAAGAAATTGAAGGGTGATTGGAAAAAATGATTCACGAGTTCGCGGCGCAGCAAAATAGAAATCCGTGAGTATCTAAGGAACAATGGTTGGAGCGCTACTTGTATACGGAAATGCACGAAATTTTATTTTCATCCTTTCCTTCAGAGTTGTATGAGTGGATTGCGAAGCTAGCAGATAGTCAAGGAAGGTGTAGGCTCGAAAAATCAATCATGTAGACTCCAAAATTAGTGCACAGACTAGAAGCGTCAAGAGATAAGATCGTGCGAGCTGTGGACCATTGGCTCGACCGAATTATAGGAGGATTTATCACTAAGTTCATGGTAGATATGACCGTCAGCTACAGTGAGGTGGAGCAACGTTTGCTCAAGGGACCGCAAGGTAGGTATATTAAATCTTTGAACACTTGGATTAAGATGCTATTATGTGAAAAGTGGGTTATGTGAATAAATTAATATTTGGGACTACACGAAGTGGGAAGATCTACAGAAGCGGAAGTAGTGAAGAATTAGAAACTAGTCCCTTAATTTCCCCCTCGCAGGAAAGCGAAGAAGAGCTCGCAAAAGTTTCTCCGAGAAGCGCGGTCAGGCTGATAAGGCAGCGAATTCTGTGCTTACCACCTCCGCCCACACTGCCACCTGTCTCACCCTCCTCACCTCCATCTCCACCCACCCCACCTCTGCCACCACAGTTCAGTATGGCGAGTATGATCAAACTACCGATATTCAGAGGAGTAGGAAATGAAGATCCATACCAATTCTGGTTTGTGGTAAGAGCAGTATGGGAAGCACAAGGAGTCATTGATGACAATATCAAAAAGGCTATGCTGGTAAGTGTGTTGCAGGATTTCGCATTAACATGGTACATCAAGCATTCTAATGACCATCCAAACACAAGAATCACAGAAATCTAGACCGCGCCAAACAAGGAATTTAGCAGGCCAAAGTCGAAAACACAATCAATCATTGGGTTTAAGGAGATTGCGATGCTCTCGGGCAAGACCCCTTGGGATCTGGACCAAAGACTGAAGGGCATGATTCACGAATCCAACATGACATTGACAAATGGATAGCACCACGCATGGTTTGTAGCATCACTAACACTTCACTTAAGAATGGCACTGTCACAGCAAAAACTTTCCATCCATGCAAAAGCTTTAGAGATGGCGATGAGATTGCATGAGACCCCTATACAAGACCTTGGTTTGGGAGTCCAAAAAATACACGTGCAATTGAAAAATTTGTGTTTGGAGATGCAGAGTTTGAAACAGGACAAGACACCTTGACTAGAGGTGCGCGAGGAGGTATGGTGCATAAAATGCAAAGTCCAGGGGCATGACAATGACCACTGTCCAGTATTCATGAATTACTTGGTAGGAGGAGGGTTGATGTTGTTAAGACATGAGGGATAGGTAGGACCAATTGTGGTGCCTGTATTATGGTGCACGATCTGTCAGATAGGAGGAAAGCACACTACAGATAATTGTCATCTATTACAGAAGTATACGTAGATGTCCCAACAATTGTCTTGTAATTTCTGCAAGTCGGTAAGCCATGATGAGCGCACCTGCAGAAGCTATGAATTAATGATGGATTGGACTCCTTCCTATAGGGTGCAGGTGGAAACGCGAGCCCTCGACTCAAATGCAGGAATGGCGAGTGCTAGATTTCAGGGGCGCGGTCGAGGTCGAGGTGGAATGGGACCAGGAAGGAGTTGTGGACAATTAATTTGTTACAATTCTGGAGGGCCAAGACACTATGCCCGTGATTGTACAAGCCTAACAAGGACATCATGTTTGTACTATACTTAATTTGATCATGAGGAAAAAGACTGCCCCACATTGATAGCGAGACTGTGCGAAAAAGGGGTACTTCAGCCCCCTCTGACTCAGAATCTACAGATGATGAGGTCTGAGCCATGCGAAGAAGACCCGAATATAAACATGATGCTCAGGAGCGGTGTGACCACTGGCAATGATAAAGGGAAGCATTCAGAAGAAGGTGCATGGATTTGCAAGGCTCCTACTAAGGAACCTGAATTTGATTTAGAACACACAAAGGAGACATTCATGGAAGCTAAGAAGAGCTTCACGAAGGCCTCCACTTTAGGTAGTAAGGATCAACTAGAACCAGGGATGGATCCTTCAATGCTCACTAGCTTTTTGGAGACATGCATGAAAATGCTATGCGACACTAAGGTAGCAAAAGGACTACAGGAACTTATCACTAGGTGCGCAGGGTCAGGAGAACCATGCGTGGTCCAAAAACTTGGAAAGCATGCATTGTGCATAGGAAGGGAAATGAGGTTGACTGTGTAAATCGGTGAGTATGAAATGGATCAGGTAATCCTGGATCTCGGATCAGACATGAATTTACTACCAAAAAAAACATGGGAACACATGGGCAGACCCGTGCTACAATGGTCTCCTATTCAGTTGCGAATGGTGAACCAACATAACATCTTGCCCATGGGAAGATTGCAAGGGGTAACAGTAGGCATTGAAGGTGCAAGCACGCAGGCAGATTTTGAAGTGATAGAGATTGTCAATGATAGTAATCCCTATCCTGCACTACTAGGAATAGACTGGGCCACCAATATGAACGGAGTCATAAATTTGAAGAAGTGCAAAATGATCTTTGAAAAAAGTCACTACGCGTAGTAGTACCACTAGATCCAGCCGAAGGAGTGTAATACACTGAACCAGTGCGTGACAATGATAGTGATAACGATCTTGATTATATTTACAAGATAACTGCGCGAGAAGAGGATTGGGTGAATTCAACTATATATGGAAGGATTTCATGGGAGCGCGAAAGCTCCTGCACTTTGGATTCAGACGAAGAGATAAAGCGATGGTAGAATCAGTTGCACGTAGTAACAATGCTTAATTGCAACATGATGGTTAGATCACTACGCTACATGACAACAGAAGCAAGGGATCTGCCTACATATGATGGGTTGACAGTGGTGGATGAATTCCTAAACAAATTTGAAAGCGCAGTACTAAAACAGCAGTGGTTCGATGCTCTGAAGTGGGCACTGCACGCAACACCTGCGCGATGGTGGGGTACACATCAAGGAAGTTTTAAGGACTGGTGCGGATGTAGAAGGGTGATGCGCCTACGCTTTGGAAAACCCCAGCTCAGAATGAGGGCCAGTCAACAAGGGTGGGATAGCTTGCACGCCCACCCTTCTCGATGGGTATGGACATATGTTGTACAGCCCGTACAAGCACACACCACTCCCAGACTAGAGAATCGGAACAAACCGCAGCAACAAGAAAGGCGCCTCGCGCTACCAATTATCCATGGAGAAGCATTCGATAGGGTGGGTGAAGTATTGAACAGGGTTCACCAGGCAAGACACATTGATTAGGACCTGTGCTTACCAGTGGTTCGATGGGCCTATAGGACCATATGCAAAACCCTAACCACGGAAACGATTCCAAAGGTGTGGAATAGAGTAGAGACCATAATTTCTGAGGAGAATGCAAAGAGGAATCCACCCGTAATAGCTCCTGCAGTTGTGACAGTGCGCGAAGACCAGGACGAAGAAATCACACAGCTATGCGAGGTCAAATACATAAGGATTCAAGAAGCCATTTGGTGAGGGAACCTTAGACTTTGTGAACTCGAAAAATACTAGGTACGATTGAGGATGAAAAGCATTTTGATGGACACCAAGATCAAGAGGCTGAAAAACGAGATCAAGCAAGCATTTCTCGCCGATAAACTAAGGATGACAAGACAAGGTGTAGATGATCATACCACTGGATTAGAAGATTGTTGCCGAGAATTTATGACTCTACTACCGTGGATACAACCACACCTCACCAACTGCAGTAACTAGGGGAGCGCACTACATACAGTAGAACGTGCGGCGCCGACTGTCGCGAGGGAAATTGAGGATTGTCCACGGACTATACTAGAAGGCGAGTTGAAGCCTTTCATTGGTGGTGTGATCACCTGACTAGCCATAGGAAGCACAGTCTCAGTGCTCCAGGCAGTTGAAAGAGAGCGCAGGACTATAAAAGAGTCTTTTTGGGAGCTACGCGATAAGGGAGGTGCATGCAAAATCAGCATGTCACAAGGTTCGCGCCCATGCACAAGGGGCTGCACTGTCACGTGGGTAGGCTTAGAAGTGACCGTTGGTGTCATTTTTCATGACGAGATGTCCAATTTAAGAAAAAATGGATTGGGCGGCGGGCATTTAAGACGTGAATTAAGGGCAAGATTTGGGACAATCTGCTACCAAGAAAAAATTTATTGATGGCCCGGAATTGGGGGAAATGGTCGAATTTGAATTCAAAAGGCACTATAAAACTCCAGAGGCTAGCCATGGGACAACACTTGTTCACTTGATATTTGAGCGGTTGATTAGAGCACAGAGTGTTGAGCGCCGAGCGATATTCGAGCCCCTAAGTTCGCAAAAGACCACATACAGTTCAAACAAGATGGCGACTACCAGGAGAGGTTTGGGCTTTGCAGAAGGAACTGCTGATGAGGCCATGCAGAACCCCATGGTACATGATGTTCCCGAACATACTAGGGTCGCGTAGAAAATCTCGAAATCACCTCGGTTGCTAAGATCGAAAAAAGATAAGTAGGCAGCGGGACCAGTCCGCATGTCCCTGAGGAATCCACAGTTTAGTAAGCTCTCAATGAAAGAAAAGGGCAAGGATGTTACCATTGAGAAAGATGATGAGGAGGAGGATCTGTAGACTCTCACTACTGAGGTAGAGGAAGTAGAGGACATGGAAGAGGATGTCCAGCGAGTGCCCTCTGCAGAAAAATTTCCCGAGTACGTCCCTCCACGAAAAGGGAAAACTAAGATACCAAAGGATCTCGATGCCACCAAGATCTCACTACAGACCCCGCTCCTCCCTGATGGAATTATGTTTTAGGGCTCGCACCTGGGCTGTGTTCCCACAATGCAGGGACTCTACGCACTAAGGCATGGATTTGATCCTCACAAAGAAGCATCAGAAGAGTGAATGCAACAGGTCCAACAAACTATAGAATAGTACGCTACGGACCTCTGAGCAGTACGGGACCAGTTGGAGGGACTCCGTGCCAACTGAGTGACTTGGGGATGAGTCACAATGTTTGTTTTAGGGGCCTGTTGGGCATCAGATCCGCCCATAGCATGCTTTTGGGCTCAAAGCCCAAGTTTTGGTCAAATGTATTGTAAGACTCCGCGAATTGCGGGTGCGGAGCACGAAGTATAGGGTGCGTTATAGGGTTGTCCGCCGTAAGTTTTGTAATGTAATGTAATGTCATGTAGACCTACCCATGGTCCGCGGACCATGGGATTTTATAAATAGAGCGAGGCTCTAAGTTGTAAAGCTAAGGAATGAGTGAATGAGAGATAGAGTATAGAGGAAGAGTCTAAGTGTATTGGGTCGTAGTAGTAGGAAGAGGCTCTGCAGCTGAGTGCACAGAGGCCTAGTAGAGTCCGCAGCTAAGTGCGCAGAGGCCTAGTAGAGTTCACAACTAAGTGCGTAGACCCCTGCAGTTGAGTGTGCAGTGCGGTGTCGAGTCTGTAACCTTGAACAAAGAATAATAAAGAGAATTCGATTCCAAATTCGATGCATCTGTTTGTGTATTACATTCTATACATTTATTATGTTTTGTTTATCGGACGCACTTATATTTTTGTTGGATATACTGTTAATTATCACTAGTCTTACACAGATAAGTTAAGTAATTGGGTAATAACAGGTTAAATAGCAAAGGAACTTGGGTATAATATGGATCGTGCCCGAGTAGGACTACGCGAAGACAACATCACAGAGTGCGAGGAATTAATAGATGGACGTAGCGACGTGCACGCGGGGTCAAACTGCGGGCTGCCAGAAGCTCATTGGAGATCCCCAAGGTGCAGAAACCTGGTTCTAGCACCCCCCCATACTACTTTGGGTGAGACCTCAATCCGCGCTCCATGGACTGTTGCCGAAAGGGCTAGTAGTACCGAGATTTGTTTGGATAAATCACCTCTGAACCTAGGTCAGGCCCATACAAGCCAACAACAAATGTGTCCGGCACAAAGGAAAGCTTTTATTTTCGCTAGTGGTGGTATCGACCCACAGGATTCCATGCTTGCAATTTTTGACATGGAAAAGTGAACCTCCCCTTTCCCACCAGCTTGCATTTCAAGTGCAAATTTTTTCGAAAGGTAAAGGTATACACAGAACTATCATCGACGAAGGTGCTTCTACCTGCATCATGTCGGCTTCGTGTTGGCTCGATTTGGGTTCTCCAACCCTCTCCCCACCATTGAATTCCCTTAAAGCTTTCGATGGCAACACTTTCATCCCAAAAGGTTTCCTAGCTAGCTACCCCATCACCTTGAGTGGGAAAACGATAACGGTGGATATCGAAGTTGTGGATCATAAACTCAACTATAATCTGCTTTTGGGCCACACTTGGACTTATGCCATGAATGCCATTGTGTTTTCAATCTTTTGTATCATCCTATTTCCCTTGGATGGAAAGATAGTCACAATGGACCAACTGTCCTTTTGCACCCCAGATTACTCTCCATTACCTAGCAGCTTTGTACCCTTAGTGGGTGGTGTACCTAACTCTTACATTAGTATTGGTACTAGTCTACTGAAGGCTTCTTCCCTAATGGGTTGTTTCCCTCTTTAGCCGCCAATGGTTCCACAGATGGTCTCTATGGTTTCATCCATTCCTCGTGAACCAACCAATCCTTGGATCCTCACGGCCTCTTCAGACATTGACACTTATGGAGAAAAAATTTCACTGTCACCAGCTGAATTGGCCTACCAAGCCATTCAATCTACATCCGAGTCTCCGGTCACTTTGGTCATGACCAACAGTACGACCACCCCTCCCATAACTGCTCCTTCTTTCAATCCCCTCAATCAATACCTACCTAAGGACAAAGCTGTTAGAGAGATCTTCAGTTTAGAAGAGTGACCTTGGGAGGACTCGCACCATCATGTTTTGATATCTAATTCAGACACGATGCCTCTTCAAATCCTATCACCTGACGCACCTAAAATCATTTCCTCACCATATACGACTATCCAAACTTTGGACTCGGAAGGAAACATGGGAAATATTTCAAAGACATTACTCATCGATATTTCTGTCATGACAAGCATCATGGAAAACATACAGATTGGAGCCAATTGCAATCCTGAGGAAATTGTGAGCTTCACCTACCCTTTTAAGGATTTCCACGATGTTTTCCCTTGGTCTTATGAGGAAATGCATGGCATAGACCCTTCTATTGTCAAGCATGAGATCAAGAAAGAGCAAGCATTCTTTTTATGGTATTTTTCTTGCTCGTTAATATGAAAAATCCTTGAGTCTCCTTCTTCGGGCTTGTTAAATTACCACGAAGAAGATCAAGTGTTTTTTTATGGTATTTTTCTTGCTCATTAATCCAAAAAACCTTGAGTCCCCTTCTTTAGGCTCGTTAAACTCCTATAAAGAAGATATGAGCATGTTCTTTTTTGGACTTTTTCTTGCTCTTGAACTAAAAAATCCCCGAGTTTTTCATCATCAGGCTCATTAAACATATATGACAACGGTCCGAGCAACTCTTTTTCGCTCTTTTTCTAGCTCTTTAAACTGAAAAAGATCATTAGAGCATTCTTTTTAGGCACTTTTTTCTCACTCATAAAACTGAAAAAATCCTGAGTTTTTTCTTTAGGCTCATTAAACATTTATAAAGATGACTCGAGCATTCTTTTAGGTACTTTTCTTGCTCATTAAATTGAAAAATCCTGAGTTTTTGTCACCAGGCTCGTTAAAAATCTACGACAGCAACTAGAGAACTTGCTTTTTTGGGACCATTTCTCGCTCTTAAATCAAAAAAATCCCCAATTTTTTCCCCCTCTTCGGGCTCGTTAAATCTATGAAGAAGGAATGAGCAGTTCTTTTACCTCTTTTTCCTTTCTCAATAAACTGAAAAGGTTACCTTGTGTTTTCTTCATTTGACTCATTAAAATTTGATGAAGGTATTGAGTTTGTCGTCGCGTGACTCATTGAAAATTCACAATGAAAAATGAGTTTAGTCTGTCTCCTCGTACTCGTAACAAAATGAGGTCAAAATATATTGAGCATAAGTTTCTCTTTATCTAGACTTAATAGATTAACTCACAAAAAAGTAACTGATCTGGGTATACTATTAACCTTTTGTCACACCTGGCTAACAACTATGACAAAGGGACCACCCTGGAGTCGTTCTTTACGATCTTTTCAGACTCTGTAAACATGAAACGACCACCAAGTTTTCTAGTCTGGACTCAATAAATTATACAGACAAGATATAGCGTCGCTCTTTTTATGATCCTTTTTAGACTCTTAAAACATGAAAATATCGACGAGTTTGCCTGTCTGGACTCATTAAACTAATCAGATAGGGCATAGAGTCGCTCTTTTTGTGATCCTTTTCAGACTCTTAAAATATGAAAAGATTGACGAGTTTACCCATCTGGACTCACTAAACTAATTAGACAGGGAAAGTAGACAATACAACTGCATTTAGTATTAGAAAGCATGGTTTGGCAGCAGTCATTCCCTTGAACATGGCACTCCCTCAGATAAACCTTCCTTATGGCAACCTCTCAATATGAATCTTACCATCCTATGAGTTTTAGCCTAAATACCCTAATGTTCTTGCATCTCTGTATCCTAACACTCTTTGGTGTTCATGAGTCTAGTGCTACATGGTTAAAACCGTTGTCGTACCTTCTATTGTTCAAGGGTTAACCTTTTGTTTCCTCCATCAACCCATCAAGCATATCCTTTCATCATGCCCTCTGTCGTTTAGACCCAATGCTCAAAGATTCCTCAAAAAACAAAATCATTCTTGTCCTATTTCGTGTCGATTGATGTAGGACACATTATTGCCTACCTTTCAACAGGTATCTTCCTATCGACTTCAACACTCTATCTAGGAAGACAACCCAGAAACACATTTAGTGCCTTGGTACTTGCAGACATTAGTGGCAGGTCATCTTGTGTTTGATCAAAGGTTCTCATTATTGGCTCTTGGTTAAACGATTCTATGGGTGTTTGACGAAAAAACATATTTCACACTCGTTAGATTGTATTGTGCATCTTAGAGGCCATTACCATTATCGGTGGCCTTCCTTGCATCTGTTAACAGTTTCCATTATTGGTTGGTAATCAGATGATTTCGTGCATGTTCGACATCAACGCATACATTCACATGTATCGATCTATGCTATTCGATGAAGTGGAAATCAAGACCTTAGGTAGAGGCTTGCATCAATCAGCTTTGCTTCCTCTCCCAAGTTTCGTATATTTTTTTTTGGAGACATCTCATTAGAATGATCCTATTATGACACTGGATCTGCATTGTGCTTATCAGCGGCCAACATCGTTATATATCTTTTATGAGAAAATCACTCTGACATAGCTATTGAGCATGGGAATGCCTAACTCAAGACATGATTTTAGTAGTTTTATATATATGTGTTGTATCAGGTTTCCCATACCACCCGAAGCTCTGATCCTCTCTCTCTTTTTGTCGAAGAAGGAAAATTACAGTTAAGTAAAGTATTTCAACCATCGTCACAGCCTCTGATCTCACACTTTAGGGGGAATCTGTTATATAGCAAAATGACCCCCTCATCAGCTCAAAGGGGAAAGACATGATAATTTAAGAAAAGACCAAAATCACAAGCCTTTTTTCCAAACTAACGCTGGCTAAACACTGACAACATGTTTTATAAAGCTTCTCTGTAAGCCTAAGGGAGCGTTAGTGACCCTACTAACTCTAGTTGTTGGTTTGGGAACAACGTTAGTGGATTCTAATGAGCATCTAGAGGTCAAAGGAGTGAATTGACTCATAAATATCTCTATATTCCCTCCTAAATCCACTCAAAAAAGCAAGGAAACATCTCAATTTTGACCTATTTGTGGGATTTCTAAATCCTAATGAAGGAGGCAAACGGGAAAGAGCTGAAAAGTATGGAAACATCATTACTTTTACCCTAAGAGACTCATGGAGGAACTTGGCAACCCTAACTCAATTGCTACATAAGCAAAGATAGGGCTATGGTGGTAGAGGTGAGATCATTTGAAAGGATAGCTTACTTGATTGTTGAGCATAGTCTCAAATCTAAGCATAAGAAGTTGGTAAGAAGAGAGAGAGAGAGAAGCTGGAGGGGTAAGGGAAGGTTGATGCAACAAATGGTTGTAATCACTCTTCCGACATTAATATAGAACTGCAGTTGTACTATCTACTCCGTGGTGTTGGTGCTATCATTCATTTACTTGTTTGTCCAATACCTTTTAGCACGAGTAGCTTAGTTATGTGTAACTAGATGTCTTTTATACATTCATGTATTAGTTATCAAGGTTGTATGTTGTTATTATGCTTGTCTCTTCTATAGGCAGGACTTGATCTGGAGCTGGCTCAGGGGACTTCCACCTAACTGCATTGTGCTCTCCAGCAAATCTACATGGAGGTTTGAGGTAATCAATCTGTCTTGCTTTGGTAGTTAGTTATTGTTTATGGACATGCATGTAACTTTGTGATGGCTGCAGATAATCTTACAGTCTACCAAAGGTCCCGAGAAGACCTTTGAGGGTATCTCCATTCTCCATACATCGTGCATTTTATCCTAGAATAGTTTTCTCAAGGGACCACGAGGTAAGTATATAAAGTCTTTGAATACTTGGATCAAAATGCTATTGTGCGAAAAGAGGGTTATGTAGTTACCTTGATTTTCGAGGCTACGTGAAGTGGAAAAACTTAAAGGAATGAAGGAAATAAGGGACTAGAAACTAGCCCCTTGATTTCACCTCTGCGAGGGGACAAGGAAGAGCTCGCGAAGGTCTTGCCACGAAGTGAGATCCATTTGCTAAGGCAAAGAATTCCGCAAATACCACCCCCACCCACACTGCCACCAACTCCACCACCATCACCTCATGTTGGCTTAGTGGGGCCTGACACAGGTTTAGAAGTGATTTAGCCAAGAAAATCCTAGTACTATTGGCCCTTTTGGCAACAGTCCGTGGAGCACGGACTGAGGTCTCACCCGAAGTAGTATGGGAGGGTGCTGGAACCAGGTTTCTGCACCCTGGGGATTTCTGATATGGGGCGATAGGAACATGATTCAATCTTTGCGTTTACTGGGCTACGCGCACCAGTGAGCCCCTTGCATCCTTCACGCAGCTCTAGCCACAGTGCAACCAGTGTTAATTAACCAAGGCTTCCTTAATTAGGTTTTGTTTGCTAATTACTTAGAAGGTTTTCATACATAAGTATTCATACCAATGTTTATCAAGTGTGCACATATAAATAAATAGATACAATTAATGCATAACATCAAAATATAGATCCACGAAATAGATGCACAATATGCCGAATCAACCTTATCTTTATTAATAATCCTTTCCAAGTTTAGTCTAATACAGACCCAACTCCAGCCTGTGCACTCAGCTGTAGGGGTCCGCGCACTTAGCTACAGACTCTACTAGGCCTCTATGCACTCAACTGCAAAGCCTCTCCCTACTACTATGACCTAATACACTTTAGATCCACCTCTATCCTCTAACCATGCCTTCGCATCTATCTATTGCTTGCTTCCTCCAAAAACTATCTTTACACTTAGAGCCTCACTCTATTTATACAATCCCATGGTCTGCGGACCATGGGTAGGCCGACACAACTTTACATTATTTTACAATTCTTAGGACGGACAACCCTATGACTCATCCTAAACTTTTGTGCTCCACGCCAATACTTTGTGGATTCTTTACATTACATTGACCAAAACTTGGGCTTTAAGCCCCAAAAACATGCTATGGGGGGTTCCGTTTCCCAACAACCCCCCAACACAATCATCGTGACTCGTCTCGAGTCACTGTGCGGCGATCCTAGCATGGAGCCCTTTCAACTGTGTCTAGGCTGCACGAAGGTCAATAGCACACTGCTTTGCCATCTGTTGGATCTACTCAACTTGCTCGATTGAATTCTCACTGTCAGAGTCAAATCCCTGTCTTAAAGCATGCATTGCTTTCATCTGCGTAAGTTTTCCATCGATGTCGGCCGTGATGAGGAAGGCCTCATCAATCCAAGGCTAGATGTGTGCTTTAAGTACTGCCTCTTTTTAGCGCATGGCATCCACTTGTTCCTTCAATGCCTTCGACTGCTGTAGCTTCACAAGCCGCTGGGTTAGGACCACTATCTGCGCCATCCCATGCACACTATCATATTTCATTTGAAGCTCCCGTGCCTCTGTTTCCAAGTGTTGTATGGTGGGGTCCTCCTGTAGGGAAGTGAGGACTACGAAGGATTCTTCCAACATCATTGTATAGGTTTGCACTGCCTATCCTATTTCCTCCAGTCCCTTTTGGATAGTGTCAATGCACTGTTCCCGAACTTCCAGGGGCGTGGATGACTACACCTTTAATCGTAGTTCAGCAATCTGAAGGTTGAGGTCTAGCTAGATCCTTGTTGCTTCCTCCTTTTCTTCGTGGAATCCACTGGCCAATTTGTGAATCCACACTCCTATTGGTAGGTTTGTCGCAATTTATAGCTCTAGGGTGTAGTGACATGCTTCTTCTACTATCTGCTCCAGCTGCTGATTCTGCGCCAACGCTTCATCACGTTGTAGGCTAAGTTGTTTGATGTTGATTCATTGTTCACTGAGCATTTGCACTGTGCGTCCTTCTCTAGCACGGAGTGTGATGCAGGAAAGTGTTCCCTCTGTGGACAGAGGCAACCCCTCTAGCCCTAGAGTGGGTCTAGTCACAAACAAGGACAGATCAACAATAGCTTTCCTTAAATAGTCATAGTTGGAGGCCTACCTCAACTGGTGTGTTAGAGTCGGTATTGTCATCCCTCCATCAGAGATCAAAGCCTCTTGTTGCATTTCATATTAGGTGTCCTACCCAATCATTTGCATTCCATTAGGCGTATAGATCATCTAAAGGTAGTGCCATTCCTTCAGTTTTCCTCATGTTATCTACCTGCTGGCACATATTTTCTCATAAAACACATATATAATCTCCTTTTTATCCTGAAAATTTCAAAGATTGCTTTAGGGTTTCATGGTCAGTTAGGACTAGGGTTTCATTAGGGTTTCGTCAAGAAATGTGTCGAAGTGTCCAATAATTGTCAGTAGGCCATGAGGAGGTTGCAACATTAATAAATTTTATCACCAAGCATTCGAAAATGTGTTTTTCCTCAAAACTCTGTTTTGAGGAAAAAACAAAGTATTTAGCATTTATTGTACAAAATCATGAAAATTTTTGTTTTCCTCATTGTAAATTTCTTCATCTGCACCCTGGTTTCTTTCCTTAGCCCAGAAGCTCCAACACCTACAAAAACAAGCAAGCTCAGGTCATTAAATTCATCACAAAGTGAAAAAGCAGTGAAAAAGTCCAAAACAGAGTTTAAAGATAAAGTCAAATCCAAAACATTATAAAAGTGGGTTTCATGAGCCAAAATTTCAAAATCTCTTTGTTTATAAGCTATTCCTTCATTTGATAAGCTCATTTGCAAAAGAGAAGCAAGATAGAACAATTTTGGTGAGCAAGTGAGAAATTTGGTGAAAATCGCTATAAGATTACTAGCACAATGCATTAGGCAGGAGGCGCGACGCATACAGTTGGTGCGGTGCACTAGGCCTTAGCACTCAGTTCATTTTAATAAGGGCATGACGCATAGGTGGGGCGCGGCACATTGGGCATGTTGCGCGCCGCACACAACCAAAGAGCCCGAAAAACCTCCAAACTCTCTCGAATTGCCCCAAATTGCATCGATCAGTCTTGATACAAGTAGGTAGAGTCTTCAAAGCTGTTTTCTATCCAAGTTTGATGATGGTTTGATGGTGTGTGTTTCATGGTGCTTGTGTAAAACAATCAAACCCTACCTTTTAAAATACCTCAAAGAAACTTGCTCCTAGGGTTTCAATTCATTGTTTTGTCACCAAGTTCACTCCCTCATCTCATTTGTCCTTTGATTTCATTATTCCCTAAGTTCCCCTACCCCCATAAGTTCATTAATTCCCTATCCTAAGTTCCCTTTCCCAAATTTCCAAATGTAACCCCAAACCCTAATCCTATACAAAAACTCCAATAATATCCCATATTTCCCTAACTAAGTCTATCCCAACAGTCCCAAATTTCCCACTATTTTTCCCCTCTCCTAACAGTCCCTTGTTTCACTGTTTTCCCTTGGTGGTAGAGGTCAAGCACATCACCAAAAACAGTCCACCACAGTTTGACTCCAAGCCAATTTGTCTACCAATAGCTATGGCATCTGATCCTTCATATGATTATGAAGAAAAGACCCAAAATGACTCACCCACAGAGGGACATACACCCAGGAGGCCTCATAGAGGTGGCAGACATATCAGAGAAGAAACTACCACTCTTGCCGAGTGACAGGCCTGCCCTCTTGCCATCTTTTGTTTCCAGCATCAGTCTTGTTATGAATTTTACGAGAAGGTTGCTAATGTTCAGTTTCATCATGAGTTGGCCCGCTTATTTGTGTTGTATTTACATGGTGATCAAGCCACTCTTGCTGGCGTTACTTTCACATTAACACCAGAAACCATTTCATTGGCAACCAGCATACCAAACATTGGAGAACCATGGAATAAGAGGTAGAAAATTGACCAGCAACACTATGAACCATACATCAAACCCGGTTTTTTGAGACAGCTCAAGAGAGTGTTCCCTTTTCGGTTTCTCAAGGATGAGTATGCTCCTTTAATGAAACTCATCATGAAGTATTTCACCTGTGAGGGCCGGTCCTCCTGCTTGTATGCTTATCACATCAGGCTGCTAATGCATTTTACTCGGGTGCGGATGATGAACATTCCTTATTTTATATGCCAAAACATAGAGAAGATGACCACTCTTGTGCAACACAAGACCCCTCAGCAGCAGTTCAACAGTCTTTATCATTTTGCTCTCATAAAAATTGTGGTCATTCATTAGCTTGGTTTATAGGGCATCACTTGGGATGACTTCATCTCTCATGAGTTTTTTAGAGCTTCACAGGGACCTTCAAAGGTTGGGCATGAGATAGGTGAACCTTCTTATCAACAGGGCCATGAGACCACTAGTATGTCGATGTTCATCTCTTATCAGAGAGGCACTAGACGGTTGTTTGCAGCAGCGAAGCAAGTGTTATCTCCACCCGAGGTGGAAGCGGCCTCACTTCCTCCATCAGCACAACAGGTTCAGGACTGAGACAAGAGGCCTCTATAGGAGGAAGGACCATCAGGTAAGCAAGAGACTAATTTCATCCTCATTGAGGGTGATGATACTGACATGGGCCCCCAGAGTGCAAACCTTAGAGAAATCATCAAGGAGCAGTAGGCAGACATTGATGCCTTATCCGTCAACTTGGATAGAGCCCAGTGGACTATATAGTATTTGGATCAGAGGAACAAGCAGCTGGAGGATCAGCAAGTGGTGATGGAGTTACAAAACATTCAGCAAAACTGCCAAAGTGCCCGAAGGAGGGGGGTGGAGTTCACTTCCTTGGTGCAAGAGATCAATGCCGATAGGGAGTCTTGGCTTGAAAGAGTCAATATCCACTTGGAGAGGAAGCTGGAGAAGGTAATAAATGAGAAGAATATGCTTAGAAATTTGTCATATCATTACTTGTCCTGGAACTTGGTGTGTCAAGCAAGAATCAGGAGTTTGAAAGCAAAGTTGAAGAGAGCATCAAGGAGGCAAAAAGAGGATGAAGGACTTGAAATCTTGGTTGAGGCTTTCTTGGCCCATCACAGCACTTGATAGAGAAGAATCAGTCCAAATTTCAAGAAATTTGGAGCCATTTCTGCACTTTTGTAAATTTTTGGCACAAAAATAGGTTTTTTTGCCCTATGCGCTGCGCCACGTGGCGCTCGCTTTTGCTAGAGGCCTCCAAATCAAAAAAAAAAAATTGCATTTTTGGATTTTTCATGAAAATTTATGCTTTCCTACCTATGGCCAAGAAATTTGGGCAGGTTTTGAGCCCTCAAAAAGGTGAAAAACACTCAAAAAACGACCTCACTGCCCCTATTTTGACACATAGGAAGTAGTGTTGGGAGAATGGACTTTGGGAGGAGAAAATGGAGGCCAAATTCAAAAATTCCACTTGGGTTGGAAAGTAGACAGGCAGACCTTTCCAGAAAGCACACCTAGTGATCATTTGGACATCGTAAAGGCCTCCAAAAGTGGGTCCAAACAGGTGCTACGCATAGAGAATCAGCCGCAGCGCATAGAGGAAAAATTGCCAGTTTGACCAAGTTTTGCTCTGTTTTTCGCCCAGCTTCGCCTAGTTTGACTTTTTCACTTTCTTAATGGAACATTTATGATGTAATTTGATGAACATTGATGGATTATGATGTAAATATGTTGGATTTTCACTTGTAGAGGTAGATTCATCAGTTTAGAGGTTGTTTGGAACTGAATGAATCAGTTCCCTTGTTTTTAGAGGCAGGCTGTTATCTTGCCTAGTTTCTAGTTCTCAGTTTAGAATCAGTTGGATCAGCTCCTAAACTCATGAGCTCGACCCCTAGAGACAAGGATGAGCTATGTTTGTCTATATTATGTTGTTTTTCAATCATTAGCATGGTTGGACTCTTGAGAAAGCCTTGAGCTTCATTGTACATTCATTTTCAGTATTTTGGCTAAGGAATTGAAACCAAGATTTGCAGCACTCTTTGGGATTCATGTGGCAATTTGTCTTAGTAAAGTGCTTCTCCTTGTGATTGTAAATTTTTTTATGTATGCCATCATCTATCTTATTTCTTCTGAACTAACAAACAAAAGTGTAAGTAGAAGTCATTCAAAGTGCAATGCTCTACTTGAAGTTTGCTTTAGTTTTTTGATGTTTTCAGCTGTTTGGGGAGGATTCTTGATTTCCCTTGCCCTCTTCAACACCTCACCTATCTTTTCCCTCCATCTCACTAAAATTTAAGTGCCAAAATTATTACCTACCTTGCCCCATGCAGAACTGAACCTCAATCCCTGCACCCCAAATTCTGCCTTTCCCTTGATTCCAACAAAACCCCCAAAAAATCACATCAAATCCTTGCACTTCATACCCAGCCTAAAATTAGTTTTTATTTCAGTCATATCAAGCCCCATAGATCATCTTTTGTTGAAATTGACCTGGAGAGAGCCCTCTCCTGTCCTCGTAGGGCTAGCTACAAGGCTGAGTGTGGTTTGATGTGGGCCCTGGATCCTACCTTTTCAGCCTGAGGTAAATCTAGGCACTAACATAGTGGCGACTCCACCGGGGAACTAAATTATTTGTTTGTTGGTATTCTTCATTTTATAAACTACAGACAGAGCTTGAAGATTAGCCAAGTAGCCTTCAAAACGCTTTTTTCTTTGCATTAGCGCAAGTAGATAAACACTACTTCAGTCAATCTCCGGTCTAGTATTATAAAGGGAGTATCTAACTTGCAGATTACCCCAGTACATCTAAGAATTCTAAGCTTTGGGATGATAAGTTTAGAATTTTATAGGCTAAACAAGTTGTTAATGTCCATTTGATTTCTTGAAAATAATAACACACTGGCTTCCAGAAGACATACTAGAGAAAATCCAGATCCTGATCCTCCTCCTGTTTACGACAATCCCAATCTTATTCCAAGAATCATTCGCCAAGGAAGTTCCATCATTCCCATGTTCAAAGCTCAATCGTGTCCTGTTGGTTTTGAGTATCTTGAGGATCTTGAATTTGATGAGCAGTTTGAAGTCGAAACAAAATCTGAAAGTGTCGTTGCTTCAACTACCTTAAATCCTGAGTTTATTAGAAATCTTGAAACTGAAAGGGCAAATAAATCTATTGATGATTACATTTTGAACTAGCTCCAGACTACAATTGTGGCTTCTAATATTGCTGACTTCCTAGAGATTGCTTCTGCAACCCTTAGCTCATCTGCAATTGCATCTAGTTCAAGAATTCCCACCGAACCTCCTTTCATTCCTACTATTCCTATGCAGCCTACTATTTCTGATCAAAAATCTGCAATAGTATCACCTCCATCTACTCCTTCTACTCCTAAAATAGCCAAGATTGCTTCACCTCTGCATACACCTCCTCATACTCCCCATACATCAACTCCACCTACTCCCCCAACATCCCCAAGACCGATTACAAATCCACCAAGAGAAATGGCTGCTCATTTTGCACCTCTTGTACTGCCTCAAAATCTGGATGATATGCCGGCCGACTATCAAAGAAAAATTCCTTTGTTTGATGGCACTCCTCATGGTGTCACAACTCAGCAACATGTGGACAAAATGATGGATTTCTTCGATCTTCATGAGATTGATGCAGAAAATGTAACCATGAGACTTTTTGTACAAACATTTGGTGGTGAAGTAAGGAAATGGTTCAGGGCCTTGCCAGTTGCAAGCGTCACTACATTGGCCGATCTACAGAGACAATTCTTAAACCGCTGGGAAGTGAAGAAAAATCCCCTTCAGATTCTTTCTGAATACGAGCACTTCAAACGAAATGCGGGTGAGTTTGTTCAATATTACTGCATTAGATTCAATTCAGTTTACAATGCAATCCCTGATCACATAAAGCCACCCATGGGGCTAGCCTTGATTAAGTTTCCGGATGGTTTTGACATTGATATGGCTTACCAATTAAGAGAAAGAGATCTGGCTACGTTGGAAGACATGCAGAAGATTGCGGTCAGCGTTGAAGCAAATCTGCTGGCCAAAAGAGCTAGAGCAAGAGCTGAAAAGAAAGTCACAATAAAAGAAGAGTCTTCCTCATTAGATCAAGTGCTTCGAAAGGTGGAATAGATGCTGGATAGACTGAAGCTTGACAAGCCTGAACCATAGATCAGAAATCCTAATTTCCGTGGCCAACAGCAGCCCCAATACAGGATCAAACAAAGAGAGCAGCGAGCCCAAGATCAAACAGTGCAGCAGCAAGTGCAGACACCTCTACAACAGAATGTTGTACTTGGTCCGGAATCAGAAGAGGAGGAGAATGTGATTGGAGAAAAAAATCATTTGTTTACACCCGATGACATGCCAATTTACATCACTGAAGATGAGGAGTACTCCGAGAATCCAGCTGAACGAAGGGATGAAAATTTTATTTTGGCAAATGAGATGGTTCTTGAGGAAGAGTCCAATGATTACCAAAGAGGATATATGAATGCTTTATCATCTCATCAATGGCAATATTCACTTCAAAATAGAGATGTGCCTGTAAATCCAATTCAGAAAAGGAAGGAGGTAGTAGCGTCAAAGAATGATCCTCACAATGTGCAGAAAAAGGGAAAAGAGACAATTGATCCTAGCAACAACAAAATGACATCAGCAAGTGAAAGACCAACTCAGCCAAATGTGTCAAAGGAGAAAACGGAAAAGAAGGATGTTCCAGCAAAAGAGGTACAAAACGTTTCAGTTTTTAACTTAGAAAATGAGATTGCTAAGTTGAAAATATCCATTCCTTTGACCGAGTTGATGAAGAACAACAATTATAAAGGTCAGGTGTCTAAAATTTTGAGCTTAGATCCATCATCAGATATGGTAAATGTGGAGGATGACAACCCCGAGCTGATCTTTGGGCTAGCTTTAGAAGGTCAGTCCCAAGATAGTGATGTTGCTCCCTTCTATATCAGTCTCAAGGTGCATGACTTTATTTTACATAATGCTATGTTTGATTCCGGAGCTTCTCATAATCTTATGTCGAAAGCCATCATGGAGAAATTGGGATTGGATATCACTAGGAAATACCATGACCTTTACTCTTTCGATTCCGGCAGAGTAAGGTGCATCGGGCTTATCAAAGATTTGGTGGTCAGTTTGGATCAGATTCCGGCCAAAAATGTTTTGATGGACGTGGTGGTGGCGGATATACCTCCTAGATTTGGCATGCTTCTTTCCAGATCTTAGGGAGCAAAGATTAAAGGGACAATGCAACTTGATTTCTCCTATGCTACGATTCCCGTGTTTGGTCAGATGAGGAAACTATATCGAGAGTATAAAATGAAGTACATGATCACTAGCAAGGAGAAATCGGTAAATCATCTGATCAACTATGTACATACTGATCTAGAGTCATTTGTTTTGTATTCAGATAGTTTTAATGATGTAAATAGCCAACTAGTGGAAGTAGAAGACCTTCCTGAGATTACTGAAAATTTTAGAGAAGTCTTGAGACAAAAGCGACAAAGACTTGATGGCATCACTGAAAAATCAGCAGTCCGACAGCAGCAACATATTGATGGACAACAAGGAAAAGAAAAAGAGTTTCAGCATTTGGAAGAGGATGAAACAGGCCTATGGAGTATGGACTTTGATGGCATTGTAGGAAGGGAAGATGCTAGAATTGGTATTTGGATACGCAGCCTAGTTTTTATCCCAAACAAAGTGCCAAGCAATGTAAGGGTCTGCTCTTATAAATTAGCTTTCAAGTGTTCAAACAATGAGGTTGAATATGAAGCTTTAATTGCTGGTTTGAAAGTTCTTAGAAAATTGAATGCTAAGAGGATTTCAGTGTATGGCGAATCCGAGTTAGTTATCAAGTAGGTGAAAGGTGAGTACCAAGCAAAGCATCCTCAGATGCAGTGTTGGATATCTTGAAGGTATTTTATGATTATACTATCACTTGTGTGCCCCGTGCTCAGAATGATATTGCAGATTCACTTGCAACAACAGCAAGCAATTTGAAGATTCCTATGAACTCAAACAATAAGTTCGAGATTCATGTGAAGCATCGCCCATTTGTGCCTGATAATCAAAGGTATTGGCAAGTGTTCCAAGATGATGATGAGATCAATGAATTTTTGCAAAATAAAGGTAAATTCAAGGACATTTCTATTGATAGGGAGTATGATGATGGTGATGAGAATATAGAAGTCAATCAGATGGAAGTTTTGCAGCTCAAATACAACAACATTCCAAAAGGTCTAATACCTTTAAAGGAGCTTTTCGATCAGGGCAATGTGGCTAAAAAACCAACCTTGCTGCCAACTGAAAAAGGAGTTGAAGATGTGAACATTGGTTCAGTTGAGCATCCCAAGATGGTGAAATTATCGAAGGCGCTGCCCCCACAGGTAAAGGCAAAATATATCAGTTTGTTATCCTCTTTTACTGATGTATTTGCTTGGGATTATTCAGATTTGAAGGCTTATGGCACGAGCATAATTCAGCATGTGATCCCAATCAAGCCAAATCAAAAGCCTTTTCACCAAAAGATAAGAAGAATAAATCCAAAGCTTCTGCCCTCAATCGAAAAGGAAGTGAACAGGTTGTATAAAGCTAGTATCATAGTCCCCATCAGATTTTCAGAGTGGATTTCAAACTTGGTGCCTATCCGCAAGAAAACAGGAGAGATTCGGTTATGCATTGATTTTAGAAATCTAAACAAAGTTTCCTTGAAAGACAATTATCCATTGCCCAAGATGGATCACATACTTCAGTGAGTAGTTGGAGCATCACAGATGTCACTACTCGATGGTTATTCGGGTTATAACCAAATTCTGGTCCATGAGGATGATTGTGACAAGGCAGCGTTCACCACTCCGTGGGGAACTTTTCATTATGCAAAGATGCCATTTGTATTGAAAAATGCTAGTGCAACCTTTTAGCAGGCGATGGATATAGCATTTGCCAATGAAAAAGATTTTTTTCTTGTTGTTTATCTTGATGATGTAATAGTTTTCTCTAATACAGATGAAGAGCACCTCTATCATTTGAAGATTGTTTTTTAGCGGTGTAGGAAGTATGGCATCTCACTCAATCCAAAGAAAAGCTTGTTCGCCATGGATGAAGGCAAGCTTCTTGGGCATATTATCTCAAAGGAGGGCATCCGAATCGATCCAGCATGGGTGGAGGCTATTCAAAAGATTGATTTCCCACGAAGTAAGAAAGAAATCCAATCCTTCAATGGTAAGATTAATTTCTTACGTCGCTTTGTGCCCAATCTTGCAGAACACTTAAGAGAAATCACAAACATGCTGAAAAAGGATAGTGCAGTAAGGTGGACCGAGGAAGAAGTTAAGTCTTTTAATTTGGTGAAATTATCTCTTTCTTCAGCTCCATTTTTTATCAGCCCGGACTATACTTAGGATTTTATTTTGTTTTCCTTTGCCTCGGATCATACTATGGCAGCGGTCTTGATGCAGAAAAGAGACCAGCTCAAAAAACCAATTGCATTCTTCAGTAGAACCATAAGGGATGCTGCATTGAAGTATAATATTATTGAAAAACAGGCCCTTGCAGTGGTTAAAGCATTGAAAGATTTTTGGGTTTATATTTTGCATTCACACATCCTCGCTTATGTTCCCAATGCTGCTGTCAAAGATGTCCTAGTGCAAACAGATCCGGAGGGAAGGAGAGGCAAATGGATCACTGCCTTGCTGGAATATGATGCAGAAATAAAATTGACAAAGCTCATTAAAGGATAAGGGCTGGAAAAACTTATGGCTGAGTCAAATCTGCATGCTTTGGACATTAATCTAATTGCTTCTATGTCCGAGGAAGACGAAGAAAATCTGCCCACTCAGGTATCAGAAATTTTCCTCCTTTCTCCTTGGTATTCAGACATTGTTTTTGTGCTTCAAAATTTGTCATCACCTCCCGGAATGGCCAAGAACAAAAGTAGGACATTGAAGTTGAAGGCTGAAAAATTTTGTATCATGAATGGTGCACTTTATTGGAAAGATCCCGGTGGTGTCCTGCTAAATTGTTTGGTAGAAGAAGAGGCGAAACAAGTGATGGAAGATTTTCACAAAGGAGATTGCGGAGGCCATCTTTTCTGGAAGACAACAGCCAATAAAATTTTGAGAGCGGGGTATTATTGGCCAAGTCTATTTGCTGATGTATACAAAACAGTGGCCAGCTGTCACGAATGTCAAATTTTTCAAGGTAAGCGGAAGTTGCAGCCTTTACCACTCAAGCCCATTGAAGTGAGTGCTCCATTTCAGCAGTGGGGTTTGGATTTTATTGGTGAGATTCATCCTTCTTCTTCAGCTCAGCATAAGTGGATCCTCACAGCGACAAATTATTTCACCAAATGGATTGAGGCAATTCCTACAAGGCAAGCCACTGATTCGGTAAGTACCTCATTTCTTGAAAACAACATTTTGTCTCGTTTTGGATGTCCAAATAAGTTGATCACTGACAATGCAACAGCTTTTAAATAAAAAAGAATGATTGATTTTTGTCATAGTATCAAATCACTTTGGGGCATTCAACTGCCTATTACCCACAAGGCAATGGATTGGCGGAATCCTCGAACAAATCTCTTGTCAACATCATCAAAAAGCTGTTGGAAACTAACAAGAAGAGCTGGCACAAAAAGCTTATCAATGCACTTTGGGCAGACAAGGTAAGTCAAAATAAATCCATTGGCATGTCTCCTTTTGAGCTTGTGTACGGTGTGGATACAGTCTTCCCGACCTCTTTGGCTGTCATGGTGGTGAAATTGTTCCAAGAAGCTGGCAGCGAGGATGATGGTTTGCAGTGGAGGATCAACCAAATGATACATTTGCAGCAAACTAGAGAAGAGGTATTTCAGCATACTTCCAAGCTGTAGGAAAGAATTAAGAGGATATATGACCAGAAAGCTAAGGCGGACAGGTTTGAAATCAAAGATAGCATGTTGAAGTGGGATGCAAGGAATGAAGAGAAGGGTAAGCATGGAAAATTTGAAAATCTTTGGAAAGGACCATACAAGATTATTTCACATTGGGGCCAGAATGCTTTCCTTTTTGCAAGATCTGAATAGCAAAGACTATCCTGGCGAGCCGGTCAATGGTTGGCTCCTCAAACGGTATATTGTGTGAACTGTTTTCTGTTGTCCTATTCATCAATGTATATACCGGTTTGTTTAAATTCCATTGCAAGAGTGTGATGTTTCCATTCTTCAGCTTGGGGCCCAAGGTGAAGGCTATAAAGCTGAAGTTTGATTTCAGTTTTGGTTTAGTTTGTTAGAGTCAAGTCTTTTGGTTAATTTCAGTCTTGAAAATGAATCAATTTGAGTCACGTTCAATCCTGAAATTGGGTTTTTTCAGTCAAGAGTTCGGATTTGTTGTGTCAAAGTTATTGACTCCATGGCCCAATGGATGAGGCACTACCTACTTTCCCAGAGATCTGTAGTTCTTGGCACCTCCATGGAGCTACCATCCCCATTGGAGCCAATGTTAGAGTCGGTATTGTCATCCCTCCGTCAAAGATCAAATCCTCTTATTGCATTTCATATTAGGTGTCCCGCCCAGTCATTTGCATTCCATTAGGTGCATAGATCACCTGATGGTAGTGGCATTCCTTCAGTTTACCTCATGTTATCTACCTGCTCGCACAGATTTGCTCATAAAACACATATATAGTCTCCTTTTTATCCTAAAATTGCAAATATTGTCTTTAGGGTTTCATGGTCAGTTAGGACTAGGGTTTCATTAGGGTTTCGTCAAGAAATGTGTCGAAGTGTCCAATAATTGCCAGCAGGCCATGAGGAGGTTTCAACATCAATAAATTTTATCACCAAGCATTCAAAAATGTGTTTTTCCTCAAAACTCTGTTTTGAGGAAAAAACAGAGTATTTAGCATTTATTGTACAAAATCATGAAAATTTTTGTTTTCCTCATTGTAAATTTCTTCATCTGCACCCTGGTTTCTTTCCTTAGCCCAGAAGCTCCAACACCTGCAAAAACAAGCAAGCTCAGGTCATTAAATTCATCACAAAGTGAAAAAGCAGTGAAAAAGTCCAAAAACAGAGTTTAAAGATAAAGTCAAATCCAAAACATTATAAAAGTGGGTTTCATGAGCCAAAATTTCAAAAGCTCTTTGTTTATAAGCTATTCCTTCATTTGATAAGCTCATTTGCAAAAGAGAAGCAAGATAGAACAATTTTGGTGAGCAAGTGAGAAATTGGGTGAAAATCGCTATAAGATTACCGGTGTGGCGCACTAGGCAGGAGGCACGGTGCATACAGCCGGCACGGCACACTGGGCATTAGCACTCAGTTCATTTTAACAAGGGTGCGGCGCATAGGTGGGGTGTGGTGCATTGGGTGTGCTGCGCGGCGCACACAGCCAAAGAGCCTGAAAAACTTCCAAACTCGCTCCAATCACCCCAAATTGCATCGATCAGTCTTGATACAAGTAGGTAGAGTCTTCAAAGCTGTTTTCTATCCAAGTTTGATGATGGTTTGATGGTGTGTGTTTCATGGTGCTTGTGTAAAACAATCAAACCCTACCTTTTAAAATACCTCAAAGAAACTTGCTGCTAGGGTTTCAATTCACTGTTTTGTCACCAAGTTCACTCCCTCATCTCATTTGTCCTTTGATTTCATTATTCCCTAAGTTCCCCTACCCCCCTAAGTTCATTAATTCCCTATCCCAAGTTCCCTTTCCCAAATTTCCAAATGTAAACCCCAAACCCTAATCCTATACAAAAACTCCCATAATATCCCATATTTCCCTAACTAAGTCTATCCCAACAGTCCCAAATTTCCCACTATTTTTCCCCTCTCCTAACAGTCCCTTGTTTCATTGTTTTCCTTGGTGGCAGGGGTCAAGCACATCACCAAAAACAGTCCACCACAGTTTGAATCCAAGCCAATTTGTCTACCAACAGTTATGGCATTTGATCCTTCATATGATTATGAAGAAGAGACCCAAAGTGACTCACCCACAGAGGGACATGCACCCAGGAGGCCTCATAGAGGTGGTAAACATATCAGAGAAGAACCTACCACTCTTGTTGAGTTGTAGGCCTACCCTCTTGCCATATTTTGTTTCCAGCATCAGTCATGTTATGAATTTTGCGAGAAGGTTGCTAATGTTCAGTTTCATCATGAGTTGGCCTGCTTATCTGTGTTGCATTTACATGGTGATCAAGCCACTCTTGCTGGTGTTACTTTCACATTAACACCAGAAACCATTTCATTGGAAACCAGCATACCAAACATTGGAGAACCATGGAATAAGAGGCATAAAATTGACCGGCAACAATATGAACCATACATCAAACCTGGTTTTTTGAGATAGCTCAAGAGAGTGTTCCCTTTTCGGTTTCTCAAGGATGAGTATGCTCCTTTAATGAAACTCATCATGAAGTATTTCACCTATGAGGGCCGGTTCTCCCACTTGTATGCTTATCACATCAGGCTGTTGATGCATTTTACTCGGGTGTGGATGATGAACATTCCTTATTTTATATGCCAAAACATAGAGCAGATGACCACTCTTGTGCAGCACAAGACCCCTCAGCAGCAGTTTAATAGTCTTTATCATTTTGCTCTCATCAAAATTGTGGTCGTTCATCAGCTTGGTTTACTGGGCATCACTTGGGATGACTTCATCTCTTGTGAGTTTTTTAGAGCTTCACAGGGACCTTCAGAGACTAGGCATGAGATAGGTGAACCTTCTTATCAGCAGGGCCATGAGACCGCTAGTGTGTCGGTGTTCATCTCTTATCAGAGAGGCACTAGACGGTTGTTTGTAGTAGCGAAGTGAGTGTTATCTCCCCCCGAGGTGGAAGGGAACTTGCTTCCTCCATCAGCACAACAGGTTCAAGACCGAGGCAAGAGGCCTCTACAGGAGGAAGAGCCATCAGGTAAGCGAGAGACTGATTTCATCCTCATTGAGGGTGATGATACTGACATGGGCCCCTAGAGTGCAAACCTTAGAGAAATCATCAAGGAGCAGCAGACAAACATTGATGCCTTGTCCGTCAATTTGGATAGAGCCCAATGGACTATACAGTATTTGGAGCAGAGGAACAAGCAACTGGAGGATCAGCAGGTGGTGATGGAGTTACAAAACATTCGGCAAAACCGCCAAAGTGCCCAAAGGAGGGGGGTGGAGTTCACTTCCTTGGAGCAAGAGATCAATGCCGATAGGGAGTCTTGGCTTAAAACAGTCAATATCCACTTGGAGAGGAAGCTGGAGAAGGCAATAAATAAGAATAATATGCTTAGAAATTTTTCATATCATTACTTGTCCCGGAACTTGGTGTGTCAAGCAAGAATCAGGAGTTTGAAAGCAAAGTTGAAGAGAGCATCAAGGAGGAAAAAAGAGGATGAAGGACTTCAAATCTTGGTTGAGGCTTCCTTGGCCCATCACAACACTTGATAGAGAAGACTCAACCCAAATTTCAAGAAATTTGGATCAATTTTTGCATTTTTGTAAATTTTTGGCACAAAAACAGGTTTTTTTGCCCTATGCGTCGTGCCACATGGCGCTCACTTTTGCTAGAGGCCTCCAAATCACAAAAAATTTGCATTTTTGGATTTGTCATGAAAATTTATGCTTTCCTACCTATGGCCAAGAAATTTGGGCAGGTTTTGAGCCCTCAAAAAGGTCAAAAGCACTCAAAAAATGACCTCACTGCCCCTATTTTGACACACAAGAAGCAGTGTTGGGAGAATGGACTTTTGGAGGGGCAAATGGAGGCAAAATTGAAAAATTCCACTTGGGTCAGAAAGTAGACAGGCGGACCTTTCCAGCAAGCATACCTAGATCTCATTTTGACATCAGGAAGGCATCCAAAATTGGGTCCAAACAGGTGCTACGCATAGAGAATCAGGGGCTGTGCATAGAGGAAAAATTGCCAGTTTGACCAAGTTTTGCTCTGTTTTTCACCCAGCTTCACCTAGTTTGACTTTTTCACTTTCCTAATGGAAAATTTATGATGTAATTTGATGAACATTGATGGATTATGATGTAAATATGTTGGATTTTCACTTGTAGAGGTAGATTCATTAGTTTAGAGGTTGTTTGAAACTGAATGAATCAGTTCCCTTGTTTTTAGAGGCATGCTGTTATCTTGCCTAGTTTCTAGTTCTCAGTTTAGAATCAGTTGGATCAGCTCCTAAAATCATGAGCTCGACCCCTAGAGGCAAGGATGAGCTATGTTTGTCTATATTATGTTGTTTTTCAGTCATTAGCATGGTTGGACTCTTGAGAAAGCCTTATGCTTCATTGTACATTCATTTTTAGTATTTTGGCTAAGGAATTGAAACCAGGATTTGCAGCACTCTTTGGATTCATGTGGCCTTGGTACAGTGCTTCTCCTTGTGATTTTGAATTTTTTTATGTATGCCATCATCTATCTTATTTCTTCTGAACTAAACAAACAAGAGTGTAAGTAGAATTCATTGAAAGTGTAATGCTCTACTTGAAGTTTGTTTTAGTTGTTTAATATTTTTAACTGTTTGGGGAGGATTCTTGATTGCCCTTGCCCTCTTCAACACCTCACCTATATTTTCCCTCCATCTCACTAAAATTTAAGTGCCAAAACGATTACCTACCTTGCCCCATCGAGATCTCTGCAGAACTGAGCCTCAATCCCCGCACCCCAAAATCTGTCTTTCCCTTGATTCCAACAAAACCCCCAAAAAATCACATCAAATCCTTGCACTTCATACCTAGCATAAAATTAGTTTTTATTTCAGTCATCTCAAGCCCCATAGATCATCTTTTGTTGAAATTGACCCGAAGAGAGCCCTCTCCTATCCTCGTAGGGCTAGCTACGAGGCTGAGCGTGGTTTGTTGTTGGCCTTGGATCCTACCTTTTCAGCCTGAGGTAAATCTAGGCACTAACATGGTGGTCGATGGAATTCCATTGTGCTAATCCAACTTCTGCTTGCTAATGAGTGATCAACCTGAAACAATGCAAAGGAAATACAACAAAGCACGTAACCAGAAAACAACAATGATCTAATTACTCACAAAGTCAAGAAGTCATGAGCTATCAAGTAAATTACATACAAGACATAGGAAAACATCATTGATTGTATTAATAATGAAATGAGAGCAAGCTTACAACCAAAGTCTTGACATCGCAAGCCTTCTCAGAGGAACCTAGCCAGCATGTTCTTCAAGCATTCACTCTTTGAAGATGGATCTCCCAACACAAAAAGTTCTCTCTCACCCATAAGTTTTACACAAAGTTAAGGACACTTCACAACTTTCCACAAGCTATCAACAATCCCACACTTGTCACACTGACACCAGCTATCTAGCAAACTCAAAAACACTAACAACACTGCTCAATCCAAGAATTTACCAACTAGCCAACTATCCAACTAGCAGAGCATAGCAATGGTGAGAGTTTAAATAGGAGAAGGAGTCTCCATGAAAGGTGGAAGAGTGAGATTATCTCCAAGGAAGGTAGCACAAATGACGAAACAGGCATACCAGAGGAGGAAAGGCGACACAAAAATGCCAACAACTAGGTCTGGGGTCATCCAGAAGGCCGACTATTGGAACAAATTCGCCCAATCTGGATCATCATGGGTACATAACTGAGCTTTAGCGTTGACATCGCTAGTGAGCAATTTAGCTAGTCAGGTCATTGCTAAAGATAATAAGTAACCTCGTGCTGGAGCATGAAATCGGATCATCATGGGAATCAAATGTACTTCCACGTTGAAAGCGCGGTTAGACTGTTTATGAGCATTGTTCAATGCGTATATTAAGTCCATAGTCGCGATGAGGCAGATAACTTAGGAAAAGTTGGCCATTTGGCAGCACAAGAGAGCATGTGTTCAATATGAGCATGTTTGACTTGGACACATGACACAGTAGAAGGACTGGGGTGAAGGCAGTGACAAATTACTGTGTAACAGATGCCCCCTAAAGTATGAAGTCCAAGAGAGTGGGAGGGGTGAAATGCTCTACAAAACTGACTGAGCTGGAACACCATCTGGAAGAACCTACACGCAAGTGCAACTGATATCTCTAATAACAAAGTATATGTAGTCTAGGCATGGGTGCAGCCATCCAAAAGACATACGAACTAGGTTTGTGGTATGGACGTAGCCATCCAGCTAATAAGACCATGATAGTGATAAAGGTATGGTCGCAGCCATCCACCAATGAGTCATGTAATCACGAACCAATCCACGTAGCCCGAACATGTGTAATTTGAGTTCGGGGTCTTGAACCCAACGGATCATGGTACAAATTCTAACATGCGAATAGATGTGCTGAGGTCGAGCATGATAGAAAGTCGCTTGATTACTAGTTAATGATGAAAACCGTTAACAAGCACGAGAGAAACCACCAATAATGCCAATGGTTCTCAAGGTACTATCTAGCACAATCCATGGAGTGTGAAGAAGGAGTTGAAGTCGAACACTCGTGGAATCACCCAACCGACGACCAATGATGAAAGTCGACCATCAGGTGCAAAGAAATTTCCATTGAAGCATGCAAACTCTAAAGTACCAAAGGGGATCTCTAGATCAATCTCCTGGATAATGAGCTGATGTCTACAGGAGACGACCCATTGCAGGATCAGCCATAATGTTTCCCCCATCAACGACACGAGATAAGGAACAAGCAATAGATGGCGTAACAGAGTATCAGAGGAGGAGGCAAGGACATAAACTACAGAAGGATTATACTCTTGAACATGTCGGCGACACGACTTCGGAGGATGGCATCATTCAGGTACCAAGGGATTAGAGGCTCGATGGAGATGGCGTGAATCGAATGGAATGAGGCTAAATGGAAACCCAAACCCGTGGAAGGCCAAATGATGATGTATGGATATCCCAACCCAACAAGAAGAAAAAGTGTCGATGTTCAAGAGTGACTAGCTACCAATGATGATTTCCAAATTTTCCCCCACCATTGCTGGCGAGTATCCCAATTATTTGTTGAAAACAAGCTTGAAGGGGATAGCATATGCTTGTAATATAAGTTTGACTGTCGGTCGAGTCCAACCTAGAAATAATTTAACAAGCCCTAGGGAGGAGAAGCTCGAGTCTCGTCATGGTGACGAGTCCAATGTCGTTAGGGTTTGACGAGTCCGACATAGGTAAAACTCAGAGTCTTTTTCATGTTTAGAGAGTTTGAAAAAGACATGGAAAAGAAAACTCTAGGGGGGTCCCTGTTGGGTCCCTATAATACTAGTGATTACCCCATTACTATTGTAGTTATACCCCTTATTTATATTTTTGTGCCCCTATTACCCCCATATTGTTATTTATGTGCCCCATAGAATCCCTCTATTGTTATTTTTGTGGCTTTATATTATTATTGTTAGGTCTGCTGGATTATATTGTGACTCCTTAGACTCCTATATATAGAAAGGAGGTTTTGTCATTTGTATCATCCAAGAATTGTTCATTTATGTAATGTAAAGGAGGTTTCCCCCTCGAAGAGGCTGAATTCTAAGGCGTTGATCTTTCTTTTCTATCTTTTCTTGAGCTGGTTTCATAACATTTGGTATCAGAGCTTTGGATTCTAGGGTTTCGCTACTCCAAACAGGTCATCATGGAATTTTCGCTATAACTTTTTTTCTGTGACGTTTCAGAAGTCGCAAAAAAAACCCATTTGAGAAGAAATTGCGCTAAACCTTGGGTCTGAATTTCAGATCTTTTTGCGTGATATTTGCGGAGATATGCTCTGAGGAAGTTGGTCTTTTTGCAGACTCCTGAATTACATTCAAAACAGGTGACCTAGGGAAAATCGTCATCACTTTCTCTCTGGGGATCGGATTGAAATTTTGTAAGAAGGTACAGAAAGAGGACAGACTGTAGTTTCTTGTATATCTTTTTCAGAACCAAAGGTCGAAAATTGTACACGTGGCACTTCATACAAGTTCACTCTTCTAGAAAGGTCTATAATCAGGTCATCTTGGGAGATTGTGCATAACTCTTTCTTGGAGAATCCAATTTGGATCAGACTAGTGGCATTGGAAAGAGGACACAGAGAGCTACTACAGGTCACAATTTCAGAACTATATGATTGGAAAGTACAGAGATACATCAGAGGCAATATCAAGCTCCTACAAAGTGAAAAAAGGTGTGTAGATTTTTTTAAATTTTTGCTTAAGCTTGGTTTGAAAATTTATTTTGAAGGAATTCAAAGGGCATAGTAGAGCATTATTATCGGTAACTGATGCCCCGAGGAAAGAAAATGCAAACACCTAGTAAGGAACCTGAAAGCTCTAGCATGACTCATGAAGAAGAGGAAGAAATGCAACATGATATATCAAAATTACAAGACCAAGTGCAACAACTATCCCTTGCACAAAAAGGAACAGAATCTAAGATGGATGGTTTAAAGAAAGATGTAGAAGCTAAGATGAATGGTTTAAAGAAAGGTGTAGAAGCTAAGATGGACTGTTTAAAGAAAGGCGTAGAAGCTAAGATGGATGGCATGGAAGCTAAGGTGAATGGCATGGACGCTAAAATTGATGGCATGGATGATAAGATGGAAGAATTGAAGATAAATATGAATAAGTTGCTACAAGAAATGGTCACTAAGGGTGAAAGAGTACTAAAGGAAACTCATGATGAGAACAAAAGAAATGTTAATCATGATTCCATAGACTCTAATGTTGGATCGAAGACTCACCATGTTCCAAAAATCGATATGAGGAAGTTTGATGGCAAGGATCTCGCCACATGGATATTACAGATGGAGCAATTCTTCGATCTCAATAATGTGCAAAACACACAAAAGGTACGTATGGCAACTTTATATTTGGAACCAAATCAGTTTGTATGGTATCAATGGCTTTGTTCTCGTAAACAATTTATCACTTGGGCAATTTTTACGGAAGAATTGATAGCACATTATGAGGATACAAAAAGCAACACTTTTTTTAGCCAATTGATAAGTCTCAAACAAAAGGGTTCAATAATGGAGCACATTGAGGAGTTCCAAAAATTGAACATAAGGGTAAAAGATATTCCAGAGGAGCATAGGATTGATGTGTTCATAGGGTCTTTAAAGGATAATATCCAACATGATGTGCGCCTTTGGGAACCTGATTCATTAGAGAAGGCATTCAGGTTAGCAAGAAAAATGGAAAGCAAAATTATGGCAACTAGGAAGCATACCATTCACAACTATAAAGATGGAAGTGTTGTTGCCCATAGTCTTCCACAACCTACAAGGTTGACACCACAACAATTGGAAGAAAAAAGAGCAAAAGGGCTTTGTTACAATTGTGATAGCAAATACACAAAAGGTCATAAGTGTGCTGAGAAGAAATTATTCTACATAGATTGTGAAGAGGAAGAAGAAAAGGAGCAAGAAAGGTCAAAAGAAGAGGATATATTCCAGGAACAAAGCCTAGATGAAGAACAAATAAATCCGACCATATCTTGTAATGCATTGGCGGGAATTACCACTCCTCAAACCATCAAGATAGAAGGACAAATCAAGAAGAAAAAGGTAATAGTGTTGATTGATTCAGGAAGCACCCACAATTTTATTCATTGTAGGGTAGCAAAAGAATTGAATTGCTTCCTATATCCAGCACCAGAGTGTCAAGTGATGATTGCAAATGGAGGAACAATAAATTGTTCTGGAAAGTGCCATAATATCAAGCTATCCATGGGAGAATATGTATTGACTAGCCCAATGCTTTCCATTCCAATGGGAGGTGCTGATGTTGTACTAGGAGTCCAATGGCTACAATCCTTGGGTACAATAGCTTTTAATTTTCAAGAACTTTTCATGAAATTTTCTGTGGAAGGAAAGGAAGTTGAATTAAGGGGTATTGCAGGGAAACCAAGAAAGATAATCAGCTCTAATGGCATGACAAAGCTTCTAAAAAAGGAGCAAAGAGGTGTAATTGCACAATTATGTTCGCTAGATGTTTCCACATTGGAATCATCTATTTCTCCAGATCTCCAAAAAGTCTTGGACAATCATTCCAAGGTATTTGAGACTCCCAAAGGTCTCCCACCTATGCGTGATCATGATCATGCTATTCATCTGATTCCAGGAAGTGTTCCTCCAAACATCAGGCCGTACAGATATCCATATGTCCAAAAAAGTGAAATTGAACGTATGGTTGCAGAAATGCTAGAGGCTGGTATAATTCAACCGAGTCAAAGTTCTTTCTCAGCTCCAGTAGTATTGGTGCACAAGAAGGATGGATCATGGCGCATGTGTCCAGATTATAGGGAGCTCAACAAGCTCACTATTAAAGATAAGTTCCCCATTCCTGTCATTGATGAATTACTGGATGAATTGCATGGATCAATTTACTTCACCAAGTTGGATCTTCGTTCAGGATATCATCAAATCAGAATGAAGATTGAAGACATTCCGAAAACGACATTTAGAACTCATGAGGGTCATTATGAATTTTTGGTCATGCCTTTTGGCCTTACCAATGCACCTTCAACATTTCAAGGTTTGATGAATTCAATTTTCAAACCATTCCTTAGAAAATTTGTGTTAGTATTTTTTGATGATATACTAATCTACAGCAAGTCTTGGAAGGATCATGTTGAACATGTTGACATGGTGCTACAACTATTGGAGGAGAAACAATTATATGCAAAAAGATCCAAATGTTTCTTTGGAGTCCAGGAGGTGGAATATTTGGGTCATATTGTATCTCATGAAGGAGTTAAGGTAGACCCTAGCAAAATTAAAGCCATTAAGGAATGGAAAATCCCCACATCCATAAAGCATCTGCGAGGATTTCTTGGGTTGACAGGGTATTATCGCAAGTTTGTTAAGAATTATGGGAGAATAGCAGCACCTCTAACAACATTATTGAAGAAAGATTCATTTTCATGGACTCCGGAAGCAACAAAGGCCTTTAAACATCTTAAAGAGGCAATGTGCCAAGCACCGGTCTTAGCTACACCGGACTTCACAAAAACCTTTATTGTGGAATGTGATGCTTCAGGAAATGGAATTGGTGCTGTTCTAATGCAAGATGAAAGACCCATTGCTTTTGAAAGTCGTCCAATCAAGGGAAAGTTTTTAAGCAAAGCTATTTATGAGAAGGAAATGTTGGCAATACTCCATGCACTTAAGAAATGGCGACCCTACCTAATGGGAAGACACTTCAAGGTAAAAACGGATCATGATAGCCTTAAATACTTTTTAGAACAAAGATTATCCTCTGAAGAGCAACAAAAGTGGGTCACAAAGATGTTGGGTTATGACTTTGAAATCATCTACAAAAAAGGGAAGCAAAATGTGGTGGCAGATGCACTCTCAAGAAAGGATGAGGATATGGAAGCATTGTTGTGTGCCATTTCTATTATCCAACCAGATTGGATAAACGAAGCAAAGGAGGAATGGAAGAATGACGAAAAGTGTGGGCACTTATTCGAAAGCTACAACAAGATTCCAGTACTTCTGATACATTTAGCTGGCAAAATGATTCGTTATGGTACAAAGATCGCTTATACCTCTGTAAGAATTCCCAGCTAAAACAAAAGATTCTTATGGAATTGCACACTTCTCCCTTAGGAGGGCACTCAGGATTTTTAAAAACTTACCACAGGGTTAAGAAGGAATTTTTTTGGGATGGCCTTAAATCAGATATTCAAAAGTTTGTGGCGGAATGTTTGGTTTGCCAACAAAATAAAGTTGAAACAATTAAGACACCGGGTCTATTACAACCTTTATCCATTCCAAGCCAACGTTGGGAGGAGGTTTCAATGGATTTTATCACAGGTTTACCCAAGTCTGAGGGAAAGAGTGTCATCATGGTGGTAGTTGACAGACTTACCAAGTATGCACACTTTTGTGCATTATCACATCCATTTAAAGCCAGTACAGTTTCTACTGCATTTATGGAAACAGTTCAAAAGCTACATGGAAACCCAAAGATTATTGTAAGTGACAGAGATCCCATTTTCACTGGAAATTTTTGGACAGAATTATTTTCTTGTCTTGGTACTCAGTTAGCTCATAGCTCATCTTATCATCCTCAATCTGATGGGCAAACTGAGATAGTAAACAAATGTTTGGAAGGATATCTTCGTTGCTTTGTATCTGATAAACAGACACAATGGGTCAAATGGTTGCCTCTGGCTGAATGGTGGTATAACACTTCCTTCCATACAGCAACAAAAATGACCCCATTTATGGCACTTTATGGGTACCAACCACCATCAATCACATCATATTTAAGAGAAAATTCTAAGGTTCAGGCAGTGGAACATCACATCGAACATCAACAACAAGTCCTCCAACTCTTAAAGGATAACCTCGTGTTGGCACAAAATAGAATGAAACAACAGGCAGATCAACATCGCAGTGAAAGAAGTTTTGATGTAGGTGATTGGGTATTCCTACGGCTACAACCATATAAGAAAATGTCCCTAAAGCAAGCTAAGAAGGATAATAAATTATCACCAAAGTATTATGGTCTGTACAAGGTGTTGGAAAAGATTGGTACTATGGCATACAAATTGGAGCTTCCTGCAGCTTCTCGATTGCACCCAGTTTTCCATGTTTCATGTTTAAAGAAGGTTATAGGCGACAAGCTCCCAGTTCAAACAATATTGCCAGAACTTGACGAGGAAGGAAAAATTATATTGGAACCGGAAGCAGTCACAGAAACAAGAACTCGACAGCTACGAAATCGATCAATTTCAGAGTATCTTATCAAGTGGAAGAACTTATCCGCTGAAGATTCCACATGGGAGGATGAGAATTTTATGCAGAAGTATCCAGAACTGCTCAAGCGTTGAGGACAACACTTTTTTGAAGGAGAGGGGCATGTTGGGTCCCTATAATACTAGTGATTACCCCATTACTATTGTAGTTATACCCCTTATTTATATTGTTGTGCCCCTATTACCCCCATATTGTTATTTCTGTGCCCCATAGAATCCCTCTATTGTTATTTTTGTGGTTTTATATTATTATTGTTAGGTCAGCTGGATTATATTGTGACTCCTTAGACTCCTATATATAGAAAGGAGGTTTTGTCATTTGTATCATCCAAGAATTGTTCATTTATGTAATGTAAAGGAGGTTGCCCCCTCGAAGAGGCTGAATTCTAAGGTGTTGATCTTTCTTTTCTATCTTTTCTTGAGCTGGTTTCATAACAGTCCCTTTTCATAGATTTGTGTCTCTCGAGCCCGAAAAAGTATAAAATGATACTCGAAAGAACTGCTTGACCATTACGATCAAGGAGTACTTTTCGTGATTAGTGATCTCGACCTGAAAAAGTAGAAAAGTGATCGAAATCACGTCATTTCGTAACTAGTAACGAACCTGAAACGACAAAGGCCCGCCAATATTTTCGTGTTTACACGGTCGGAAAAGAGCTTAAAGAAAACCGCCTCTTATTTCATTTAACGAGTCAAGAGGAATAACTCAGCTATCTTTTCATCTTTTAAGTTGGAAAAGAGTGTTAAAGAGGACTTTACGGATCAAGTGTACACGAAGCATGACATAACTCCTCGACCTGTAGCTCTGCACAAAACACGTCAAACGTAAACCCATTCGACATAAAATGAACAATATATGCGGAAACATAGTTAAAAAGCCAAAATTTTAACTAACCATGTGATAAAAATGAGAAAAAAACCCACATTTTTAAAATATAATTTTTTAATTTTCAAAAATTACTATAAAAAGGGGGGTAATCCATTTATTTTTACCATTTGCACTGTTCATTTCACCTTGGAGCGTTTTGGAGCAAAGTTGGCGAGCTAATTTCGGCCTTATTCATCCACGGCTCATCCTGAAACTTCTACCAGGTAAGTAGACTTCTTCCTGTGCTTCATTTTAGTATCTTTTTTATGCATTTTGGTGTTAGACATGTAAGTTTAGACAGACTTTTGAGTCGGAGTCTACCGCTCGGTCATCGCGGGTATGCTGCTCAGATCCGTGATGAGCGAGCGTGCTTTAAACATAATGCTTTCTGATCATCGTGAGAAAATTGAACTATCAACTTCGCGCCATCGCAAATGTTTTAAAAACAGTCGCGATGACGACGCAAAATTATTTTTTTACGCAAATTATGGATTGAAATTTGTAAACAAAGTTCTAATTCATTTTTTCTCATCATGCAGGACATAATGGCATTTGTTTGGCAGGAACGAACGCACGATGATAATGATGTGGAAGCTTTTGCTGATGCTGGGTGCCAAAATGCTTTACGTGCATGCGGGTTGCTAAAATTCTTCCTTACTCCGCACCTTCGGGCCCAACCCAATTTGCTAGAGCTACTGATTCGTGCCTGGAATCCGACAGATGGAAAATTCATAATCCAAGGCCGAGACATTGAGTTTGATGCCACGGACGTATATTTCCTGACCGGGTTGTCCTGTCATGGTGAGAGGCCAATTCTAGAGGGGCAGCAACCCAGGGGCGAATCTCTAGAGATGCTAATGGCACGAGTGTGCCCACGGGCATGCAAAACAAGAAGCGGGAAGGTGGCAATCCCGACGGTGGAAGACATAGTTACTCGTGCAATGCTATTTATGGTGACGAGTGTAGTGAGCTCCAAAGCCCAACACGAGGCATCGAAGACCCATCTCCGGTTAGCTCTCGAATGTCTCAATCGACCATGTTCAATTGGGCGGAAACAATGACGGCCAATATGAAGAGACAACTTACCAACTGCCATTGAGAGACGAAATAGTTTGGCTACGGGTCCATTTTGGTCCTGCTCATGCTAGAGTGGGTGCTGGCACTACAATTGTAGGATATGGACTTGGATTTGCCCAGACCACGGGAGACCAGGATCACATGGTGGGCACACGTTATGCCACGAGGAGGTGGCGGACGACCAGTGTCGTGGGGGACACTATTCCATGAGTGGCTGGATTGCCAGATGATCTTCATCGAGGACTGGCCATATGCTAGCATGGACTTTTGTGGAGACCCTGACATGAAGCTACCCGCTGGCGAGTAGTGGGATAATGGTGGTAAGACACTTGATCACATTATTTTTTGTATTTTATTTTTATGATGTTTTTTAGATTTTTTCATGTATATGTCCTAATGACGTACTCTATGGTATTCACAGATGTGGGACCAGTGAGACCTGTAGGGCTGGCTCCAGAGGCACGGAGGGATCCACAGGGCATCGGAGCGCTAGCCTTGGCTCCCCTAGCTAATGATTCAGTGGAGACAGTGGCCTGAAATCTTGAGGGCCTAACGGCGGGGATCCCTGATTACATGGGGGTCGAGGAGGTCCCCATAGAGTTCCAGATCCATACAGTAGGAGTGATACCCAAGGTGCATCGCCTGTTGAGGCGAGTGGCACGAGCGATGGTGTGTTATAGGGAGCATAACCCACCGCATTAGATGCCTAGGTTCTGCTGATTTTTTTGAGAGACATGTGTCTCGGATGTATGGAGAACACAGACTCTATTTGGACATATACACTTATTTTTTGAGTGCCTTGGTGTGCCACACGATATATATATATATATCTATCTATATATATATATATATACACATATTCCTATGGTTCATTATTGTGTTTTGCATGCTTCTTATATGCTATTTTGATTACATGTTATGCAAATTTCTGTCTAATACATGGTTTGCTAATGCATCAGTTAATGTGTTTAATCTTCGTGGAATGTGTTGATATGTAATAAAATCAAAATTCCTTTCTAACAATTTAACACATAAATACAACCTTAAAATGCGATGGTCTCTGATGAAATAATGCCCATTAAGTTGGTGGATGACAAGCTGGGAATCCAGATTCAAAACCAATGCACGAATACCGAGATTGATAGCCTTGTTCAGTAACTCAAGAATAGCACTATATTCAGCGACATTGTTTTTGGTACAACCTAGAAAAACACCTTGAAGGTCTACTAACTCACCGTGAGGATCGTAGATCACCCATGCCGTAGAATAAAGGTTACGGGTACTGTGGCAGGCACCATCAGCGAAACCAACGTAAGGTGTACTGTACATCTGCACAAGAAGCAAAAAACACAATAAGTGGTAATTATGCCTACACACCAAGCCAAACATGAAAACACACACACAACACACCTTCTAAAAACACACGTATTTACAAATTAGAGTGCATGGAGTTCACGCATAAATCGCTTTACAATATAAGGTTCATGCCACATGGCTCGAATTTGCCTGCCCCCAGCTTATCATTTGCTTGATCATAGAGCAGGACTAAATCTCCTTCAATGAAAGAACAAGGATGGATAGTATGATCGAAGTGAGTTTTCACTCTCTTCTTCTGTGCTTCAATAGCTAGAGAGGCTAGTCGACGAGTCTCGTCCAGTTTCTCTAGGTAGAGAAGGCGTTCTTCTACCAGAGTAGTGTCGGGGAGTAATTCGACGGCTAATTTCAAAGAAGGGATCTCACATTCAATCGGAAGGGTAGTGTTACACAGTAATTTGTCACTGTCTTCACTCCAGTCTCCCTACTGTGTCATGAGTCCAAAATCACTCATGCTCATGCTCTCTGATGTTTCCAAATGACCCACTTTTCCAAAGGTTTCTGCATCATCACGTTTTTCGGCCAAATAAACGCGTTGATGGGCGCTCCAAAACAGTCCAGAAGCGCTGCCATCGCAGAAGTACACGTGATTCCCGCAATGGTCGAATTTCATGTGCCAGCGCAACAGACCAGTTATGTGCCCGCGATGATCCATATTGGGCGAATTTGTTTCAACAGTTGGCCTTCCAGATGACTCCATACCTGGTTGTTGGCCTTTTTTATGTCACCCTCCTTTCTCTGGCATGACTATTCCATCATTTGTGCTACCTTCCTTGGAGATAAGCTCATCCTCCCACCTTTCATGGAGACTCCTTCTCCTATTTAAACTCTCACCATTGCTATGTGCTGCTAGTTTTTGGATAGTTTGGAATTCTTAGTCTTTGGAGTGTTGCTGATAGTATTGTGAGCTTGTTAGATAGCTGGTGTGAGTGTGACAAGTGTGGATTTGTTGAGAGCTTGAGGAAGGTTGTGAAGTGCCTTTGATCTTGTGTAAAACTTGTGAGTGAGAGAGACTTGTGTGTTGGGAGATCCATCTTCAAGAGTGAATGCTTGAGGAACATGCTGGCTGGACCCTTCTGAGAAGGCTTGTAACGTCAAGACCTTGGTTGTAAGCTTACTCTATTTCATATTTAATGCAATCAATGATGTTTTCCTATGTCTTGTATGCAATGTACTAGATAGCTCATGACTTCTTGACTTTATGAGTAAATAGATCATTTGTTGTATCCGGTTACGTGCTTTGTTGTATTTCCTTTGATTTGTTTCAAGTTGTTTACTCACTAGGAGAAGGAAGCGGAAGCTGGAGCAGCGCAACGGAACTCCATCGACCACCGGCTGAGGTAGGCCTCCAACTTGAACTATTTAAGCAAAATTGTTGTTGACTTGTCCTTGTTTGTGACTAGACCCACTCTAGGGCTAGAGGGGTTGCCTCTGTCCGCAGAGGGAACACTTTCCTGCATCACAAATTGGCGACTCTGCTAGGGAGCTGGACTTTGTTCTTTTCTTGTTTACTCTTGCCTTGAGTTGTTGTTTTGGTCTCCCTTGAGATTTTGGGGATTAGTTACCTGTTTTCTAAGTTTCCTAGCCTGACCTGGGAAATGTCCTTATTGCTTAAAGATTGATTGCTTTTGATTTGGGAGTTTTTGGCTTGTCTATGGTTGTTTTGAACATCATCGCATTTTTTAATTTAACAGTCGCGTTGTCATCACGTCACCCTTTTTGTAATATCTTTTCCATCGTGTTATTACACCTAACAGTCGCAACGGTTCTGTAAATCGAACCATCGCGGAAAAGGCGTGTACTTCCGCACTGACGTCGCTTTGTTGTTGCGTATTGTTCTTTATTAGTGCTTTATTGTCAGTACATTGCCTTCACTGATTGCTGTAGAATTGAATTCATCAATTCTGCCTCCTGAATCCGTTAGTCTTGCTAGTCCCTTACTGTTCTCACTTGTTTGGTGACTTATTTTTCACTATTTAGAGGCTGAGGCACTTTCTTGTGAGCTTTATTAAATGAATCTTGTTTTTCTTGCTTTGTGACCTAGTTTCATTGTTTCAAGTCTTATGGATAAATTTCACTTGGTTTCCTGTTTGCAAAGATTCGTTTGCTACTTGTTGTTGGTTTAATTGAACCTTCCCCTTTGCTTACTGTTGGTTGATTGTTTAGTGATCGTTATCGGACCAATCTTGGTATTTTTTCGATTTCTCTTCACTACCCGGACATAGATTACAATTGTTTGGATCAACCATTCTTCCACACTTGTTTGTTACTTATTGGTTTCTTTATATTAAAGGCATCAAATCAAAAAGATTGCATTTCATTTAGCATGCAAAAGTGAAAGTAAATTTGCATTTCAAGTTGCATATTGAAAGCGAATGATTAGATCTCTCATTAATAGTATCCGTGCACTTTAAGAATTGATGTCTGCTTGCATTGAGTGACTGTTTGTTGCCTTGGTTTTCTTGGTTTGGGAATGATCTCTCTACCCTCCCATAAGTAGGTGTTCATTGAAGAAAAGGATATTTCATTCATTCTAGCTACATCCTAGGTTTTTTTATATACATACGGTAAGGCTTGAAAACTTAAACATAATCCAAGATCAACTTTAAAATGAACTGAATAAATCTAAAAATGCATTGGAACATAACGCACACATTTAGAGGTCTAGGCTAGAGACGTGCTCCGGTGTCGTTAAACCTAGTCACTTTTGTTTCCACTCAAGGTTGGGTGATTCCTCCTTTTGTGACTCAATAGTGGTCTAGTACGGAATTGTGCTCCCACGTACCGTCAAGTATATGGGGAGACCCCACTAGGATATCATCCTTTATCCATAGGAAGCCGTGTTTGCTGCCTGCCGTAACGCACCAAACACAACATTCGGGAAGATTGACTGTCGTATGGAAAGTCCTTGGTTTTCATATGACTACCAAGGTGTATATGCAGTTTTACAGATTTGTCTGGTAAACCTTTTGCCTAGTTCTCCAGAATAGTCACTTTTGTTCCTTTTCAGACTCCCTAAAAGAAAAGGTCCATCTAAGCACTTGTCATTTCAGGCTCATTAAATATTCGAAGGTGACTAGAGTCATCTTTTGTCCTTTTCTCGACTCTTTAAAAATGAAAAGGTCAAGTTTTGTTCCTGTGTCTTAAAATTTATTCAGCTACGATTCACATTTACTTGGTTAGATCTTGTTTTTGTTAGCTTGAGTAGGGTTCTTTCTCATTCTCGATGGTGACATCCCCCGAGCCTACTAGCCAAGGATTTCCTTCAGATGGAAATCCTGGTCCGTTTCCTTCCTTTGGAAATGTCGGTGCTCTGTATATGGCAACATTGTCGTTGCCTGGGATAACCATCGGTTTTCCCATATGGTTGTTTTCAACCTCGGTGGTCCCGAGTGTGATGACTCCTGTTGTTATAGACATTTTTGGGCACTGCAACCCCAATCATAAATGTCCATAAACCAAGGGCTCGTAAGTCCCTAAAAGTGTTGTTCCAACCTCTAAAAGAGCAAGGTCAACTAATTACATCTTCTCCCAGAAGTTCTCCATGAAAAACTGCTCAAAAATGGTCAAAACTGGACCATCTCACCTGCTCCATGGTCAAAGTGCGCTGCATCCCACCTAAATACACACAGGAGGTGCGATGCATCTTGAAAATCCCTTCTATGGGGTGCGATGGGCGAGAGTGGACAAATGGCAGGATCAATCTGTAAGGTGGAGGATCATGGAATCTTCTAGAAACTTCTCCTGTGACACTTGCCTCTCTGCATTCGCCCAGGGATGAGTAAGAGATCATCAATATCCAAGTGGAATCAAGAACTATCAGAGATAGGACACTAATCAACTCTCAAAAGCTGTCTCACCCCCCTTGCAAACATCTATATATGGATCCCTCATCCCAGAGATCTAGAGGCTGGAATTTTGTATCTTGTAAGGAAGTGCTGCTGGTTTCTTGGTGAAATATCATAGTGTTGGGTGATCTAAGCTTTTCATGAGGTGAAGAAGGGCTTTCTTGCTGAGAGGATGATGCTAGGTCAGAACAATTGGTTGTAATCCTCTTTGCTCTTTCTTGATTATCAATAAAGATATTCAAGTTTTCCTCCACATTTTTGTATGATTGATGTTATATGAATTTGTGTGGTCAATATATATCTGGTCCTATATTGTTTATGATAATAGATCTATGTTCTTGGATAGTGTTATGCTGCTTTGATTCTACAGGTGCTCCTTGAAGCTGGGTAGACGAGGAAGCGAGCGGCAAAAGATCTATCAGAAGGGAGAGGAATCAAGCGAGGAACCAAGCGCAAGACAGAGGTTGGTCTCTTTATTCCCCTCTTATCTATTTCTCATAAAGGAAAACGAAAGTAGTTTTAGTTTGTAAGGTAGCTACCAGACTTAGTGGGACTAGCAGCTCTGCATAGACACTAGATTTCCCGATAACAAAATGGCGACTCCACTGGGGAGTGAATAGATTGTTTGTTTATCTACATTTGTTTGCTTTATAAACTTACAGACGGAGCTTGAAGTCAAGCCACCTAGCCTTCAAACTGCATTTGCTATGCAAGTGCAAAGTAGATCAATGCTACTTCAGTCTATCTCTAGGTTTTGTTTATGAACTGAACAATTGATTTACAAGCTCTCTAATTGCCCTTGTGGTGGCTCTAGTAACCTCTTTAGATCTACCCCTATGATTGATTTACTGATTACCACTTGCTCAGCCTAAATCCCTGAACTAAGCTGCAAACTGTGACCTGGAACCCAGTTAAAGTCTCGTCCCTGGTCCAGCGCACTGTCTCTTTTATGAATTCTAGATGCATCACACTTCCCGAGTGTAGTAGGTGCGCTGCATCTCTTTTTCACTGTGTTACAGGTGCACTGATCAGACAAGGCCTTTCCTGCTCCTAGATTTGGTTTCTATGTTCACTCTTTTCAGCTCTATTCAAAAGTTTTGTTGCCTGTAGTCAGTACACCTCTATTGAAACCCCCTTCCTTGCCATTATTCTGCCTCCATTGTGCAAAGGACTGTAAATTTTTTTATGTATTTCGAGCCAGTTTCAGTTCTCTTTTACAAAGAAGTAGCATAATCGCACTATCGTTTCTTGATTTGAAAGTGTCGTTTTTAGTCGTAGAAGAGAATCTGATTGTTCTTGATAGTCGATTACACTGTTACTCTTGTATTTGATTTGAATTAGTAGTTTTTCAAGTGTCAAAAGCAAGTTTCCATTTCCAAATCGCAAAGTGTCGTCATTGTCCTCATTTTGTCTTGAAAAGAAACTTGTTAGTAACGTCGCTTTGAAAAATAATTCAGATTTGCACTTAGCTTTCTTTTTATCATTCACACATTAAGAAGGCTAAAAACAAATACATGCACTTGCATTTTGCATTTATACTGTTTGTTGGTTTGATTTAGGATAGTGCATATAGTGTGTGCTCTCTTCTCTATGTTCAAAGAACGACATCTCTCTTTCCTTAGTAGCTAGGATTTTCATTGCAAAAAGAAGATTAAACAACTGTTTATCATCTTAGATTGCATTTTAGGAATTGTACATCTACATCACGCGGTGAACCTGAAAGGAAAATTTCTTAAGCAAGATCAACTGTAAAATAAATTTAATGAATCTAAAAACGCTTTGGAACCTAACGCACAACATCTAGAAGTCTAGGCTAGAGACGTATTCCGGCGTCGTAAAGCCTGGTAACTGTTTTTTTCATTGTTGGTTGGGTGATTCCTCCACCTTGAGACGATAAGTGCCAGTATAGACTTGTGCTCCCACGTACCGTCGAGTATATATTGGGAGACCACAATAGGCTTTATCCTTTATCCATAGGAAGCCATGTCTGCCGCCCTATCGATCGCAATGCACTGAACACAGCATTCGGGAAGATTGACTACCTTACCATAAAAAGTATTCTGCAGTTTTGCGATTGGTTTGGTAATCCCTCTGTCTAGATTTCCAGAGTAGTCCCTTTCGTTCCTTTTCAGACTCCTTAAAGGAAAAGGTCCATCTAAGCACTTGTCACTTCAGGCTCATTAAAAATTGAAGGCAACTAGAGTCATATTTTCTTTTTTCTCGACTCTTAAAAATTGAAAAAACAAGTTGTGTCAAAGCGTCTAAAATTTATTTTAATCGGAATAAATATCACCTTTCCTACATTGGTCTTAGGTTGAGAAAAATGGAGTCCACCAACCAAGGAGTTCCCCTTGGAGGAAATCCTAGTCCTTTCTCTTCTTGGGGAGATGTTGGTGCACCCCATATGGCCACATTGTCGCTTCCAGGATTGACAATCGGCTTGCCCATATGGCTCTTCTCAACCTTTGTCATTCAGAACACTATGATTCCTGAACAATCAAGTCAGCAACTAAACGATACTAGAGTTACCCCCCAACCCTCTACTTCGTCCAATTCTTCCTCTCCTCCTTCCTCTTCACTTGATGTAGCTGGTAAGGCCAAAAATCAAGTAACTGAGAAGAAGAAGGAGAAGAAGAAGAAAGAGAAGAAGAAGAAGGAGCCAAAGGCGAAAAAGGGAGACCAGACATCGTCTAAAAAAAATCCACACATTGCACCATCCAGGCCTAAAATGCCATGTGTCATTTGCAAAGGAGACCACTATCATCGAGATTGTCCTTGCATCCCTCGGATCTTAAGGGACTAGTCTCCTCGTTTGCACAATCCGGTGTTGTCAACCTCTGATGATCATATTGAAGGTACACTGTCAACTCGTGAAAGTGAAGCCCCTGGACAAAAATGAAGATGTAAATTTCCTTGTAAATTGTGTGAAGGTGATCACGCCGTCCACCGTTGTCCATCGTCCACCATTGTCCCTTCTTAGACGAGGCTAAAAGAGTTTTGGACGACCGTCCGGTTTCACCGTTACGACTTCCTCCTGGATATAAGAAACTCTTGCTGAGTCCGTCACTAGTTGAAAATCCAGCTGACACGCCCTTGTGGTCGGCTGAAGCGTCTATCATTGAAGATAAACCATCTGAATCCACACCAGACGAAAGTCAAAAGGTCGAGGCGGTAGTTGACCTGGTCTTGCCTTCAGAGGGTCCATCTTTAGATGATACAGTCACCGAAGAGAACAAGGATGACACCGTCCAAATTCTTTTCGTAAGCACAGACTCCGATGAACATGGGGGCAGTCTACCCATTCCTTTACCACAGGAAGGAATTTCGTCAGAGTCATACCCGGCCATCTATTCGGTCCCACCTCCAAGCAACCTGGTTGTTTCCTTTGATTGGAATCTACTAGGCAGACCCCGCTTACTGGCTAGTGTACCATTTCGAATCATTGCTCAAATATATAGAATGGTCATGGCCTTTACCATCATAGATGAAGGGGCCTCTGTGAGTATACTTTCCTCAACTGTTTGGAAAGTGCTTGGTTTGCCATCACTTTTGCTTGAGATGAGAAATCTAACAGGCTTTGACAAAGGAACCAGTCGACCCTTAGGGATCCTTCCCAATGTGCCGATAACATTGAGAAGGAAAAGCATTCACATGAACGTAATGGTAGTCCAAGGACCTCTGGATTATAATCTACTCCTTGGACGAGACTATATTTATTGCATGGGAGCCATTGTCTCCTCACTCTTTAGAGTAATGTGTTTTCCGCATGAAGGAAGAGTGGTCAAGCTCGTAGACCAGCTTTCATTCCCTGGTTCACACATAGCAAATAGTCATACACCAACCCTGAATGGTATTTTCATGCAAGGAATGTCTCATCAATCCCCAGTCCGTCCTCCTGATGAGCGCGAGTGATTCGGAGGATATGACTGAAACCCAGGGGGCATGCACCCTGGCCTGTTTCGACAGGAGAACCTTGGGTATAGGGTAGGTTTCCGCAGAGGATATATGACTGGCTGACACACCCATCCATTTTGGAAAATGGGATTAGACTGGAATAAGATACTTCTGTTAAGGTAGGCCTTTCCCAATAGAACAAATGTTTTGTCTCCAAATTGAGGGGTAACTTGGAAAAGGTAGGCCTTTCTCGATAAAACAAGTGTTTTGTCTGCAAATTGAGGGGTAACCTGGAAACTCTACTTCGCTATACCTAGGGGCATGCAAACCTTTTTGTATGCAAGCGAAGAGCGACCATTTATTTTTTTAAATTTATAGGTCCTCTAACCCTTTAAACTCGTAGGATTGGTCGTTTCCTAACTTGCATAAAGAAAGGATGCAGGGCAAAGCTTTGAAAAAATGTCATTTTTATATGAGACATCCTTATTATACTACTAGATCGAGCAATTTTAACGTGAAATTCAAGCTCGTTAAAAAATAAACATAAGCAATGAGCAAATGTTCCCCCATAGTTTAAACTCATTAAAAAATGAACCATTTTCCAGTAAACAACCATTGTGAATGTATTACCATCAGCCTTTGAAGCCTTGGTCGTGTTCTCATCATCACCTCCACTCTGTATTGGCCGATCATTCACCTCCATTTGATTGTTTACCCTTTTGAGGAATAGCTGCAAAGAGTGATCCTGTTAGCCATCCTTGTGACACTGCCGTGATTGGAAAATTCCAAGCCTTACCCGGAATCAGCTGCTACCCAAATTTATCACTCGTTCCTCAAAAAACGAGTCTCCTTTAAGCTCTTTTCAATTGACTCGTAAAATATGAAAAGATTGTCAAGCCATTGGCCTCTCCAGCTTGTTAAAGGGACCGGAAGTGCTATCCCTCCTTTAGATTTTAATCTTTTTGGACTTGAGGGATTATTACACAAAAAGATCGAGTAGTTGTCTTGTTCGGCCCATTAAAAGTACCAAAAATTCATCCCTTTTGTATTGTTTTATACTTTTTCGAGCTCAAGGGATTATATGACAAAAAAGGATTATTGGAGCTTTCTTTACGTCCCTTTTTTAGACTCTCTAAAATTGAAAAGGACCGAGTTATACTTGTCGTTAAACTCTTTAAAACCAAAATAGCGACAAACTTGTCCATACAGACAAGAACGAGTTTCACTATCACTAGGCTCGTTAAAACATAGCGATGGGTTTACCTGGAGGGAAAATTATAGAACAAGCATATGTTATCCTCCTCAAGCTTGACAAAAATAAAGAGGTATTGGTCAGCAATGACTGGGGAAAAATTAGGAAGAAAACTTGAAGAAACTTTATTGGTAGCAAGTCGCTCTTGAACATGACACTTTCACTCCGCATCCGAGTCGGGTTGGGTTGTTCCATTCAGTGGTCACATCACCATGGTTCCATCACACCATCCATTTTTGGGGTTAATGCTACCGATCCATCATGTCAGTGTCACCGATATGTTCAAGAGAAGTCGCTCAGAGAATTCGCCTGTGTCTCACCCACTGCAATACATTTATGCTCCATTCTTTCATGACCGCCACCCTGAACCTTATATCACCAGATTGTTTTCACCTCCATTCAAATAATTTGCTCCGTTCTGTGTCATTGATGTGGGATTCACTAAAGCCCTCCTATGACGGATCACTTCTTTTCGACATCAGCTCATTATCCAAGAAGTCGATCTAGGAACAACCCTTTTAGTACTTTGAAGCTTGCATGCCTCAATGGCAAGTTTCTCACTTCCGGTGACAGGTTTACATCAATGGCCTTTGACCGAAAGATTTTGTGTGGTGTTAGACGCCAAGTCCCTTATTCACACCACGTGAATTGTACTGTAGTATCTTGAGGGTCATCAACATTATCGGTGATTCCTCTCGCACCTGTTAACAGCTTACATCATTGGCTAGTAATCAGGTGATGTCTTTCCATGTTCGACTCCAGAACATCTCTCACATGGATCGACTTGTACTTTGAGTGAAGATCGAACGAGATTGAAGACCTCGGATCTAGTTTCATCCATCCAGGTTGTGATATATATTCAGGAAAATAAAGACATCAAATGTACATCATTACTGCATAGATAATCATCCAACCTAAGGGATGATGGCTCTACCAGAATCATCAGTCTACACTCAGATGGTTGTCTGTCTTATGTACATGAAAATGAATTTATAAAGCTGAGTATGGGAATGCCCGACTTAGCTAGATCATGAAAATGTTATGAAGATAATGTATTGTATTGTATCTTATTACAGGTCGCCTTCCAGCTTGAAAGAACTTCAGATCCTCATGATAAAGCATTTCACCCGACATCAACAGATTAACGACCTCATGCTTTAGGGGGCAACTGTTATAGACATTTTTTGGCACTGCAACCCCAATCATAAATGTCCATAAACTAAGGGCTCTTAAGTCCCTAAAAGTGTTGTTCCAACCTCTAAAAGAGCAAGGTCAACTGATTACATCTTCTCCCAAAAGTTCTCCCTGAAAAACTGCTCAGAAATGGTCAAAACTGGACCATCTCACCTGCTCCATGGTCAAAGTGCGCTGCATCCCACCTAAATACACACAGGAGGTGCGATGCATCTTGAAAAGCCCTTCTATGGGGTGTGATGGGTGAGAGTGGACAAATGGCAGGGTCAGTCTGCAAGGTGGAGGATCATGGAATCTTCTAGAAACTTCTCCTGTGACACTTGCCTCTCTGCATTCGCCCAGGGATGAGTAAGAGATCATCAATCTCCAAGTGGAATCAAGAACTATCAGAGAGAGGACACTAATCAACTCTCAAAATCTGACTCACCCCCCTTGCAAACATCTATATATGGATCCCTCATCCCAGAGATCTAGAGGCTAGAATTTTGTATCTTGTAAGGAAGTGCTGCTGGTTTCTTGGTGAAATATCATAGTGTTGGGTGATATAAGATTTTCATGAGGTGAAGAAGGGCTTTCTTGCTGAGAGGATGATGCTAGGTCAGAACAACTGGTTGTAATCCTCTTTGCTCTTTCTTGATTATCAATAAAGCTATTCAAGTTTTCCTCCACATTTTTGTATGATTGATGTTATATGCATTTGTGTGGTCAATATATATCTGGTCCTATATTGTTTATGATAATAGATCTATGTTCTTGGATAGTGTTATGCTGCTTTGATTCTACAGGTGCTCCTTGAAGCTGGGTAGACGAGGAAGCAAGCGGCAAAATATCTATCAGAAGGGCGAGGAATCGAGCGAGGAACCAAGTGCAAGACAGAGGTTGGTCTCTTTATTCCCCTCTTATCTATTTCTCATAAAAGAAAACGAAAGTAGTTTTAGTTTGTTTGTTTCTAAGGTAGCTACCAGCCTTAGTGGGACTAGTAGCTCTGCATAGACACTAGATTTCCAGATAACACCTGTTCCACCATCTCCTTCGACCAAACCAAGACATGATGATTCCAAGGTTGAGTCTATGCCTTCTTCGCCTGTTTCTTCCTCCTCCTCTCCTCCTTCGCCTGTGGAAAGTTTCACGTCTAGGAGACTAAGCAGAAGAAGAAGAAGAAGATGAATAAGAAGAAGAAGTCCGATAAATCCAAGGCCACCTGTGCACTTACTACTCTGAGTCCATCCCAGGATGAACCACCTTTTGCTCCTCCATAGAAGGTTAAGTTTCCTTGTAAATTATGCAAGGGTGACCATCTTCTTCATGATTTTCCTGACATTCCAAGGATCCTAGAAGTATGGTCTCATGATCCAGCTCACCCCTCATCGTCCTCTGAAGCTCAAGGTGATGCTATCCTAGCAAATAGCAACAGTAAGAAGGAAGGGAAGATTCGATTCCCCTATAGACTGTATGAAGGCATCCACCCCCTTCACCTTTGTCCGCTCATGGATAAAGCTTCCACCGTTTTGGAAAGTCTTACAGCTTCTTCACCCCAACTTCCTATTGGTTATCAGCGGCTCTCTTCAGACCCTCCCTCCATTGATAAGGAGAATGACTTAGATTCTTCTCTTGTTCGTCCTCGTCCTTCCAAGCCTGGCTGCACTAAGCCTGCGCCAGACCAACCATTGGTCGAAGAGAGTGTCAACTCGGGTCCACCACTTGTTGATCACTCTGTTTCAGAAGAGCGTCATGCTCATGTTCTTCTCGTCTCATCAAATTTTCCAGCATCTAAAAATGACTCTCTTATTCCACCTAATCCCGAGAGTCCTTTTTCAGTTCCTGGGGGGCAGGGGGGTGGTTCCTGGGGGGCAGGGGGCAATCATACGATTCCCCCACCAAGTAGATTGGCTGTTACTTTCGATTGGAGTCACTTGACTACTTTCCTCCTTCCATCCTATGTGCCTTTCGAGATTACAGTACATGTGTATGATAAGGCAGTACCTGGCATTGTCCTGGATGAGGGTGTATCTGTCAGTCTTATGCCCTCCACTACTTGGCAAGCTTTGGGTTCCCCACAGCTTGTGCCGGTCACACAGAATCTGTTGGCATTTGATGGAGAACCCTGTCAACCTGTAGGGATCCTCCTAAAGTTTCCTGTTACTTTTGGGGGGGAAATCATCTATATAGACGTCATGGTGGTCCAAGGTGCGAATTTCTGTCTTCTCCTTGGCCATGATTATATTTATGCCATGGGGGCCCTCGTTTCTTCCCTTTTCCGTGTGGTTTGTTTTCCACGCGACAGAAGAATGGTGACCATAGACCAATTATCATTCTTTAGTCCCCCGGTGCCTCCTAAGCAGCTGTCATCCCCTTTCGGTTCTTGCTCGCAAGTAGTACCTTCCTTGCCACAGGTCAATTATATGGCTACCCGTTTCGTCTTCGCATCTGCTGCTGATCATGTAGATGGTCTCGTAAATCATGTACTGGGGGCATTGGAACCCGATCTATCATTGGTGCATCATGACATGTATTCCTTCCAGAGTGCGTTTATTCTATCCCGCAAAGACCTCTTGGGAGCCATGTTCTCGGATGGCCCATGAACAAGGGTTACGAGCATAGTTCCCGATCTTGTGTCAAGCTCGTTAAAAAATGAAACAAGGGTTGCGAGCATAGTTCCTGATCTTGTGTCAAGCTCGTTAAAAAATGAAACACAGTGTCACGAGGATAGTTCTGATCTTGTATCGACCTCGTTAAAAAACAGAACAGGACGTCCGAGGACGGTTCTTATCTTGTGTCAACCTCGTTAAAAAATGAAACAAGGAGTCTGGAGCATAGTTCCTGATCTTGTGTCAAGCTCGTTAAAACATGAAACAAGGGTTATGAGGATAGTTCTTTTACTATGTCAACCTCATTAAAAAATGAAACAACTCCTCCCTTTCCAAATCGAGTCTTTGATTAAGATCTCATAAAATCCAAGTCGAGTCTTTCCAAGATCTCGAACGTGAACCTTCATTCCATCCACCTCGTTGAATGCAATGAAGCTTGGGGGGCATGTACCTCGATTTGCGTCATTATGTTGGGGGCATGCGAACTTATAACAAGCATGGTTTTTCGTTTCAAGCTTGTGTAAACATGAAACTGAATCCAAGCAGAGTTCTCCATGGTTCAAGATTGTGTAAAAAATGAACCCATAGTCGATTTACATCTCGTGATTTCCGTTTATCCGCTAAATTTTGCTAGATGAGCCTTGGTTGTTTGATTCCATTGCCACCATCTCTTTGGCTGATCATATGCTTTCACTTGCTTGTTTTTCCTTTCCCGAGGAACCACATCGATGAGTGGTTTTATTAGCTAGCCTCTTGACCATTACATGTTTTGAGTAGTTCCACCATTTCCGGAACCAATTGCTACCCTTTATACCACTCATTCCTCTAAGACGAGTCACCTTTAAGCTCTTTTCTAACTCGTTAAATATGAAAAGATTGCCGAGTATTTTTCCTTTTTTGACTCATTAAAGAAAATAAAAATGGAGGTCTACTTTCAGCTCTTTTCCGACCGTTTAAAGATGAAAAGATTGCTGAGGATTTTTCCTTTTTTGACTCGTTAAAGAAAATAAAAATGGAGGTCTAATTTTAGCTATTTTCCGACTGTTTAAAGATGAAAAGATTGTTGAGTTTTCCCTCTTGACTCGTTAAAATAAATAAGAGGCAGTCCCCTTTAAGCTCTTTTCCGACCGTTTAAAAACAAAAAGATTGTCGGGATTTTGTCGTTTCAAGCTCGTTATTGGTTCCGAAACAACGTGATTCCGACCACTTTTCTACTTTTTTGGGTCGAAATCACTAGTGACGAAAAGTACTCCTCGATCGTAATGGTCGGGCGGTTATCTCGAGTATCATTTTATACTTTTTCGGGCTCGAGAGACACAAATCTACGAAAAAGGACCCCCCCTGGAGTTTTCTTTTCTATGTCTTTTTCAAACTCTCTAAACATGAAAAAGACTCCGAGTTTTGCCTATGTCGGACTCATTGAACCCTGACGACATTAGACTCGTCACCATGATGAGACTCGAGCTTCTCCTTCCTAGGGCTCGTTAAACTATTACTAGGTTGGGCTCAACAACAGGTTTATCTTTGATTGTCTATGGCAACTAGTCACTCTTGAACATCGAAACTTTTGCTTCTTGTTAGGTTGGGACATCCATACATCGTCATTTGACCTTCCGCAGGTTTGGGTTATCATTCTAGCCTCATTCCATTTGATTTATGCAGTTTCCATCGAGCCTCTGATCCCTTGGTGCCTGAATCCTACCACCCCCTTTCGGAGTCATGTCGCCAACATGTTCAAGAGTATAATCCTTCTGCATTTTACACCCTCGCCTTCTCCTCTGATTCTCTGTTTCACCATCTGCCACTTTTTCCTTATCTCATGTCGTTGATGGGGGAAACATTATGGCCCTTCTGTGATGGGTCGTCTCTTGTCAACATTAGCTCATTATCCAGGAGATTGACCTAGAGATCCCTTTTGGTGCCTTAGAGCTTGCATGCCTCAATGGCAAGTTATTCGCACCTGACGGTTGACTTTCATCATTGGTCGTCAATTGGGTGATTCCACGAGTGTTCGACTTCAACTCCTTTTTCACACTTCGTGGATTGTGCTAGACAGTACCTTGAGAGCCATTGGCATTATTGGTGGTTTCTCTCATGCTTGTTAATGGTTTTCATCATTGACTGGTAATCAAGCGATGTTCTATCATGCTCAACCTCAGCACATCTATTCGCGTGTTAGGATTTGTACTATGATCGGATGGGTTCAAGAACCCGAACTCAGATTACACATGTTCGAGCTGTGTGGATTGGTTTTATGATTACAAGACTCATTGATGGATGGCTGAGACCATACCTGAGTCTTCATGGATGGCTGCGACCATACCTTTATCATAATCATGGTATCAATAGCTGGACGGCTACGTCCATACCACAGACCTATTTCGTATGTCTTTTGGATGGTTGCGCCCATGCCTAGACTACATGTAATTCATTATCAAAGATATCAATTGTACTTGCATGTAGGTTCTTCCAGATGGTGTTCCAGTTTAGTCAGTTTCGTAAATCATTTCACCCCTCCCTCGCTCTCGGGCTTCATACTTTAGGGGGCATCTGTTACACAGAAATTTGTCACTGTCTTCACTCCAGTCTTCCTACTATGTCATGAGTCCAAAATCATTCATGCTCATGCTCTCTGATGTTGCCAAATGACCCACTTTTCGAAATGTTTCTGCATCATCACATTTTTCGGCCAAATAAACGCGCTGATGGGCGCTCCAAAATAGTCCAGAAGCACTGCCATCGCAGAAGTACACGTGATTCCCGTGATGGTCGAATTTCATGTGCCAGCGCTACTGTCATTTGTAGTTTCCCGCGATGACATGACTAGCTACATTATTAAGAAGCGATGATAGTGCGACAGACCAGTTATGTGCCCATAATGATCCAGATTGGGCGAATTTGTTCCAACAGTCGGCCTTCCAGATGACTCCAGACCTGGTTGTTGGCCTTATTTATGTCGCCCTCCTTTCTCTGGCATGGTTGTTCCATCATTTGTGCTACCTTCCTTGGAGATAAGCTCATCCTCCCACCTTTCATGGAGACTCCTTCTCCTATTTAAACTCACCATTTCTATTTGCTGCTAGTTTTTGGATAATTTGGAATTCTTAGTCTTTGGAGTGTTGCTGATAGTATTGTGAGCTTGTTAGATAGCTGGTGTGAGTGTGACAAGTATGGATTTGTTGAGAGCTTGACGAAGGTTGTGAAGTACCTATGATCTTGTGTAAAACTTGTGAGTGAGAGAGACTTGTGTGTGTTGAAATTTGGTACCGGAGGACAGGTGGTTCCCTTAGGCTTTGATCTTTGGCCTAGGGAAAAGTGTCCAAAAGAATTTAATTTTTCTCCTAAAGTAACTTTATAATTTTTATAAAGTTAAATCTAATTTAAAAGTGACTTTAAGTGATAAAGTTACTAGGTCTAATTTTAAAGTGACTTTTATAAAGTCAATGAAAAATTAGAAAGGAAAAGTGACTTTGGAAATAAATGACTAAGTGGGTCTTTATTAAAGTGGGGTGAATTAAAAAATAAAAAGTGAGATTTAAATGAGCATTTAATCTCAGCCTTAGATCTCAATCTATTTCAGCCATTGGATTTAGGGATCACCCAAAAGTCACTTGGGGTTAGATTAAAGGAGGAAAAGGAGGAAAAGGTCATTCATTCTTTCATGAGCAGATTGAGAGAAGGAGAGCAAGAGAGCAAGGGAGATTTCTCGACAGTGAGCTGCGGAGTCTCGACAGCGGAGTTTCAGCAACGGAGTTTTAGCCGGGCAGAGTTTCAGCAAATCTGTACAGCGGAGTTTCAGCGGGGCGGAGTTTCAGCAAGGCTGAGATAAGTTGTAAAAGTTTGCTTGCTGATTTTTGCTGAATATTTCTTACTGTAAAAAGGCATTTTCCAGAAATAAAGAAGAGCTCTCAAACTGTTTTTCCCCAAGAGTTGTAGGGGGTTTTTCCAGGGTCAAGTTGACCAAAAATCTCAGTGTTTAAATGTGTTTTAAAGGCTGTTTATTACTGCTGATTTTTATTTCTGCAATTTCCAGCATTCTGTAAAATTTCCAGAATTTGTGTTTTCAGCAATATTTATTTTTTCCAGCTTGTTGAATGTATGGTTATGGGAAAGGGCATTTAACTACGTGGGAGAAATAAGGTGAAACTGAAAACCGGGGTGGGAAAACAGAAATTTCTACATGGTATCAGAGCTTGAGTGCTGAAGGACAGTTTGGGACAGCAAAAGGAAAAATTACAGCTGCTGATTTTTCACTCAGAAAATTCCAGCAAGCTGATTTTTTTCATAAACAGCAGTTTTATCTTTACTACAGCAATGCTATTTTTCAGTTTTAGGACAGCAAGATGTCATTGGGATTGAGGGTGGAGGATAGGCTGGATGGGCATACAAATTACAGCGTTTGGAAGGAGAGAATGCAGAGTATCTTTGAGGAGGCAGAAGTCTGGGATATCGTGGTGCATACCACACAGAACCCTGTTGTTGTGCCTACTGATGCTACTCAATTGGCTGAGTATAATAAGAAGAACAATAAGGGTAAGAGGCTGATTCTAGACGGAATCAAAGACCATTGCATTCCTCATGTGAGAGGAAAGAGCAATGCCCATGAGATGTGGACAACATTGTCCAATCTCTACCAGAATACCAATGAGAACCGGAAGATGGTCCTGAAGGAGAAGCTGAAGAACATTAAGATGGGTAATGATAGTGTAGCTGGATATCTCACAAAGATTACTAATGTGAGAGATGAGTTGGCAGCGATTGGAGAGGCCATTCCACCCACTGAGTTGGTGCGGATTGCAGTGAATGGCCTCCCCCGTTCATGGTTGAACTTTGCTGATGGGGTTTGTGCACGTGAGACCCTTCCCACATGGGAGAGGTTTTGGGATTATTGCATTCAGACAGAGATCAGGAAAGGTCAGCTTGGGGTAGCCAAGCCAGTTGAGCAGGATGAGGATGTAGCACTGGTGGCAGGAGGCAAGAAAGGCAAAGGGAAGAAGCAGGCTTCCATAAGCAATGGTGGGGGCAAAGGCAAAGGTAAAGGTAAACAAGGGAACACACAGAAGGACTATTCCAAGGTGAAGTGTTGGAATTGTCAAAAGATGGGACACTATACAGTTTTGTGTCCGGAGAAGAAGAAGAAGAAGGGGAAGAACCAGGACGTGGCAGCTTCAGCAGAGATTGAGGACTTTGCAGGTCGTTTTGACCGGGAGTTTGCGTTCACTACGTGTGAGTCCTCTAGTGCAGGATCACCTGCCACACAGGTTCAGAGGGAGCATTCTTTTCCCTCGATTAGTGGAGCATCTTCAGGTATCTGGTATTTGGACAATGGGGCTTCACGTCACATGACAGGAGTCCGGGAGTACTTCTCAGAGATTTTAGAGAGTAGCACTGATATTGAGGTAGTACTCGGTGATGACAGAGTTGTTAGAGCAGTCAGGGTGGGGACACTGACATTTCAGAGGGAGTCTAAACCTCCCTTGAAAGTGTCAGATGTTCTTTATGTGCCAGGGATGAGGAAGAACCTCATATCTATCTCAGCTTTGGAGGACAGAGGATATGAGGTACTGTTTAGGGGAGGACAGGTGTTGATGTATCCCAGGGGCACTCCAGCTGATTCAGCTAGAGTGATAGGTGTACGCCATGCAAAGGTGTACAAGTTTGCATTCCATCCCCTTTTGGCATTGAGCAGTAGTACCGACAACAGAGCTAGCAGTTCTGAGCTGTGTGAGATTTGGCACCGCAGGATGGGACATATGTATCATGGAGCCTTGAGGACATTGCGGGAGATCACTACAGGTGTGCCAGATTTCAGTACTGATCACTTTGATACTTGCAGAGGTTGTGAAATGGGTAAGTTTGCTAAATCCCCTTTTCCCAGCAGTGACAGCAGAGCAACTGGGATACTTGATTTGATTCATTCTGATGTGAGCGGTCAGATGTCTCATGTTTCCTTGAGTGGATATGAGTACTATGTTTTATTCATTGATGATCACTCCAGGAGGACCTGGATTTATTTCTTGAAGACCAAGAGTGAGGTCTTCAAGCGGTTTCAGGAGTTCAGAGCTCTTGTGGAGACACAGACAGGTCGGAAGATCAAGTCCCTGAGGTCGGACAATGGAGGAGAGTACACCCTTTGAGAGTTTGTTGACTATTGTGCGGAGGCAGGCATTAGGAGGGAGTTCACTGTTCCTTACAACCCCCAGCAGAACAGGGTTGCGGAGAGGAAGAACAGATCCATCATAGGGGCTGCCAAAGCCATGTTACATGATCAGGGGTTGCCATTGTTCTTGTGGGCATAGGCCTGCTACACAGCTGTTTACTTGCAGAACAGGAGTCCGCATCGTGCCTTGGGGCACATGACTCCGGAGGAGGCTTTCTCTGGGAAGAAGCCTGATATTGGTCATCTTCATATCTTTGGATGCATTACATATTCCTATATACCCAAGGAGAAGAGGACCAAACTAGAGCCCACCGCAAAGAAGGGTATCTTTGTGGGCTACAGTGAGACCTCAAAGGCCTTTCAGATTTACATTCCTGCACAGAGGAGAGTTGTTGTCAGACGGGATGTGAAGTTCGAGGAGGACAGGGCCTTTAGGAGGTCACGGGAGTTAGAGTATCTGGATCAGCCAGACCCTCAGCAGCAGTTGAGTCAGTCGCAGGGATCTAGTGGGCAGGGATCAGGAGGATCCGGAGGTACATCTATGAGGATGTCAGGTCCATCAGTGAGCAGTGGCTCGCCGAGTCAGAGGGGTGGTGCTCCGGGAAGCATGCAGAGTAGTTCACAGAGCAGTTCACTAGGGAGTCCACTGATGGACAGTTCACACGGTACCTCAGCTTCTATAGGTTCAGGTGCAGGCAGGAGGACAGCAGACAGACAGTCAGGAGTTCAAGATCCTGATGGTGATGAGGAGGAGGAGTTTCATTCTCCTATGGGAGAAGCATGCTCAGGGAAGAGGAAGCCCAAGTGGCTTCAGGACACCTTGAGAGATGCCACATCTGTTGCTGAGCCGAAGAGGTCGGTCAGAGAGAGTAGACCACCTGAGAGGTTTTGTAGCTATATGGCGATGGTTACCAGCATCCTTGACTCAGAGCCTTCTAGCTATGAGGAGGTAGCTAGCCAGCAGGTCTGGAGAGAGGCCATGCATGAGGAGTATTCTTCTATCATGAAGAATGATGTTTGGGTGGTGGTGCCGAGGCCTGAGGGCAAATCCGTGGTTACTTCCAGATGGCTTTACAAGGTAAAGCATGCTGCAGATGGCAGCATTGAGAAATTCAAAGCGAGGTTTGTGGCTAGAGGGTTCTCCCAGGTAGAGGGAGTTGATTATGAGGAGACCTTTGCTCCCGTGGCTCGATATACTTCGATCCGCTCCATTATATCGATAGCAGCAGAGATGGGTTGGAAGATCCACCCAATGGATGTGAAGACTACATTTCTCAATGGCTTCATAGAGGAGGAGGTGTACATTGAGCAGCCACAGGGCTTTGAGGTGCATGGGAAGGAGTCCCATGTGTGCAGACTGAAGAAGGCCCTTTATGGCCTAAAGAAAGCTCCCAGAGCTTGGTACTCCAGGATAGATACATATTTGCAGGGGATGGGTTTCACAAAGAGTGAGGCAGATCCGAACCTTTACTTTATTGTGATTGGTGAGGAGCCTCTCATTCTAGTGCTGTATGTGGATGACTTGGTCATTACAGGTGCAGAGAGACTCATAGAGCACTGCAAGAGAGATCTTGCGACGGAGTTTGAGATGAAGGACATCGGCTTGATGCATTACTTTTTGGGCTTGGAGGTGTGGCAGGAGGAGGGGCATTTCTTCCTGGGGCAGGGGAAGTATATTGTGGACATCCTTAGCAGATTCCACATGGAGGATTGTAGACCCATGTCGACACCGATGATCACCAACTGGAAGAAGCTTCATGCTTCGGATTCCGAGTTGGTGGATCCCACATTGTACAGGCAGCTGATTGGTTCCTTGATGTATTTGGTCAACACTAGACCAGATATCTGTTTTGCAGTCAACACGATGAGTCAGTTTATGTGTGAACCTAGGAAGGTTCACTAGGTGGCTGCAAAACACATTTTGCGGTACTTGCAGGGGACAGTGGATTATGGTCTGGACTACAGGCAGGGAGATGGAGTGAGATTGGTAGGATACACTGATTCTGATTGGGCAGGTTGTGCTTCTGATAGGAAGAGCACTTCAGGGTGTTGTTTTGGGTTGGGTTCAACAGTAGTGTCATGGTTCAGCCGGAAGCACCAGTCAGTAGCACTCAGTTCAGCGGAAGCAGAGTATATGGCACCAGTCTAGCTAGTTGTGAGGCTATCTGGCTTCGCAAGATGTTGTTTGGCTTATTTGGTCAGCCGTTGAGACCTTCAGTGATTTACTGTGATAATCAGAGTTGTTTTAAACTCATGGAGAATCCAGTTTTTCATGACAGGTCAAAGCATATCGGGATCAGATATCATTTCATCAGAGACTATGTTCAAAAGGGAGCTGTGAAGCTTGAGTATATTTCCACTGATGAGCAGGTTGCAGATATTCTTACCAAAGCCTTACCACGGGGCAAGCATGTCTACTTCAGAGACAAGATGGGTGTGGTGAGGAACACCTTCCTCGGTAAGAGGGAGTGTTGAAATTTGGTACCGGAGGACAGGTGGTTCCCTTAGGCTTTGATCTTTGGTCTAGGGAAAAGTGTCCAAAAGAATTTAATTTTTCTCCTAAAGTAACTTTATAATTTTTATAAAGTTAAATCTAATTTAAAAGTGACTTTAAGTGATAAAGTTACTAAGTCTAATTTTAAAGTGACTTTTATAAAGTCAATGAAAAATTAGAAAGGAAAAGTGACTTTGGAAATAAATGACTAAGTGGGTCTTTATTAAAGTGGGGTGAATTAAAAAATAAAAAGTGAGATTTAAATGAGCATTTAATCTCAGCCTTAGATCTCAATCTATTTCAGCCATTGGATTTAGGGATCACCCAAAAGTCACTTGGATCACCCAAAAGTCACTTGGGGTTAGATTAAAGGAGGAAAAGGTCATTCATTCTTTCATGAGCAGATTGAGAGAAGGAGAGCAAGAGAGCAAGGGAGATTTCTGGACAGTGAGCTGCGGAGTTTCAGCAGCAGAGTTTTAGCAACGGAGTTTCAGCAGGGCAGAGTTTCAGCAAGTCTGTACAGCGGAGTTTCAGCGGGGCGGAGTTTCAGCAAGGCTGAGATAAGTTGTAAAAGTTTGCTTGCTGATTTTTGCTGAATATTTCTTACTGTAAAAAGGCATTTTCCAGAAATAAAGAAGAGCTCTCAAACTGGTTTTCCCCAAGAGTTATAGGGGGTTTTTCCAGGGTCAAGTTGACCAAAAATCTCAGTGTTTAAATGTGTTTTAAAGGCTGTTTATTACTGCTGATTTTTATTTCTGCAATTTCCAGCATTCTGTAAAATTTCCAGAATTTGTGTTTTCAGCAATATTTATTTTTTCCAGCTTGTTGAATGTATGGTTATGGGAAAGGGAATTTAACTACATGGGAGAAATAAGGTGAAACTGAAAACCGGGGTGGGAAAACAGAAATTTCTATAGTGTGTTGGGAGATCCATCTTCAAGAGTGAATGCTTGTGGAACATGCTGGCTGGACCCTTCTGAGAAGGCTTGTAACGTCAAAGCCTTGGTTGTAAGCTTACTCTATTTCATATTTAATGCAATCAATGATGTTTTCCTATGTCTTGTATGCAATGTACTAGATAGCTCATGACTTCTTGACTTTATGTGTAAATAGATCATTTTTTGTATCCGGTTACGTGCTTTGTTGTATTTCCTTTTCTTTGTTTTAGGTTGATTACTCACTAGGAGAAGGAAGTGGAAGCTGGAGTAGCGCAACGGAACTCCATTGACCACCGGTTGAGGTAGGCCTCCAACTTGAACTATTTAAGGAGAATTTTTGTTGACTTGTCCTTGTTTGTGACTAGACCCACTCTAGGGCTAGAGGGGTTGCCTCTGTCCGTAGAGGGAACACTTTCCTGCATCACAGGTAGCCTCCAGCTCGTAAACCAATTGTAACGGGGTGAACTCGGTGGCATCCTTCACAAAGGTTCGGTAGGCCCATAAGGCAGAGAACAACATCAAGTGCCAGTTGGACTTGTGCATGCCAATGGTGCGTTGAAGCATCGTAACTAGAACCTTGTTGACGGCTTCTACTTGGCCATTGGCTTGAGGATAGTATGGTGTTGAGCTATTATGCTGCAAGCCTAGCTGGGTTATTAACTCAGTCATCATATGATTATGGAAATGTTTGCTATGATCAGTGACGATAGCCTGAGGGACTCTGAACCATGAGATAACATGATTAAATAAAAATTGCGCTGCTGTGTGACCGACTTTAGATAGTGTAGGCATCGCCTCAACCCATTTTGTGAAATAATCAATAGCAACGATGATATACCCATGCTCCCCAGTCGAGCGAGGGTTAAAGGTCATATAATCAATGCCCCATTTGGCAAAAGGGCCGACGGTAATGACAGGGTGCAATGGATTAGGAGGCACGCGCATCTTCCATTGGTAGATTTGGTACTCATGACAAGAGCGGATGGCAAGAATGCAATCCTTGAAGATGGAGGGCCAAAAATAACCAGCACGGAGGATATTCTGAGTAGTAGCATACCCAGACATGTGACCACCATAGGCACCAAAATGGCAGTCATTTAGAACTCGTTCAGCTTCCTCGAATGTTAAGCATCGGCAGAGAACAAAATCGGCACCAAGACAGTACAGGGTGTCCCTGATAATACGATAGGGCTGAGACTGATGGCGAATCTGTCACCGAGCATCCTTAGACACATCAAGATGAAAAGAGGACGTCTGAAGATAGACAATGATATCCCCGTACCAAGGGTCGAGGGTGCTAATTAAGAACAGAGTTTTGTCCAGAATATGGTCCTCTAACTGAGAGGGCGTGGTAAGAGATGGCAGAGAGCAAAGAAACTCAGCAAAGATGAGGGATTTCTTAGACTTGGCAGTGGTGAATTCCAAGTCAAACTCTTGGAGGATAACAATCCACTTCGAGTACTTGCCCCCCAGTAACTGACATGACAGGATGTACGTCATCGGGTTGCAATCAGAAACCACCATTGTGGTGCGCAATAAGATATAATGGCGGAAGCGTTGGATGGCACAAACAGCGGCCAATGCCAATTTCTCGACATAGGCATATCGAGTTTCTGTATCTAGTAAATTGTGGTTGAGATAGTAAATGACATGCTCAGTGTCATCATCATCATCTTGAACTATAACCATGCCAATAGTGGTATCGGCAGCGACTAAATACAGAGTGTAGTCATGATGATAATCAGGAGGACGCAACAACGGAGCAGAAACAAGGAGAACCTTGAGGCGCTCGAATGACTCTTGTGCAGCGGCATCCCAAAGAAAAGGGGTATCCTGCTTTAATAACCGCATATAACCTTTGGCCACTTCGGCATAGTTCAGAATAAATCGTCGTAAAAAATTTGCTTTACCCTGCAAACTTTGCAATTGCTGCAAAGAAGCAGGGGGAGGGAGATTCAGGATGGCTTCGACTTTAAGGGGATCCAAATGGATACCCTCTCGAGAGACGATGAACCTAAGAAGTCTGCCTAACTCAACGTAGAAGACACACTTATGTGGATTAAGCCGGATGCGGTAGTGTCGACAGCAGAGAAAGATTTCGCAAAGGTGAGCTGGATAGTCTTGGTGCTTTGCTGAATGAGCTGGCAGATCATCCAAGTAAGGCTGCACAATGTGTCGAATATCATGGAATGCATAAGACATTGCATGTTGGAAGGTGGCACCAACATTTTTTAAATCGAAAGGGAGTTTTTTGTAAGCAAAAGTGCCCCACGGACAGATAAAGGCGGTCTTGTGTTGATCGGAAGGTGCGATATTAATCTGGTTATAACCAGAAAATCCATCCATGAATGAGTACATTTCACTCCCGGCACACTCATCAATGAGCTGGTCAATGAATGGTGTAGGGTAGTTATCTTTGGGACAGGCCCGATTAATATCACAATAATCAACACATACCCTGATAGTGCCCTATTTTTTAGTCACAGGGATGATATTAGAGACCCAATATGTGAGGGGATGGGGTAAATAAAACCATCCTTAAGAAGCTTTTCAACTTTCGCCTTAATAGCACAGCCTTTCAAGGGTGCACAGGGCGTAAACGCTGCCGAACAGGATTAGCACCTAGATATGTAGGTATCTCATGCACCACGATACTAGGATTGATGTCAAGCATCTCCTCATAAGACCAAGCAAACACATCATGAAATTCGTGAAAAAGATCAGTGTAAAGATGAATCTCCTTCGAGTACAAGTTACTCCAACATGAATGTACTCGACAATCCCTGGTTTAACAGAGATGTCGATTGGCTGGGTTTGTGTGATGTTTCCCATGTTCCCTTCAGAAGACACTTGATAAATTTGAATGGGTGTCTGAAGGGGTTGGGATGGGAGACAAGGAGCAAACTGCTCGAGATAGGTAAGCATTTCCCGATGGGCAGGGAGAAACGAGGAATGATGGTGATGATCAGACCAAGGGGGTTCTTCGAAAGACATGGTCTCGATAATCACTTCATCAGAAGGAAAAATTTCCTTTAAAGGGTCTGAAGAAGCATCATCTCCAAGCCAAGGGGAATGAACGTACGAGTCGAGAGCTCTGCTCGAAGGAGCAGGTTCAGAAGGTAGAGCCGATGTAGAAACAATTTTGACGTAGTTGAGCTCGACCGGACTCAACGGCATCTCATTGCCCCAGGATTCTATCTGATCAGTGGCGGGAAGAACCCAAGGATCAGAACGAACAAAAATCATATGAATAGGAGTGATGTCAGGAGGCGGGAGTGAAAAAACACCCATAAGGGCAGTATCTTTAAAGAGTCCAGCTCCCACACTCTCACATGGAATGGAGGTATGCTCCACAAAAGGCACATTGCCATCGGAAGAGGAGGAGGCAAAGAAAGACAGCTGGTCTACTATGATGATCTTCCCTTGATGAGGGAAATGAATGACATGAAATAGAGATGAAGCCATGGCCTGCATGGCATATGTCCAGCTTCGTCCCAAAAGGAGGTTGTAAGTATGATTGGCATCAACGACTTCAATGTCCACTTCGACCGTCTTCCCTTCCAAAGTAATAGGCAAGCATTGGAGTATACCATAAGGGTGAGACTCTCTCCCATCAAAGGCTTCCGAGGTCATAGGAGACTGGCCCAGAGTCGAAGAACCAATAGCCTTCCAACAAGCAACAGACATTATGCAAGTAGAAGCACCTTCATCAATGACGATACGATGAATCATTTTAGAATTGATGATGACCTGGATAAGGAAGGTAATTTGGTGAGGCAATCTTGGTATATGACTGTCTAGGTCAAAAGTGATCAAATCTAAGTCGACCGGGTCAATGCCACCGATAGCTGATAGCAAGGACTTCCTCTGAGAGGGGCAGCTCTGGAGAACTTCTAAAGCGAACATAGCTGACGGAGCGTGGGCTAAGTCCTCAACAATTCTATAGTGTTGAGCAGCACGAGCATTAGGGTTGTAAGAAGACTTCCGAAGAACACCTTTAGGAGGGGGTTGGATAGTTGTTTCAGTGCTAGGTCTCTCGATATGGAGGGGACCAGAACTGGATGGAGGAGCACTAGAGGGGACCTTAGGCTCTTTCCCGGCAGACGATGGATACTCTTTTGCCCGAGTACTAATGTGGACAGGAATCGTCCTAGCCATAAACACTTGAGAACCAAAGGAAGAAGAGGATTGGGATGGATCAGCCACCATTTGCATTTGCTGCAAGTGAAAAGGCTCTTTGAGCATGGCAGGAGTCCTGAGGGCACCTTTCAACAAACGACTAACTTCAGACCACCTTGGGCAGTCTTTGGTATAGTGATCCTCATCATAGATAAGGCAAGGATACTTAGGCTTGCGTTTGGCACCTTCCTCGGGTGGAGGTTTAGGGGAATCCTGCTTCGGTTGATCAGCTTTATTCTTTCCGTTTCCCTTATTTTTTCCTTTCAAGGCTTTGTCCATCGTGGTGGACTGGACAGCATTAACCTCGGAAGTATTACCGGAATTGGATACAGCCTGAGAAGTGTTTTCATTCGGAACATTCGACTTTTGCTTCCCAGGGTTTGCAGAAGATTTCTTAGAGGACGGATTAATAGAACCAATGACGCCATCAACAGATGGCGTTGGTAGGGCTTTGGAAGTTCTAGGCCTCAGGGCATCAGGAAAATAATCATATAGTGTACCGGACTGGGAGTAAACCAATTCAAGGTACTGAGCACGTGCAATAGCCTGCTCTTCAGTTACACATGCCCCCATAGCAATGTCCCACGCTATCGAACCGACAAATGAGGTCGTGAACCAATCAGTCAGAAGCTAATCGGGAATCCAAAGCTTAATCAAATGACGACGCCGTCTCCATTCATGGATATGATCGGAGATATGTATGTTTGTAGTCTATTTTAAGGATGTCAGGATATGTGTGCCCGTTTCATATCGAATCGGCAACTGAAAATGAGTTAAAAATGCCATAGCCAAAGAGTTAAAGTCCTGAAAAGATTCGCGAGCTAACTCAATATACCATTTATGAGCAGAGCCAGTGAGGGTCCATTGAAAAAGGTGGAGCTGGATTGAATCATCAAGCCATGAATTTGATGAACAGCATAGATGATAAGTCATGATGTGAGCTTGGGGATCTTCTCTAGCTTTACCGTCAAACTTGGGACAATCACCGGGGATCTTAGTTGGAACCGGTGGCCAATACGGATTATGAAGAATAGGATCATTGGTCTGTTTTGACACATCCGGTAATTCCAACGTTGCTAAAAAGGGTAATTAAGGGTTAAATTACATTTGAGGCCGCGGATAGGAGGTAGCACCAGAGTTCCAGCCAGCTGCTTGTTGCCCCCATTGATTCTGTTCGGACGGATTTGACCCAGAAGGGTTCTGTCCGTAGGGATTTTGTCCATAAGGGCTATAGTTATAACTAGATGGCTAACCCTAGATCTGCCCCCCAACATTCCATTGATTACCAACTTGGCCTGCAAGAGCAACATACGGTTGCTGGTAATTCTGGTAAGGACTCACCTGCAGTTGTTGATAATTTTGGTACGGGGCAAATTGGGTTTGCCCTTGGGATTGTTGGAAACCATAAGGTGGCTGGGCTCCAAACTGAACCTAGGAACCAGGCTGGGTTTGATAACCAGGTTGAGATTGGGATCCAACCTGCATTTGAGGACCGGATTGGGTCTGGAGCACAGAATGGGGCTGAAAACCAGGTGGAGCTTGAGAAGCAGCGATCATTTGAGAGCCTGTTTGAGCAGGCCCGGATGGATGTCCTTGAGAGAACTGAGGCTGAGCCATCTGGCTAGAAGGTTGACCTAGTTGAGATTGAGGTTGACCCATTTGCCCAGAAGGTTGAGTTTGTTGGGTATTGGATTGTCCTTACACAACTGAGGGTTGTCCTGATGGGCCGGATGGCTGAGCAGACTGGACATTTGGTTAGCCTGATTGGATTTGAGGCTGACCAATTTTGTCCAGATGGTTGACCAGATTGGAAGATGGGTTGGCCTTGTTGAACGTAAGGTTGACCGGCTTGCCCAGATGGGTAGCCTTGCTAGACACTAGGTTGGCCTTGTTGTATGTAAGGTTTTCCCGAATTACCAGAAGGTTGCTCGAAATAAGTAAAAGACAAACCACCAGAGGCCGAAGGTTGTCCCTAGAAGGGTTGTCCTTGTGGGCCTCCAGGTTGCCCTGGATAAGGTTTTCCATAATACTACTGTCCATTAGAGGGCTACACATAAGACGGCTGACCTTGATAAGGTGGTCCTTGAAAATTCACAAGTGGTACCTAGCCACCATGATAAGCAGTGGTACCCCAAGCAACGGACAACAGAACCGAGACCTCAACTACAGGTTGAGATGGCAAAGGTCCAGGGTAATAAATATGAGCTCCTCAAGAATCGTAATAATGAAATAGATCTTGGGGATTCAGATTCTGAAGAGCTTGTAAATATTGATCGTATGCCCCCCCTGTTGGAATGAAACCAGAAGAAGGTGGGGCATTTAGTGTAGGATCAACAACTCTAGATGTAGATGCCGATGGGCCACTATTCGCAGATCTGGATGAAGGTCCAGCAATAGTGGTCACAACTGAAGATGCAGTGACGGCACCAACAACAGGGGCTGAAGAAGCCACACAGACAGTTGGAATAGTCGGGACTGAGGTGATAGACACATTGTGAATTTGAGGGGTAAAAGGCTCCGAAGTTGGAGTGACGGTATGACACCACATGGAACTCGTAAGGGGAGTTCTAGAACCCATAACTTCCCTCAAAGCCTTATAGCGTAAAGGCAGCGCAACACCGAGAGGGGTGACACGGAAGGGTGATGTTTCTGTTAGGATAGGAATCTCACCGCTCGTCACAACGGATTCTTCACTCCTGATGGGGGATGTGTCATCCATGTCAGAAGAAGACATTTGGACTAAAACACTAGGAGGAGTACCGAGAATATCTTCTTCGGAAGGCTCCCAAACAAGGTTCCAATGAATATCGTAAGACTCGTCTTCTAGAGTGTGAGAGTTAATCGGTTGGATACTCGGAATAATAGGGAGAGTATCACTAACAACCAGTATCTCAGGAGCAACAGAAGAGGGAGACCCTTGGTCACTTAGAACGGGAGACGGGATAGGTGATTCCACCAGGATGATTCAATTCAAAAACCCTAGGAAAACTTAACGAGAAAGGACCCTACATAAGCTAAAATGCAAACAAAATCTAACAGGGTAAATATGAATGTGGCTGAATAAATTTTAAGACACAAGAACAGAACTTGACCTTTTCATCATTAAAGAGTCGAGAAAAGGACAAAAAGTTGACTCTAGTCGCCTTCGAATATTTAATGAGCCTGAAGTGACAAGTGCTCAAATGAACCTTTTCTTTTAGGGAGTCTGAAAACGAACGAAAGTGACTACTCTAGAGAACTAGGCAAAAGGTTTACCAACCAACCCGTAAAACTGCATATACACCTTGGCAGTCATATGAAAACCAAGGACTTTCTGTACGGCAGTCAATCTTCCCGAATGTTGTGTTTGGTGCATTGTAGTTTGCAAGGCGGTAGACATAGCTTCTTAAGGATAAAGGATGATAACCTAGTGGGGTCTCCCAACATATACTCGACGGTACATGGGAGCAAAATTCCGTACTAGACCACTATTGAGTCACAGAAGGAGGAATCACCCAACCTTGAGTGAAAACAATAGTGACTAGGTTTAACAATGCCAGAGCACGTCTCTACCCTAGACCTCTAAATAGTGCACGTTATGTTCCAATGCATTGTTAGGTTTATTCAGTTCATTTTAGAGTTGATCTTGAATTATGTTTCAGATTTTAGGCCTTACCATATGTATACAACAAATCCTAGGATGCAGCTATAATCAGTGAAATATCCTTTTACTTCAATGAACGCCTACCTATGGGAGGGTAGAGAGATCATTCCCAAACCAAGAAAACCAAGATAAACAAAGAAAGTCACTCAGTGCATACAGACATCAATTCCTAAAGTGCACGGATACTACTAATGAGAGATTTTACCATTCGCTTTCCAATATGCAAACTTGAAATGCAAATTCACTTTCACTTTCATATGCTAAATGAATGCAATCTTTTTGATTTTTATGTCTTTAAATCTAGAAGAAACAAATAAGCAAACAAATAAGTGTGGAAAAAGCCCGGTTGATCCAAACAATCGTGATCTGTGTTCGGTAGTGAAAAGAAATCGAATCAATACCAAAGATTGGTTCAACAACAATGACTAAACAATCAAACAAAAACGAGCAATGAGGAAGGCTTAATCAAACCAACAAAAAGCTGCAAATGAACCTTGAGCAAACCAGTAACCAATCCAATTGATACAATAAACTTGAAATAATGAACTAGATCACACAGGCGAAAATGCAAGATTCATTCAACAAAGCTGACAAAAGAGTTCCTTAACCATAAACAATGAAAAACAAGCTATTGAGCAAGCGAAAAAAGCAAGGGACCAGTAGGACTGATGGACTCAGGAGGAAGAATTGAAAAAACCAATTCTATAAGAATCAATGCGGGTAATACACTAGCAACTAGCGCTGATAAAGAACTAACTACAGCAACAGAGTGATGTCGTCACGAAAGTACACGACTTTTCCACGATGGACGAATTTTCAGAGTCGTCGCGACTGTGTGACGTTATTCAGTGATGCAAAAGATCTTACAAAAGGGTGAGCACAATGACAACATGACTGTTATACTATTATTTGCGATGATGTTCAAAACAATGACAGGCGAACAAAAACTCCCAAACCAAAACCAGTCAACCCTTCAATCAAATAGAGGTATTTCCTAGATCAACCCAGGAAACTCAAAAGTCTGATAGCCAATCCCCAAACTTCAAGAGAGACCAAATCAAAAATCAAAACAAGCAAACAAGAGAAGAACATAGGCCAAACACCCCAGCGGAGTCACCAATTTGTGATGCAAGAAAGTGTTCCCTCTGCGGACAGAGGCAACCCCTCTAGCCCTAGAGTGGGTCTAGTCACAAACAAGGACAGATCAACAATAGCTTTCCTTAAACAGTCATAGTTGGAGGCCTACCTCAATCGGTGGTTGATGGAGTTTTGTTCCGCTGCTCCAGCTTCTGCTTCCTAATGAGGGATCAACTTGAAAAAATGCAAAGGAAATACAACAAAGCACGTAACCGAAAAAAAACAATGATCTATTTACTCACAAAGTCAAGAAGTCATGAGCTATCAAGTAAATTACATACAAGACATAGGAAAACATCATTGATTGTATTAATAATGAAATGAGAGCAAGCTTACAACCAAAGTCTTCACGTCGCAAGCCTTCTCAAAGGAACCCAGCCAGCATGTTCTTCAAGCATTCACTCTTTGAAGATGGATATCCCAACACACAAAGTTCTCTCTCACTCATAAGTTTTACACAAATTTAAGGACACTTCACAACCTTCCACAAGCTATCAACAATCCCACACTTGTCACACTCACACCAGCTATCTAGTAAACTCACAAACACTAACAACACTACTCAATCCAAGAATTTACCAACTAGCCAACTATCCAACTAGCAGAGCATAGCAATGGTGAGAGTCTAAATAGGATAAGGAGTCTCCATGAAAGGTGGAAGAGTTAGCTTATCTCCAAGGAAGGTAGCACAAATGATGGAATAGCCATACCAGAGGAGGAAAGGTGACACAAACTATGCCAACAACCAGGTCTGGGGTCATCTAGAAGGCCGACTGTTGGAACAAATTCACCCAATTTGGATCATCGTGGGTACATAACTTAGCTTTAGCACTAGCATCGCTAGTGAGAAATTTAGCTAGTCAGATCATTGCTAAAGCTAATAAGTAACCTTGCACTGGAGCATGAAATCATACCATCGCGGGAATCAGATGTACTTCCGCGCTGAAAGTGCGGCTGGACTGTTTATGAGCACTGTTCAACATGTATATTAAGTCCATAGTCACGATGAGGTAGATAACTTAGGAAATGTGGGCCATTTGGTAGCACAAGAGAGCATGTGTTCAATATGAGCATGTTTGACTTGGACACATGACACAGTAGAAGGACTGGGGTGAAGGCAGTGACAAATTACTGTGTAACACAGAGTTCTGCTGTCGCTCCATCCTGTAGCTAGTATAATATATCCTGTGGAAGGGTAGCCAAGTTTAGGCCAAGTCCCTTGATCCGGCCTACCATGGCTCTGTCCTCCGTGCTATCCACTGTCAGTGATCCTTCCAGCAGTGCGATGGTGTTAGTCATTTTGGCTCACAACAACTGCTCCATTGCCGATGTACCTGCGACACTGTAGACGGCTACCGTTCCTTCCTGTGGGGGTTGCACGTAAAGTTGCTGCAACTGTGCCTTGAGGGTCCCCAACACATTTTGCTGCTCCGTCATTGCTTCCTGGATCGCTTCCCTCATGACCTCGTGAAATATGTCGTCGATGTCGTATATGTCACCCTCTATCAACATAATAGGTTCACCATCCAGTTTGGAAGCCTTGGTCTTCTTCCGTGGCCCTGTTCGTTCCGTACCACATGGCCATTTCAGTTGTGTAGATGTGGTGCTTGGGTTTGCACCTTCCATCATGTTTTTTTTCCCCTATCCTATGGTCAAGTCCAGACCTCTTTCCTCCCGCGTCATGGTGGCCCTAGTTTCTGGTGGTGCTGCTGCTTTTTTGGTGGCCTTGGTTTGCTTTGCGGTGGCCTTCGTTCCCTCACGAGAAGCCCTTAATTTCTCGGCCAGCTGCTTGTTGCGCTTCTATTGTGCCAGTAGCTTGGTGGAGTCCTTATGTTTTTGTATCGTTGTCTCATTGTGCACCACCAAATCCAGGCGTACCACTCGGGTGGCCATGAGTCAAGCACAACGAAAACAATGTCATCAATTATGAAGAAAGGGAGTTTGGTCTAGTTCTGCTTCGAATCCTTCTGCGCACCATGGATTACATAACAAATTGTCACAAGTCTTGCAGCTCAGAAATAAAGTAGAGTTTAAAATAAGAATCTGAATCCTATTTAGTTCCTAAGCCTCTCTACTTATACATCTAAAGTCTCCAACAACTTCCTTCCCAATTAGGGAGGCTTGGCTCCCCTCTCAAGATAAACTGGTTTCTATCACTTTCACTTGCTCAGTTGTCTTTTAGTCCTCATGATTTGGCTGTTTGCACTCTGAGCTGATGGAGGAATATTCGAATGGAGGGGTAGTAAATGAGGAGGATTTACCCCCTATAATTCCTCTCCCTTGTCCCATTCGAGTTTTGACCAAGATCTTTGCCACAGTTCCTTTCTTTTATCCTTTATTCCTGCATTTTTCCTTGCTTTTGCCCTTTATTCCTACATTTTTCCTTTCTTTTATCCTTTATTCTTGCATTTTTCCTTTCTTTTATCCTTTATTCCTACATTACATGCACATTAGACCAAAAATTAAAATAACCATCTCTAACTCATCTCATAAACAAAATATAATCAATGTATCCAATAAGTTGTGAGAATAGTTGGTTTGACTAAGCTAGGAGGTGAATTAGGGCCAATTAAGGCCCATATAATTACCCAATGATGAGGCTCATCAATCACAACAATTGTTCTCTAACATCTGCAAATCAGTGGGCTAGGATGAGCGCCACTATTGCAATTATGAGCTGATGATGGAAAGAACACCTACATACTAGATACAAGCAGAAACTTGGCCTCCAGAGCAGGGCACTGGAGGAGCACGCAAAGGATATCACGGATGAGGACGAGGCCAAGGAGGAGGGCCTGGTAGAGGCCAGGGTCAAGTTATCTATTACAACTGTGGAATAATAGGGCACTACACGTGGTAGTGTCAGAATCAGACATGCCCATCATGTCAATATTGCAGTTAGTTTGACTACACTATAGAAGAATGCCCGGTGCTGATAGCTAAAATGCAAGACAAGAAAGCACAACTCCAGCAACCTACACAGAACTTACAGATGATGAGAGATGAGCCCTGCAAGGAAGATAAAAGTGTGAATATAGTGCTGAGAAGCAGAATAACAACTGGCGATGATAAAGGTAAACAACCTGAAGAGGACGGATGGGTCTGTAAGGCCCCAGAGAAGGAAGTGGGTTTTGATCTGAATCGCGTGAAGGAAACATTTATGGAGGACAAGAAACATTTCATTGAGGCATCCACCTCAGGAATTCAAGACAAGATGCATGATACCAGCGTGCCTATAGAGGTTGACCCCTCTATGCTTACTACAATTTTGGAGACCTGTATAAACTGTTTCGTGATAGAAAAGTTGTGGAAGGCCTGCAAGAGTTAATAAACAAATGCACCAGAAAAGAGAAGGTCCCTAATGGACACCGGATGGTCAGAAAAATTGGCAAACATAAGGCAAGAATAGGGCGTGAGATGAGGCTCACCGCGCAGATAGGCAATTATGAGATGGACTAGGTCATTTTGGATTTGGAGTCTGATGCGAACATTTTTCCAAAAAAAACATGGGAAATAATGTGGAGACATACGCTGCAGTGGTCTCCAATTCAACGTAGAATGGAAAACCAACAGAAAACCATCCCTATGGGATGATTATATGGAGTAACAGTTGATATCGAGGGTGCAGGCATGATGGATGACTTTGATGTGATAGAGATCGTCGATGACAGTAATCCATACCCTGCACTCCTAGGAATTGACTGGGCCATTGACATGAATGGGGTCATCAATTTGAAGAAGATGAAAATGTCATTTGAAAGGAAATTGCTTTGGGTTATAGTGTCATTGGACCCTTCATAAGGGGCGCGCTACACTAAACCAGTCTGCGATTATGAAGAAAGTGAGGATGAACTGGATCAAATCTACAAAATAATAGCGTGAGACTAAGACTAGATCAATCTGATGGTAGATGGATGGATTTCATGGGACCGAGAGAGTTCATGTACCTCTGATTTAGATGAAGAGTTGGAGCATTGATAGAATCACTTGCATGAAGTATCCACACTATGATGCAATATGATGACAAAATCATTGTGTTGTGTTTCATCAGAGGTAAGGAACTTACCTTATTATGATGGTTTAACTGACGTGGATAAGTTTTTGGATGCATTTGAATGTGAATTCCCTGAGGATCACCGCTTCCAAGCATTAGATTTGGCATTATGCACTACACCTGCACGATGGTGGGGTACACACAAGGATAGCTTTGATGAATAGCGGGATTACAGAAGAATGATGAGGTTACAATTTTGGCATCCTAACACTAGATTTACTGAGAAATATAGTAGGAAGGATGATTTGCATGACCACTTAGAAAAATGGACTAAAGTGTGAGGGACAGAGCCATAGCCGAAGTGGGTACACTTATTTTGCCATACTTTGGATACAATTCCCATGAACTGGTATTTGGAAACAAAGCTCCTCCATGGCACCATAAAGTGGGATATATTGAGGGAAGGGTTCTTGTTGAGCTTCAGTTTTGAAGATGACTTCGCAAGAATCGATGAAGCCCTACAGGAGATTAAGGTATTTATCTTTAGAATGACGCAAGAACCTATAGAGTGGGTCCAACCAGATTGGAGCACCCAGTTGCACCATGTGCTGGAATGTTACAATGTCACAGTTGAAGAGGAGGATGAAGAACCAAGAAATATTAACATTCTAGAGGCAAAAGGGCATCACGAAGTCGGCAGCCCGCAAATAGACAACCTGGACATCACCATGCTGTTGAAGACAAAGCAAGTAAACATTGGTACTGAAGCAGAACCAAAGCTTGCAAAGATTGGAGATTATTGGGACAACACTACTGTGGATAAAGTTGTTGAGTTACTTTGCGAATATCAGGTTCTTTTCCCTACCAAGTTTTCAGATTTGAAGGGCATAGTAGGAGATTGGGCATTATGAAAATCGCTATAAAGTTGGACGCAAAGCCTATTAAGAAGAGGTCGTGCCACCTTAATCCCAAGTATAAGGAAAAGGTTCGCCTAGAACTAGATAAGATGTTGGAAGTAGGCATCATAGAATCAGTTGAACAATCTGATTGGGTGAGCCCAATGGTGGTTTAGGAGAAGAAGAAGAAGGGTGAGATAATGATTTGCGTATATTTTCAGAAGCTTAATGATGCATTTGTCCATGATCCATTCTTGATGTCTTTTACCGATGAAGTATTAGATAATGTTGGAGAGAAGGAGGCCTACTCGTTCACTGATGGGCTTTCGGGGTACCATCATATTAAGATCGCACCTAAGGATAGAAGTAAAATGACCTTCGCAACAGAATCAGGATGTTTTCAATACACTATGATGCCATTTGGACTCAAGAATTCCCCTGTGGTATTTTTTCGCGTATTCATTGTTGGTGTCCGAGTGTGAATACCTATTCAACCCTTTTTCACATTTAATTTATCAATCCAGGTGCGTACATTATTTCAAGGTATGGCACAAGATATATGCAGGTAGCAATTACACAATCAATCACCAATATTGGATTCAATAATTGAGTTAACGAAAGAACCACAATGATAGTAAATAAGAATAAATTGCAGAACTATAAAAATAATTCACATCAATTAATTAAATTATTTTAACAGCAATCGAAATAAACTAACACAAATGAAATAACAACACACAGAAATAATGTAGCACCTGATCAGAAGAGTGGGCCCAACTCTCTAACCAGGGCTGCAGTGGATTCACAACTTATAGAGAGAACAAAAAATAACTTGCATTGAATTAATTAAACAGTCTTTTGTTACAATCTCAATCTCTTGCACAAATAACCCTGATTCACAGCATTTAAACCCTTCTTATACAATACTTAGAGAAAATTGTCTCTCAGTATGGCAGATAATGTCTATCAATATACAATCATTGAAATGACCAACTAGTTGTCAAAAGAAAGACAAGAAAGGTCTGGAATAGGCTTGGAACCTATTATGTTATTACGATACTTGCTAATATGGTGCTGGAAGCTCGGAATTGCTTCTATGATTTGCATATGTGACCTTTGAACACTAGATCTGTGGAAATTTCAAAATTAGTAACTCGCATACGTAAAATCTCCATGACTATTACCTCATTAATTAAATATTCTAGGAAGACAATGGAAGAGGGTTTACCTTGTGCGTTTACAATGATTAGTGAATATAAATGATACAAAGGAGTGAGAGAGAGAGTAAAAATGGAGGGAAAAAGTATGCAGATTTGGCACCCAACATCTCCCCCCAACTAGACATTCTACATGCCCTCATGCATCTTGCCATCTCTTCAGATCTAGGTTGGACTAGTTGTGGTCAACATGAAGCTGAGAAAGGTCGTATTCCTCAGCCATCCCTGTCCCTAGAGGTTTATATCCTTCTTTCATAGGGACATCTTTCCACCAATCATTGCTCACGTTATATGCTGGAGTTTAATATTCTACTGGTAACCAAATAAGGGGAAATTGAAACCTCAACCCCATCCACCAGACCCCACAGATATGAATGCATGCAACAAAACGAGGCACTCTTTCTAATGCTCATGCAAAATTGGGTGCTCCAAAAGGTTCCCAATTTCTGATAGTTGAGGATGACATCATCCATCTCCTTTGACAACTATCAGTACACCATCTCCGTGTTGCTAGAATTCATTCCTTAGATCCCTCAATCTGTAGAAAGGTAGAGTGCATGTTATAAATAGTCACTGAATGACCATTCTCCCTCATCATCAGTGGATTTGTAGCTTGATTCTCTTCAAAAGTATCACAATCCTTCCTCCATTTAACCTGTTTAATGGTGTAGGAGGTGAAGGCTCTTAGGTGAACATCTCCCATGAATGGAACCAAGTTAAAGCTCTCATCATCCCTCAAGAAATAACCATGCATGTAGAGCTCGCACATCAAGTGTTGGTTCATGATATCATGGATTCTTATAATATGAAGGAATTGTATTAGGTCTTCGATCTCATGGCTGATCTCCTTGTGGATGTTTTCCATGCAGAAGAAAAAGAGCTTCTCACGAAGAAACAAAGTGTAACTATGGGCAAGAGGCTGATAGGCCATTACCTGTTGTGCCAGGGTAAACATCTATTCCTTATCTTCCTTCAACACATGTACCTGCCCTTCTAAATACTTTATCTTTTTCTATCGTTTCTCTTGCCTCTACCTTACTCTATCTAGATGTTCTACATACTCAGTGATTATCACAGTGGCCTACTCCCAAACCCTCTCTGCCTCCTCCTTTTGTTCATTCACGACAGATTTCCATCTTTGAATTTCAGCCGCTAGGAAGAATTCTCGGGCCTTGAACAACTTTTCTATAGGACCAGTCTGTGTAGCAGTGGAAGTTGTGGGAACATATTCTATCTGTATAGCTGCTAAGGAGGCCTCGACCTTGGGCCTTACAACTTTTCATTTATATTTATTTGCCTTCTTGTTTAGTTGAGATACCTGCTTTCTAAGCTTCTAAACCTCCATCTTTAGCTGCATTGTTTCTCCGAATTGAAGTTCATACCTTTCCTTGAGAGGTGGTATCCTTCTCTCACATTGTTCTATCCACTCTTGTTTAATAGTAAATTCATTTCCTAGCCCCGCAGCTGGTTCGGAAAGTGGTGGATTTCCATTAAAGGCTTCAGCTGGCTCCTTTACCAGGTCTTCCTTACTTGGTCTTTTGCCTTCCACCTAGTCTATATTGGTCCTGTCTGCTACCTCTAATTCTTTTTCTTCCTCACCTTCATTCCTCAATTGGGCCAAGCCTTCTTCATGTGGTGCCTCTTGTCCTATGGTCGAAGATGGTTCTTGTGGAACAACATCAACCTCAGGGTTTGTCTCTTCCACATTTTCCTGCCTTGATTGAGTTGGTGCTAGTTCTTCTGTGACAGCCTCGACTTCATCGCCAACCATTTCTTCCACTTCCATTTCTACATTAACAGGTTCCACAGACGGTGTTGGTTCTTGTGTGGCAGCCTCAACTATGTCACCAACCATTTCCTCTACTTCCACTTCCATCTCTTCTGGCTCCTCTTCTTCTTTCTCCATTTCCTCGGGCTCTTCTTCTTCTCTTGTTGTACCAGCAGGGGATGCTGGTTCTTCCTCTCCCAATTCCTTGGGCTCTTCTTCCTCTCCTCCTGTTGTACCAACAGGAGATGCTAGTTCTTACTCCTCCAATTCCTCAAGCTCTTCCTCTCTAGAAGTTATAACAGTTGCTACTTCCTCCTCTATCATCTCAAGGAATTGTGCCCAAGGAACTTGTAATTGGGTCAATACATGCATGACCAATAGTCAAACCAGTTCGTGGTTTGTGAGGACCACTAGCACTTGGCGTGAGTGCCGAGCAGACTATGCCATAAGTTGAAGACTCTTCATCAAGAAGAAAGGCATGTTCATAGAATGAACTTGTGCCTGCGAGAATTGAAGATGGGCTAGAATTTTGAAATGATATTTGAACAAGGTGGTAAACCACCCTTCGCATGTTATATATTTCATGACAAAGCCTACTACCTCACTCCATGGATGCAGCAAGGACTTACGGTCATACGCCCTTCCCTTCAGAACAACGCTTTTTCTAGCCTGCAAAAATAATTCTGGGAATTCAGGCAGCGGAGCCTTCCTTGAGAACCATTTTTGTCCCTGCTTTATTAACCCACTGACTTATGCAATGGCCTCTTCTGTGACGGGAATTGCTAATCCTCTAACACGCAAGCAATTCTCATCTAGATTCATTGCAAATTCTACCGTGATCCCCTCGTCGAACCCCTGCAATTTGTTGAAATAAATATCCCATTTTGCCTCTACAAATACCCACCATACATCGACATTGCTACGGACCAGGGTTTTCTCCTTGAGTTCATGACGTACAGTGAGTCCGCCCATCCTGTAGAAACTATAACAACACTTTGGACGCAACAGACTATTAGGAGGAGTGATAGCGACCAACTTCTTGTAGTAAAAACATGGTAAAAAAAATGAATGAGGTGGAACGATGGTAAAACGGTAGGTGATTTCTCGGGAAATGAAGAGAATCATGGTGAATTATGGTGAGTATGGTGAATGGTGTGGTAATTATTCTACATTAAATGAGAAGGTATATGTCTCCAATCCCAATGCATGCCAATGATTATGCCAATTAATGATGAAGATTGTAGAGCGTACCATCGCAAATGGTTTAATGATGGTGATGAATTAATAATTAGTGTGGTTTAATTACGTTGTCGTTTAATTATGATGGCACCCCCCCAACTTATAAATATCCATCCACGGCATGTCAATTTCTTGTCCACATAATATTTAATTAAATCCGTAAAAGTCAACAGATACGTACCTGGCGACCTACCTGAGAGAAGTGACAGTTGGAAAAGTAACGACGGAGTAACAGCATCGGCGGAGTAACAACAACTAAGGAGTAATAGCATCGGCAGAGTAACAACAACCGAGGAGTAACAGCATCGGTAGAGTAACAACAACCGAGGAGTAACAACACCCTAGGAGTAATAGCATCCGAGGAGTAACATCATCCGAGGAGTAACAACATCTGAGGAGTAACAACATCCAAGGAGTAACAACATACGAGGAGTAACAACAAGCATTACTTAGAAATTTTTTCAAGAAGATCAGTGTTAGTGGAGTGACTGTCCCAATTACTCAAGAAATTTTCAGCTCCTCAATTATTGCGCCTCAATAGTAGCTCCTACAAAAAGACAAACAAGTGAGTAGTAACATCATTATATATATATATATATATATATATATATATATATATATATATATATATATATATATTCTTTCTTTCTTTTTTTAATTCAAGGGTGCAGAGGAGGTATCTTCTACACCAACAACCTTCAATCCAGATTTTTCATAGAGATGTTTGATGAAGGCTTCTCTGGAGGTTGGTAATCATTGATTGTAACCAATCTGACAGTCCCATTGTCAAATACCGCATCAACCTCATATGGTCCCAGCCATCGCGAGCGAAGCTTTCCCTTAAAATCCTTAAAACAAGAATCATACAATAATGCCCAATCCCCTCTATGAAACACCTTATTTTTAATAAATTTATCGTGCCATTTTGCTCTCTGCTGCTGTATGGCAGCAGTCCTCTCGACAACCATTAAGCGAATTTCATTCAACTCATTTATTTGTTCTAGCCGGTGTCTCTGGGCTTCTGAGAGGTCCAATCCTACTTCTAGAACTGTTATGAGCGTACTAATTTCAAATTCCATCGGGAACAATGGGGATTTTCCATAGACAAGTTCAAATGGTGATAACCCTGTCGTGTTCTGCCATGTTGTTCTATACACCCAAAGAGCTTTAGGAAGCTTTTCAGCCCAATCCCAATGATGATTTTCCAGGGTATTGGTGAGAATGTTTTCTAATACTTTGTTTGTGCTCTCCACATGACCGTTCACCTGAGGATGATATAGGGTTGTTATCCTATGCTTGATCCCATATTTTTCCATAAGATTTGCTATCATGTGTGACATGAATTGTGCTCCTCCATCTGAAATTATCTCTCTCGGAGTACCATATCTAGCAAATATTTCTTCAAATAAAAAGTCTGAGACAACCTACTCTGTTGCTTTTGCTACAGCCTTGGCTTCTACCCACTTCGTCACATAATCTGTGCAGACTAAAATGTGGACTTTCTGATGTGAGGGTGGGTTAAATGGACCCACAAAATCAATAGCCCATCTTTTGAAGGGCTCAAGAACTACCTATGGTTGTAATGGCATTTCATTTGAGTCACCAGGCTGACCCATCTATTGGAAGCTATCACATCTTCGAACATAGTTCTGTGAATCGCTGAAGATAGAGGGCCAATAATATCGCATCTGCAACACCTTGTGGCCAGTTCACTTATCCGCAAAATGCCCCCCACAAGAGCCATCATGAGCACCTTTCATAACCTCATAGATGTCACTTTCTACTACATAATGATGGATCTACTGATCACCCCCTATATAAAAGAGATATCTTGTTATCCATGAGTAACGGGCACTGTGATGAATAATCCTGCATTGTTCCTTGTATGACAAATGCTGAGGTACTTTTCCTGTAGCCAAATAGTTAGCAATGTCTACATACCAAGGTAGAAATTGAAAATAAATGTTCATCTAGAAAGCTATCTTCTACAAGAGCTCCTTCATTATCAGCATTTAATCTAGACAGAAAATCAACAACTACGTTATCCTTTCCTAGTTTATCTATAATGGTGATATCAAATTCTTGAAGTAATAACAACTACCTCGTTATACGCCTAGGAGTTACAGGTTTGTTCATCAAATACCTTATTGCTGTGTGATCAGTGTGTACAAAAGTAGGATACCCAGTAATATAGTGTCAAAATTTATTAACAACATAGATGACAGCCAAGAACTCCTTCTTCGTTACCATATAGTTTAGCTCAGTAGATGTTAAATTCTTACTAACATAATAGACTACATACGGCTTCTTATCTTATTGTTGTCCCAAAACTACCCCTATAGCTATTTGAGAGGCATCTATGTGGATATGAAATGTAAGTTCCTTGATCTTTCAAAAGCTACTTCACAATCTTCTGTCCATACAAATTCTGCAGCCTTAGTTAACAGCTGAAAAAGTGGAGATGCGATCTTGGAATTTTTTCTATAAAATGCCTATAGTAACCAGCGCAACCAATAAAACTATGTACCTGATTCGGTGTCTTGGGAACAAGAAAATGCAAAATTACCTTTACCTTGGTAGGATCAACTTGTATTCTGGCAGCTGAAAGCAAATGTCTCGGCACTACTCCTTCTTCTCTCATCATATGACATTTTTTTGTGCTCATAGAAACATGCATTTTTTTACACCTTTTAAGGACTTTCTCCAAGTTTTCCAATCCTTCTTCGAATGAACCCCCATATGGTGTGAAGTCATCCATGTAAATTTCAACACTGTCATCGAGTAAATAAAAACAAATCCCCAATATTTCCCTTTGAAAGGTAGAAAGCACATTACAAATCCCAAATGGAAGGACTTGGTAAGCGAATGTTCCCCAAGGGCATGTAAAGGTAGTTTTGTCCTGATCCTCAGGAGCTATTTGGATTTGGTTATACCCACTAAACCCGTCCAAGAAAGAGAAAAACTTCTTCCCGGCCAGGGTATCAAGGACTTGGTCGATAAATGGCAGAGGAAAATGATCTTTCAAGGTTGCTTTATTCAACTCCCTATAGTCTACACAAATCTGCCATTTACCATTCTTTTTAGGAATGATGACCAACGGGGATACCCACTGGCTATCCGAGATTGGGTAAATAAATTCTGCATCCAATAACTTCTGGAGCTCCTCTTTGACAATGTTCTTCAAGGCAGGGTTCATCCTTCTTTGGGGTTGTCTCACGGGTCGACAATCTTCTTTGATGTAAATATGATGAGTACACAAATCAGCAGGGATACCTTTCATATCAATATAATCCCAGACGAAAGCTTCTTTCTGTTCTCAAAGGATCTTTAGGATTTGTTTAGTCTGGGTTGTTGAAATATTCGGGTTGATATTCAATTTCTTCTTTGGCTCAATCTCGACTGGTATGCTATCAGAAAGTGTTGTTACAGAAATGTCTTCACCTTCGGTTTCCGATCCAATAGTTTCCTGTATTTCACAGCTCATGATTGATTCCAAAAATTGCCGAGTTGCATCTAGAACAACATGAGGGATGCTAATAAAAGTGTTGATAGTATCATCCTCTGTCTCATTCTTAAAGCAGAGGGCTTGCCCCATGGTAAGCACTGGCTGGAGTTCCTACTATTTAGTTTTGATCCCATCCAAAGACAAAGAGTTCTGCTTTGGCTTTTTCTGCGAGCTTGGTTCAACAGGGGGATAGAGAATAAGATTTTTTGTATTTTCCCCATTAGAAATTATCATATTTCCTAATCGACATATAATATAGGCATCAGTGGTTTCAAGCCACTGTCGTCCTAAAATAATGGGATGACCACCAGCTGGGGGCTGCATATGTAAGACTAGGAGGTCAACGAGATAGCACCAAGAATCCACTGAAATCGTTATGTCTTCCAATTTCCCTATCAGTCTGATTGTAGATCTGTCACCTAGTTCTAAGACTGTAGGGGTTGGCTTAAGATCATGCAATCCTAGTGTAAGCATGGTTTTAGAATTAATTACATTAATTGTAGCACCCAAGTCTACTAGCACATTTAGAATATCCACCCTATTAATCTGAACTATTAGAATTGGGCTCCTAGGATCCCCATATTTCACAGGCATAGCCTTTCCCAGCATAATGTCAGATAATATCCCCATAACATTAATTGTAAGCATATATTTTGTTTTCTTCCTAGGTCTCTTAGAACAATATTCTATGATATTCTTAGCATAAATAGGCACATCTTTCATGGCCTGAAGCAGGGGGGTTTTTACAAACAAATTCTGCAATTCTCCTAAAAGATCGAATTCCAGTTGAGGGACCCATTTTCTCAAGGCCAATCATTCTATATATGGAGGATTGGTTTGATAGGCCTAAGTAAAAGTCAAATGAGAAGGATAATGTTCCACAAATGGTTGGTTTGTCTCATCCCTAACTGCTTGAGATTCTGGATTCTCATCGTCAAGATGTTCAATGATAATGGGCGATGTAGGGGCATTTACTACCCAGCCAGATTGCATATTTATCTCATTAAACCCTGCGGTAGAAATGTTGTATGAAGGAAGTTTGAGGGTGTCTGCTTGCTGAGCACCCTTATTGTTTGGATTTGGGTTTGGCTAAATAGGAAGTTGAGGCCGAAGAGGAGGATTATTGGAGGGAACGTTGGAGGGAAGTTGTAACTGTTGTTGTTGTGTAGGTTGAGGAAATTGAGCAGCAGGGGGAACAGGATTACACCAGCCTTCAGACCATGAAGAACTTGAATTAGGTTGAGGACACCATGGTTGCCAAGGTGGGTATTGATAATATTGAGGCCAAAAAGGAACTGATTGAGGATTCATATTATAACATTGAAAAGGATCCTAAGACGTACCTGGATTTAAGACTGATGATTGTGGCTACCATGGTTTCTTAGACCCCATAAAGCATAGCTAATTTGGTTCTTCATTCACCCCCTAAAATAATACCTTTAGTGTTGGGAGCGATGGACATGTACTAGTTGAGTGACTCTGTTCACAAATAGCACATGTCTCTATAGTTTCTAGTGGACACTCCTTCAGTGGATGTTTCTTTCTACACCGTGGGCAGAAAATAGCCATAATTATTTTCAACTCCATCTGTTTTTGCTTTGCCTCTAATGTGTCCATTTGGGAGGACAATGTACTTAGGATATCTGTTTTCAAATTATCTAGTAGGTTCCCAATTTCTGCTTTTGTGATTCCCCCGCTTGATGCTTTGAAAGTTCGGATTCCTTGTTTATTTCTTGCAGCTCCCCTTGAACATTGGATACAGAGTTCACAGATGGTGTCAAAGTCTTCCTTAGATGTATCCCCTTTACCTACTATGTTTAATAGCTCCAAAGATTCTTCCCTTAGTGCCTGGAGAAAAACAATATTCAAAATATCCTTATCCAGGTCCCTGTGGCTAGATCTCTAGAGAGTATACTTAAAATGCTCCACACAATCCTCCATATTTTCATCCTCCTTCTGCATAAATTTGAAAAATTCTTCCTTAATGTCCCAAGATTTACAATAATCCTGATATTTTTCCAAGAAAACCTTCTTCATGTCATCCCAGGTAGAAATGGTCTTTCCTCCTAGACCCATAAACCATTGCAATGTTGTCCCTTTTAATGTAGCAGGAAAAATTTTCAGATTTTGAGCATCATTGACATAGTCATACTCTTTTCAAATGATATCAAACTTGAATAGGAAATTGTCTGGATCCTCCGTGGAAATCCCATTGAAGTTTGGCAGTGCGGTCAGTGGAATAGGCTTCATTGGTGCATCACCTGTAATTTCCCCAATTGGGAATTCAATTGAAGATGTTGCGAGTGCCATAAATTTCCTCCAATACTCACTTGGAACTTCAACAGGTTCCTGTTCTGTAACAATTAGTGGTTGTGAAAGTTTAACAGTACTCCCCTCATCACGAGGTGAGGAAAATCCTCTGAGATTTCCTTCTTCAACCCTTGATTGGATTTCTTCTTCTAACCCTCTACTGGCCACCTCCTCCCTGTCTGGTACCATAGGAAGTGTTTATGCTTTCTCTAATGCCCTGCTTCCTACTTCCCCTACAGTTGTTGAAAGGGATACTTCCATCCCTGGAGGTTGTATAGGTTGTTCCATAGAATTTCCTTAGGATCTTGTGTGAACTTTCACCCTAGCTGCAGCTCACGAAGAGGATTCTAATGTAGCTTTTGTGATAATTTCCTAGATATAGGTATTCCTCCCCAAATCCTTCCTTCCTTTCCTTTGGGGTCCTCCTCTACCCCTTTTATTTGAACCCTTGTTCATACATTTATTGGAAAGAAAACATTAAAATCTCATAGCTCAAGACATGGAGCAAGGCGAAAAACTCTTTTCCCTCCCCAGGACGAGAGGATGATTTGAAAACAATAAATCAATAGAAAGAAAACTAAAGCTTAGGAACTAGAGTAGGGTGAGAAAACTCTTTCCCTCCCCAGGACAAGAGAGTGGCCCCTATGTAAAAATTGAAAAGAAAACAAAAGAAAAACCAAAGAAAATAGCTAGGGCTCAGGATTTGGAGGAGGGTAACAATTCCCTCCCCAGAAAAAGAGATTGGTTTCTAGGAAATTAGCAAAATAGAAAGCAATCAAAAAGAAAAGAAAACATAACACTATGCTCAGGACTTAGAGCAGGGTAACAAATTCCCTCCCTAAGACGAGAGATTGATCCGTAGATCAGTGTAGATCGTGTTCTTGCACCTTGTTAGCCTCCCTGGCAATGGCACCAAAATGTTGGTGTCCGAGTGTGAATACCTATTCAACCCTTTTCCACATTTAATTCATCAATCTAGGTGCATACATTATTTCAAGGTAACGTGAAAAATATATGCAGGTAGAAATGACACAATCAATCACCAATCTTAGATTCAATAACTGAGTTAACGAAAGAACCACTATGACAATAAATAAGAATAAATTGCAGAACTATAAAAAGCATTCACAACAATTAATTAAAGTACTGTAACAGAAATCAAAATAAACCAACACAAATGAAATAACAACACACAGAAATAATGCAACACCTGATCAGAAGAGTGGGCCCAACTCTCTAACTAGGGCTGCGGTGGATTCACAGCTTATAGAGAGAACATCAAAATAACTTGCATTCAATTAATTAAACAGTCTTTTGTTACAATCTCAATCTCTTGCACAGATAACCCCCATTCACAGCATTGAAACCCTTCTTATACAATACTCAAAGAAAATTGTCTCTCAATATGGCAACTAATATCTATCAATATACAATCGTTGAAACGGGCAACTAGTTGCTGAGAGAAAGACAAGAAAGGTCTAGAATAGGCCTAGAACCCATTATGTTGTTACAGCGCTCGCTGATATGGTGGTGGAAGCTCAAAATAGCTTCTATGATTTGCATCTGTGACCTTTGACCACCGGATATGCGGAAATGTCAAAATTAGTAACTCGCATAGGTAAAATATCCATGACTATTACTTCATTAATTAAATATTCCAGGAAGACAATGGAAGAGGGTTTACCTTGTGTGTTTAGAGAAGTTAGTGAATATAAATGATACAAAGGAGTGAGATAGAGAGTAAAAATGGAGGGAAAAAGTATGCAGATTTGGCACCCAACGTTCATCACAGCATTCAAGGAGTTCATTCATAAGTTCCTGGAAGTATACTTTGATGACTCGACAGTGTTTGGATTAGTAAAGAGCCATGTAGCAAGTCTGCACTTGATGTTGGATACGTGTCACAGGAATCATATCGCGTTGAATTTGAAGAAGTGCATCTTCCGTATTCCATTTGCAATCCTGCTGGGTCACATGGTGTGCAAGCAATGGCTAATGGTCAACCCTGCCAAGATTGCAATGATAGTGAATCTCAAGGCCCCGAGAAATGTTAAGCAGCTACATGTGACATTGGGACATATGGGATATTACAGAAAAATTATCAAAGCATATGCTCAAATCACCGCGCCTATGGAGAAATTGCTAAAGAAAAACGCAACATTCTGCTAGGATGAAGAATGTCAGTGCATCTTAGATGTCTTGAAAGAAAATATGGTCACCGTGTCGATCTTGGTATTCTCGGATTGGAAAAAGGAATCTCACATACATGTGGACGCCTCTTGCATTGAATTGGGTGCAGTGTTAACACAAGTTGATGAAGGAGAAATGGACCATCCTATAGCCTTCGCGAGTAGGAAATTATCGAAGGCCGAGTAGAATTACTCAACTACTGAGCCCGAAGGATTGGCCATGTGTTGTGGGGAAAAGTATCCGACTCGGAATGACCCTATCCCTACTCTAAGGGTGATAGTTCCTTAGCAACAACTGAAAGTAAAGCTTTGATATTTTTCCTTTATGAAAGTACAGAGAAGGAAGAAAAGATTGACCAACCGATGTCTTTCGCTTTTGTCGATCCTGTCTTCTCTCTTTGCCTCTTGTTCCCAGCTCCTTGCTCCCTTTGCCGACCCAGCTACAGAAAGATCCTGCAAAAACAAGAGAGGGAAACTACAAGAAACATGTACTCATAACTGATGCATGGATTAGAATGGATCAAATATACAGATAAAAACAATACATCATTGCAATACAAGTATATAGGAGAACATCAAAAGCTTTATTGATAGAAGAAAAAGGTTCTGAGAAGGTTACAACCATAAATGGCTCCAATCCAGCAGCACCTCCCCAACAGCAAGAAATCTCCTCTTCTCCTCTATAAAAGCAATCACCCAATAGCTCTAACTGTAAACCAACAGCACTTCCTTGCTTTGCACAAAATTCCAGCCTCTCTAGACCTCATAGAAGAGCTCTATATATAGGAGATTTGGAGAAAGGATGAGTCAGCTTGAGACTGACCTAAAGCTGCCTTGTGTCCTCTCCCTCTTCAGTTAAACTTCAGTTCTTGAGTCCACTTTGAGATCCTTGCTTCCACATGGAGATCAAGTACCTCTTACTCATCATAGGGCGAATTCCTTGAACCAAGTGTCAGTTTGGAAGCTTCCTGGGCAGTTGACACCTTGCAGAATGACTGTGCCACTTGGCCAATCTCGCCCAGCGCAGGTAGCCTTCATTGGTTTTGACTTTCAGCGCAGGTACAAGGAGGAGCAGTTGACATTCAGCGCAGATGCTCAGTGGAGCAGCTGACATGATCCAAAAATAGCCTGTTTTTGAGTGTTTTCAGGTGGAGAACTGATAGGAAGTGCTGTGGTTTGCTGACCTTGTTCCTCTAGGGGTAAGAACAACATGTTTAGGGACTGAGGATCCCTGTAATTATTGACATTTCATGCTCCATGTTGCGAGGCACAAAAATGTCTATAACAGTTGCCCCCTAAGTGTATGAGGTCGTTTATCGGGTGAAATGCTTTATCCAGAGGGTCCGAAGTTCATTCAAGTGCTGAGAGGTGCCCTATAATACAATACAATACAATATATTATTTTTCATTCTGTTTTCATGATCTAGCTGAGGCGGGCATTCCCATGCTCAGCTTTATAAATACATTTTGGTACATAGAACAGACGATCGTCTGATGGTAGACTGATAATTTTCTGCTGAAATTATCATCCTTTGAATAGGATGATCATCTGCTGCAATGATGTACATGACAAATGCTTTTATATTTCCTGAGTATGTATCGCAGCCTGGATGGATGAAACTAGATCCGGGGTCTTCAAACTCGTTCAATCTTCACTCTAAGTACAAGTCGATCCATGTGAGAATTTCGCTGAAGTCGAACATGGAAAGACATCGCTTGATTACTGGTCAATGATGAAAAACCGTTAACAAGCGCGAGAGGAATCACCGATAATGATAATGACCCTCAAGGTACTGCAGTACAATTCACGTGGCGTGAATAAAGGACTTGGCGTCGAACGCCACGCAAAATCTTCTGGTCGAAGGTCATTGATGTATACCTGTCGCCGGAAGTGAGAAACTTGCCATTGAGGCATGCAAGCTTCAAAGTACTGATGGGGTTGTTCCTAGATCAACTTCTTGGATAATGAGCTGAAGTCGACAAGAAGCGATCCGTCAAAGGAGGGCCTTAATGAATCCCACATCAATGACACGGAACGGAGCTAATGATTTTAGTGGAGGTGAAAACAAACTGTGACATATGATTCAGGGAGGCGATCATGAATGGATGAAGGATAATGTATGGCAGTGGATGGGACACGGTTGACACTTTCAGAATGACCTCTCTTGAACATATAACGACACTGATGCGATGGATCGGTAGCATTACCCCAAAATGTGGATGGTTTGGCGAAGACCATGGTTATGAGACCGGTGAATGAAACAACCCAACCCGATGTGGTACGGAAGAAAAGTGTCATGTTCAAGAGCGACTTGCTACCATTAAGCTTTGATGTTCTCCCAATTTTTCCCCAGTCATTTCTGACCAGTACCTCTTTATTTTTGTCAAGCTTGAGGAGGATAACATATGCTTGTTCTATAACCTGCCCTTCGGGCAAGCCCATCGCTATGATTTAACGAGCTTAGCGATAGGGAAACTCGTTCTCGTCTAAAGACAAGTTTGTCGCTATTTAATCATTTTAACGAGTCTAACGACAAGGAAAACTCGGTCCTTTTCATTTTTAGAGAGTCTGAAAAGGTACAGAAAGTTAACTCCATAATTCCTTTTTCGTCATCTAATCCCTTAAGTCCGAAAAAGTATAAAACAATACGGAAGGGATGGGTGTTCGGTACTTTTAACGAGCTGAACAAGACAAGCGCTCGATCTTTTTGTGTAATAATCCCTCAGGTCCAAAAAGATTAAAGTCTAAAAGAGGGATAGCTCTTCCGGTCCCTTTAACGAGCTGGAAGGCCAGAACTCGGCAAACTTTTCATATTTTACGAGTCAGAAAAGAGCTCAAAGATGACTCGTCTTTTGAGGAACGAGTGATAAATAGGGATAGCAACTGATTCCAGGTACAAATGGGAATTTTCCAATCACGGCAGTGTCACAAGGATGGCTAGGTGAAATCACTCTTCGCAGATGTTCCTCAAAATGGGTAAACACACAAATGGAAGTGAATGATCGGCCAAATGACGGTGGAGGTGACGGTGCACAAACACGACCAAGGCTTTTATGGCTGATGAATTTTCGCCAGTTTGTTGTGGGGAAAAGTATCCGACTCGGAATGACCCTATCCCTACTCTAAGGGTGATAGTTCCTTAGCAACAACTGAAAGTAAAGCTTTGATATTTTTCCTTTATGAAAGTACAGAGAAGGAAGAAAAGATTGACCAACCGATGTCTTTCGCTTTTGTCGATCCTGTCTTCTCTCTTTGCCTCTTGTTCCTAGCTCCTTGCTCCCTTTGCCGGCCCAGCTACAGAAAGATCCTGCAAAAACAAGAGAGGGAAACTACAAGAAACATGTACTCATAACTGATGCATGGATTAGAATGGATCAAATATACAGATAAAAACAATACATCATTGTAATACAAGTATATAGGAGAACATCAAAAGCTTTATTGATAGAAGAAAAAGGTTCTGAGAAGGTTACAACCATAAATGGCTCCAATCCAGCAGCACCTCCCCAGCAGCAAGAAATCTCCTATTCTCCTCTATAAAAGCAATCACCCAATAGCTCTAACTGTAAACCAATAGCACTTCCTTGCTTTGCACAAAATTCCAGCCTCTCTAGACCTCATAGAAGAGCTCTATATATAGGAGATTTGGAGAAAGGATGAGTCAGCTTGAGACTGACCTAAAGCTGCCTTGTGTCCTCTCCCTCTTCAGTTAAACTTCAGTTCTTGAGTCCACTTGGAGATCCTTGCTTCCACATGGAGATCAAGTACCTCTTACTCATCATAGGGCGAATTCCTTGAACCAAGTGTCAGTTTGGAAGCTTCCTGGGCAGTTGACACCTTGCAGAATGACTGTGCCACTTGGCCAATCTCGCCCAGCGCAGGTAGCCTTCATTGGTTTTGACTTTCAGCGCAGGTACAAGGAGGAGCAGTTGACATTCAGCGCAGATGCTCAGTGGAGCAGCTGACATGATCCAAAAATAGCCTGTTTTTGAGTGTTTTCAGGTGGAGAACTGATAGGAAGTGCTGTGGTTTGCTGACCTTGTTCCTCTAGGGGTAAGAACAACATGTTTAGGGACTGAGGATCCCTGTAATTATTGACATTTCATGCTCCATGTTGCGAGGCACAAAAATGTCTATAACACCATGGTGTACACGCTACAAAAATTCAAGCACTATCTATTAGGAGGGCATTTCAAGATGTACATAGATCATTTTGCCTTGAAATACCTGGGCAATAAGCCTGTATTGGGGGAGAAGATCTGCACATGGTTACTACTATTCGAGGAGTATGAATTTGAAGTAATTTTCAAGCCAGGGAGGTTAAATATGGGACCTGTTGGGAATGGGTCCCCTCGGGTCACTTTTGGGGTTAAAAGCCCAAGTTTTGGGGCTAAAGGCCCAAGTTTTGTGTAAATAATGTAAATTCTTCACATTTTGTGGTCACGAAGAGCAAAGATGTAAGCAGTCAAAAAGGGTTTCCACCCTTAGTTTAGATAGTTTGTGTCAGCTTGATGAGATTCTCCCTTGGTCCGGACCATGGGATAGTATAAAAAGGGAGTCTTAGAAGAGTCTAAGGCAATTCATAAGTTTTTGGTAGAGTTATGAGTAAGTTTATGGGTTTGCGAGAGCTAAGAGCGAAGAGTCTTAGTGTTGGAAGAGGCTCTACAACTAAGTCCGTAGAGGCCTAGGGTAGAAGTCCGCAGCTGAGTGTGCGGACCCCTACAGCTGTGTGCGCAGGGTAGTTAGAGTCTATACTAGAAATATAGATTATCAATAAAGAGAAGTATTCTAGAATCATCTGTGTATGTGTATTTTATTTCTATTATGAATGTTGCGATTATGTTATGTTGAATACTAGGGTTATGAATTAACGCTATATTGATGCACGAATCTATGTATTTTACTTTGTCATATGAACACAAGTAAGAATATCTATTTACGTGAAGATAATCATAATGCATGTTAAAGTTAACCAATACTTAAGCAAATATTAGTAAATACATAAGTAAGAGTAATTACAGAGGCGTGTAAGTGCCTCATCTTTCTATTAGGGGTCTGCGAAGGATGATCGAAGACTCTTGCGGAGGCTTCAAGGACAAATAAGAGAAATACTTTAATAAGACCTAAAGGGTTTATTAGTCTGCGGGAAGGAAGGGTTAGGGCATATAATCGACATCACAACCATCTCAGGGTGTGGAAACTTGGTTCTTGCATCCCCCCATACTGCTTCAGGTGAGACTTCAGTCTGCGCTCCGCGGATTGATGCCAAAAGGGCTAGTAGTGTAGGGATTTGCTTAGCTACTTAACACTGAACCTGGGTTAGGGCCCATCAAGCCAACAAAAGGTTATGTTTCCTGGATCGGGATCTGCATAATGAGATGTGTGATGTCGCATCATTGGAATCCAACTAAGAAGGATATTGAAGACTGGTTGGATAGAAAGATCCATGAATTCACAGCGCAAGAAAACAAGAATCCATGATTAATGAAAGAACATTGTTTGGGTAGATATCTATACAAAGAGATACATGAAATCTTCTTCTATTCCTTCCCGGTTGAATTATATGAGTGGATTGCGAAGTTGGCAGACGACCAAGGGATGGGTAGGCTTGACGGTCTGATTGTCTGGACCCCGGAGTTAGTGCGGATATTGGAAACCTCTGAAGATAAGATTTCACATGCTGTCAATCATTGTCTCGATCATCTCATAGGAGGATTTTTGATAGAGTTCATGCTTCTTCAAGGGGCTATGAGGTAAGTGTTTGAGATCGTTAAATACTTGGATTAAGATGCTCTTGTGTGAAAAGTGGGTTACGTAGTTACCTTGATGTTTGGGGCTACACGAAGTGGAAGGACTTTCAGGGACGAAGGAAGAAAAGGTGTTCAATATAGCCTGTTGATTAAACTACCTCTGAGTGACGATGAGGGAGTAGTACAGGCTTCTCCATAGAGCGCTATTAAGTTGATAAAGAAAGGGTTTCTGTGAATACCTCATCCACCCACACCACTACCACCTCCACCACCATTCAACATGGCAAACTCCATAAAGCTACCTGTGTTCAAGGGTGTGGGAAATGAAGATCTGGACTGGTTATGGTTCATCGCGAAGGTTGTATGGGAAGCTTAGGGTATCACAGATTATCAAATGACAAAAGTGATGTTGATTAGTGCTTTGCAGGACCGTGCACTAACGTGGTACATTAAGTATTGCACGGATAATCTGATGTCTATGTTGGCAGATATCCAAATTGCACTAAATAAGGAATTTAGTAAAGCTAAGTTTGAGGTACAATCAATTGTGGGATTCAAAGAGATCATGATGAAGCCTAGTGAGATGCCCTAGGATTTGAATCAGAGATTGAAGTGTACGATCTGTGAGGCTAACATGAATCTGACTAATGGCAAGCACTGTGAATGGTTTGTGGCCTCTCTCCTGCCTCATCTAAGGGTTGCGCTATCACAACAGAAGACTAGGACCCAGGTGGAAGCTCTAGAAATCGCGATGTGATTACACAAGACACCAACACATGATGCTAATTTGGGGGTTTAGCAGATTCATGCATAGTTGCAAAACCTTTGCCTCAAAATTCAAAGTCTGAAAAAAGACAGAACAGCTCGTCTAGGGGTGCACAAAGAAGTGTGGTGCCTAAGGTGCAAAAGCCAGGGGCATGACAAAGATCATTGTCCAGTTTTCACAAATTATGTTGCAACAGGGGGACCAATGCCTCTGAGGCCAGAAGCTGCAGTAGTGCCAAGTATAGGGCCTACGCTATGGTGTGATATCTGTTAAGTATCTAGGAAACATGCGACAGACAATTGCCATTTTCTACAGAAATTCATACAGACACTGCAACAGCTCATCTACAACTTTTGTCAATTTGTGGGTCATTATGAGCACAATTGTCAGAGTTACAAATTAATGATGGACAAGACACCTGCATACAGGGTGTAGGCAGAAATGCAGCCTCTAGACCAAGGCACTGGAGGAGCGTGAGGTGAGTATCAGGGGCGTAGACGAGGTTGAGGTGGAGGAGGACCTAGTAAAGGTCAAGGGCAGGTTATTTGTTACAATTATGGAGGACCAGGACACTACGCGCGAGATTTCCTGAATCCAATGTAGCTGTCATGCCGCTATTGTACTCAATTTGACCATGCGACGAAGGATTGCCCTATATTGTTAGCTAAGATATGCGAGAAGGGGGCACAGCCTCAAGAACCACCTCAGAAACTGCATATGATGAGGTTTGAGCCTCGCGAGGAAGACCCTAAGGTAAATACTGTGTTGCGGAGTGGAGCGATGACTGGTGAGGATAAAGGAAAGCAACCAGAAGAAGGTGAGTGGGTCCACAAAGCACCAGAAAAGGAGACTAGGTTTGATCTAGAACACACAAAAGAAACATTTATGGAAGTGAAGAAAAGTTTCACTGAGGCCTCTTCCTTAGGGAGTCAAGAGAAATCGATTGAAGAAATGGACCCATCCATGATTACCATATTATTGGAGACTTGCATGAAACTGCTACATGATAGCAAGGTGGTGAAGGGACTACAGGAGCTGATCAATAGGTGCACTGGCAAGGAAAATGCTACTGATGAACTGCGCGTAGTTAGGAAGCTTGGTAAGCATAAGGCAAGAACTAGACGTGAGATGAGACTCATCGCGCAGATAGGAGAATATGAAATGGACCAAGTTATCTTGGACCTAGCTGGGTTTGACATGAAGAATGGGGAGACCTGCACTAAAATGGTCTCCGATTCAGTTAAGGATGGTGAATCAGTAGAAAATTATCCCAATGGGAAGGTTGCAGGGGGTAACAATTGATATCGAAGGCGCGAGCATACTAGCTAATTTTGAAGTGATATAGATTGTGGATGAAAGCAATCCCTACCCCGTGCTCCTTGGGATTGATTGGGCCACTGACATGAATGGGGTAATCAATCTAAAGAAGTGAAATATGATATTTGAGAAGAAATCACTCTGTGTAGTGGTGCCACTGGACCTTGCAGAAGGACCTTGCTATACTGAACCAGTCTGCAATTATGAAAGTGATGATGATTTGGACCAGATTTACAATATTTGGTGAATCCAATAGCAAATGGATGTATTGCATCAGACCGCAAAAGTTCCTACACATCATATTTAGATGAAGAACTAGAGCACTGGCAGAATCGACTGCATGAAGTATCTACGATGTGTTGTAATATGATGACCAAGTCGTTGCGTTATGTATCATTAGAGGTAATAAATTTTCCTTAATATGATGGTTTAACTAATGTTGATCACTTTTTGGATGCATTTGAGAGAGAGGTTCCAGAGAAACATCGCTTCTAGGTCATAGACTGGGCGCTACACGCTACACCTGCGAGATGGTGGGGCACTCACAAGGACGGTTTTGATGTTTGGCGTGTATATAGAAAAATGATGAGAGTGTAGTTTGGTCACCCACAAGTACAGCTAACAGAAAAATATGATGGGAGAAATGATCCACGTGACCATTTGGCCAAATGTACTGAAGTGTATGGATCAAAGCCTCAACTAGAGTGGGTTCATCTGTTTTGTCATTCCTTGGTGTTATACCGATGAATTGGTACTTGGAACATAACTCCACTGAGAAACGCGATGGAGTGCTATAATGTAACTGTTGAAGAAGAAGATGAAGATGTGAGGAAGATTAATATTCCAGAGACTGAAGATCACCGTGAAGTTGAGGGACTACAACTAGAGAACCCAAACATAACTGAGCCACTCAAAACTAGACAAGTGAACATTGGCACGGAGACAGAACTGAAGTTTGCAAATATTGGAGACTACTGGGACAATGTGACAGTAGATAAGGTCGTTGAATTACTCTACAAATATCAGGATATATTCCCAGCAAATTTTTCAGATCTTAAAGGGATAATAGGAGACCTAGGTGTCATCAAGATGACCCTAAAACCAGATGTGAAACCTGTGAAGTAAAGACCTTACCACCTCAATCTGAAGTATAAAGAAAGGGTATGCTTAGAGTTAGATAAGATGGTCATGGCAGGTATTATTGAACTAGTGGAAGAATCTGATTGGGTGAGCCCAATAGTAGTTCAAGAAAAGAAGCATAAGGAAGAAATAAGGATATGCGTAGATCTCACGAAGTTGAATGATGCCTGTGTGCATGATCCCTTCCCAACTTTGTTCATCGATGAGGTCCTGGATAATGTTGGCGGCCAAGAAACATATTCATTCATTGATGGGTTATCTGGGTACTATTAGATCAATATCACGCCAAAGGCTAGAAGTAAGATGACCTTCGTGACTGAATGGGGATGCTTCCAGTATACGATGATGCCTTTTGGGCTGAAGAACACATCGGTGATCTTTTTGCGCGTAGTCATCGCAGCGTTCAAGGATTTCATTCACAAATTTCTGGAGGTATACTTTGATGAATGGGCCATGTTTAGATTGGTAAAGCGCCATGTGGCAAGTCTGTGCTTGATGCTAGATACATGTCGGAGGTACCAGGTCATGCTCAATCTGATGAAATTTTTGTTTTGTGTCCATTTTGGGATCTTCTTGGGTCATGTGGTATGGAGACAAGGCTTGATGGTAGACCCTTCAAAGATCACGGTCATAATCAATTTGGAGGTGCCAAGTAGTGTGAAATAGTTGCGCACAACATTGGGGCATATGGGATATTATAGTAAATTCATCAAGAGCTATACCTGGATCACCGCGCCGATCGAAAAATTGTTAAAGAAGGATGTTACGTTCTATTGGAATGAAGGATTCTAGAAGAGCTTGGATGTGCTAAAGGGGAAAATGGTCACTGCCTCGATCCTAGTATTCCTGGATTGGAAGAAGGAATTTCATGTGCATGTGGACACATCATGTATTGCACTGGGAGCATTACTAAAACAGGCCAGTGAAGGGGACTTGTATCACCCTATAGTGTTCACAAGTAGGGAGTTTTCCAAAGCTGAGAAAAATTATTCCACGAAAAAGCGCGAAGGATTATCTATGGTGTACGCGCTCTAGAAGTTTAGGCATTATTTGTTGGGTGGACATTTTAAGATGTATATAGACCATTCTGCATTGAAATACCTGGTCAACGAGCCTGTGTTGGGGGGGAAGATATGCAGGTGGTTTTTATTGTTCTAGGAATATGATTTTGAAGTCATTATGAAACTAGGATGATTGAATGCAAGACCAGATCATCTGTCGTGCATTGAAACTAGAGAAAAGCCTACTAATTTGGAGGAAGGATTGCCTGACGTGCAGCTCTTTGCAGCGCACATTGCAGATAGTCACTTTGAAGATATTATACACTTCCTTATGACAGGTACAGCTCCGGAAGGATATACAAGCCAACAGAAGAAGGAATGAGTGGTGTGTGCAACAGAATTTTCTGTCATTATAGGGCACTTGTAAAAAATGGGATCAGATGAAATATTACGACGTTATTTGCTAGAGTTTGAATGAAACAACATCCTCACTGAGGCTCATGGTGGAGCTGTGAGAGGTTATTATGTAGGAAAAGAAACAACGCAAAATATTCTATGCACTGGGTTGTGGTGGCCGACCTTGCATAAGGATTCAAAAGCATATTGTAGGGCATGCAACGTGTTGTAGCATCCTTTGCTATTTAAGTTTTATTTTCAGTTTTATCACAAAATGAAAGAAAAAATCAAAAATATGAAAGAAAAACCAAATATTAATGGCTTTTGAAAGTGATAAACCCGCGAGAAGATCTGGGTCGTCTGATCAACAGGCCACAGATCTGAAGGTAATCACGTAGTTAACTAGAATGGGGTTTATTTCGGAGATCGGACACGATGGTGTATCAAATATAGTTTAATTCTTTGAAGTTCAGGCCAAATATCAAGTCAGAAAGTAATCAGTTTTTATCTTTAAAATCTGACCCGATAAATCATTAACTAGCAGTTTTTATTTCCTATTGGGTCCGTATGGGAGTGACGAATATCGGGTCAAAAAGTAATCCGGTTCTATCTTCAAAATCGAACCCGATAAATCATTAACTAGAAGTTTTTATTTCCCATTGGGTCTGTATGGGAGTCAAAGGGGTGGTGAAAAAGCCTACGCAATAGGTTTATGAAATAGAGTGTTAATTCTTTTGAGTTCTGTGGTAACCGAAGGTTTTCCATATGCTAAAGGTCATACAGGTTTAAGAGGCATGATCAAGAGATAACTTGATAAGTACGTTGAGGTGTGCTGTGGGGAAGAAATGAGCACGAAGAATTAAATCTCAACCGTCGCAGTTGACCGTGACATTAGCATGGTTGACCGTGATGTGTGGCCTGAAATCACTACGGGGGTTCAACCTCGTTGAAGCTCCTGTACATTCTTTACCCCCGCGGTGAGCTCCCAAAGCTTTGCGCCTCACGTCACTCATTCCACATCTTCCACTGCTTTCATCAATTAATTGCCTACACCACTCACCATTTCTCGCCACTTCATCCACTACTCTATTAATTCTTAGCCATCAACAGAACCATAGGCTCAAGCTATAGATTCTAACAATGAGCAGCAACTCCCATCATTCTCTGATTTCTATTACTTCTTATTATCTTGTTTCCTTGAAGTGAATGAGGTGTTTTTACCCTCAAATGTAATATTTTGAATGATCTTTACTTCAAAGCAGTTAGAGGATAAGTAGGTAGTTTGACAGTTTTGGTGATTACCAACTATCTCATAATGTATAAACAAAGGAAAATTTACAGAAAAGGGGGTTCGAACTTTGGAGAACCTAGAGACTAGGCCACTATATTCCTGATACAACTATTGATTAATGAAAGAATCAGAAGTTTTCCATACATCCTTGGGTATGATTTTGTGACTTCTCTGTTATGTGTCATCAAATGTTTTATTCCTTTAAGTATGGTAATGAAGCTACAGGTCTTTATTTTCTTATGTAAATGAAGTTAAAATCCCTTAAAAGAGTGCTCCTATACTTGAAGTTCCCACCTCTACAATTCTCCTAAGTTATAGATAGTAGTTTCTGTGTAAGACAACATATTATCTTTAACTTCTCTAAGTGTCATAGATAGTAGATTCTATGTAAAATAGCATATTGTCTATGACTCTTATACCTGAAGTTCTCACCTTTGCAATTCTTCTAAGTTACAGATAGTAGTTTCTGTGTAAGACAACATATTATCTTTAACTTCTCAAAGTGTCACAAATAGTATATTCTGTGTAAAACAACATATTATCTATGACTTCTTCAAGCTTTCTTCATTCATTATTGATATCCAACAATCAAATGGAATTCTAAGATTTTCATGTCACCTAAGTATTGAGGGTTTAAAACCAAGTCTTTCAGGTCCTTCATTTGAGAATACAACATACAATTAAGTGACAAACAAGTGACAATAATTATAAACATTAATGTCTTAAGCACAATTTCTACATAGCCAGGAAATTGGTTTCTTAAGGTACAACATTAATTGGCGTCGTTGCCGGGGAGAGAAGACAAGAACACTTTTCCCTGGGTTTATTAAGTTTGAAGCTGATTCTTGAGGGTGACAAGTTTCAGCAGTTGGTTGTACATTCACACTTGTGATATTCACTTTGGAGTTTTCTTTTCTGGGATTTAATGGCTATCCCTGCATTCTTAACCAATAAATTTGACCCACTAGATTTTACTGGGATCACTAGCTATCCTCATCATATGCCTACATTTCATGAGTGGAATAAGTATCTTCCAAGATTTAGTGGAAATGAATATGAAGATCCGGTTCAGCACCTCCAAGAGTTTAAGGAATGCATGGAGCAGCAAAGTATCATTCATGAAGATGTGAAGATGAAGTTTTTTATGTTTTCTTTGGACCAAGAAGCTAGGGTTTGGTACAGGTCTCTGCCTCATTCAAGCATTTCATCTTTGAAAGATTTCCATTCAGTGTTCAATTCTTTTTGTAAAACTTCTTATGCACACAAGTTTCTTTTTGAAGGTTGTTGTGAATATTATGATTCTAAAGAAACTTTAAAATATCATGATAATCCTGCTGAAGAAACTAATGATAATGTTGATAATATATCAAACATTTAGAGAGGTTATAGCCAAATTAATTATGAGCAAGTCTCTGAAAGAAAAGAACTATAATTTTCTCAAAATGATGCGGAAAAGTTAAAAAAAAAAAAAAACTCTTCTTCAATAATCTCACAAGCATATAATTTGTTGACCCTGTTCCAAGAAAATCAAGAGAGCATCAAAATGAAGAAAAGTTCAAACATGCATCAAGAATTTCTGCCCAGCAGTCGAGAAGAGGGAGAAATAATTAAGTCGTAAATAAATCCCCAAAGATTTTATTTTGTTAAATTTGATGGTCCTCCTATTTATAACAAAAATGGTTCAGATGAGGAACATGATGAAGGTCTTCAAGTTCATCTATTGGGTGTTGGACATAGAGAAGGAAACCAACAGGTGGGAAATGTTGGACAACAATATGTTGAGCCATTTATCATAGCAAAAGAGGCTATCTTATGTAAAAATAAAGTTGATAAAGAGATTGTTTATCATTGCATTGAAGAACACAATGATGCCCATGGATCAGAGGTAAACAATCTATTTGAAGTTGGCCATATGTCATATAGTGATGTGAAAATTTTTCTTTTATTTCCTAAGGTCATAATTACAAATTATTTTCAATCAAAGCTCAAAGATGAAAAGTGGAGACATAAAAATGACATAGATCATTTTCTTAAAGATGTTGTTGATTTTTCTTTTGAGAATATTATCCCAATATAAGGTTTATTCGAGCAAGAACCTTCATACATAGAGATTTTTTCTTTTGGGGCTGATTAGGACCAAGTTTTTTCTTATACTTTTGAAGATCCTATGGCAGATTACATGGAGAAATTTATTAGTAGCCTACACATACCATTGTGTGTATATATTCCTAATTTTTGTTGTGTGTTGCCCTTATGCATAGTTTATTTTCCATTCAAGATGAATCGTATTTTCAAAATTCACTGGTAGAATGGTTCTAGATCAGGCACTCAAATGCTAACCTAGCACCATTGGAAGATTGACTTCACCTGATTGAGATCAATCATGTACAAGGGTAGGAACTTGTACATAAATAAGCTCAGGTGTTGAGCATTTGGTTTCTAGTTACAGTTCTTCAGTTTAATTTTAGCTGATAAATAAGGGTGACTATCCCAGTTGGAAACCGGTTTGCAGAGGTTTCAAATTTTAATAATGTCAGTTTTTAGTCTTTCAAATTTCAGGGTTTTTAGAATTTTGGACTCCATGCCCAACTAAGGCTACTGATCTACAATTCTCAGCACTTTGCTATCAAAGCACAAGCATCCTATCATTGTAGATACTAGAGTGAATTTAGTGTACAAATGCCATAGGATTTGAATTGGTTAAGCAATATATGACTTCATGCCCGAGGTGGAGGCACTGATTTGCTATTCTTAGTGCTTCTGTGGAAAAAGCATTATCCCTAGGTGGAGCCAGATGTTGTAGCATCCTTTGTTATTTAAGTTTTATTTTCGGTTTTATCACAAAATGAAAGAAAAAATCAAAAATATGAAAGAAAAACCAAATATTAATGGCTTTTGAAAGTGATAAACCCGCAAGAAGATCTGGGTTGTCCAATCAACAGGCCACAGATCTGATGGCAATCACATAGTTAACTAGAATGGGGTTTATTTCAGAGATCAAACGTGATGGTGTATCAAATACAATTTAATTCGCTGAAGTCCAGGCTAAATATCGGGTTGGAGAGTAATTGGGTTCTATCCTTAAAATCGGACCTGATAAATCATTAACTAGCAGTTTTTATTTCCTGTCGGATCTGTATGGGAGCGATGGATATCAGGTCAGAAAGTAATCGGGTTCTATCTTTAAAATCAAGCCCGGTAAATCATTAACTAGTGGTTTTTATTTCCTATCAGGTCCGTATGGGAGTCAAAGGGGTGTTGAAAAGGCGGATGTGACAAGTTTATGAACCAGAGTGTTAATTCTTTTGAGTTCCATGGTAACCAAAGGTTTTCCATATGCTAAAGGTCATGCAGGTTCAAGAGGCGCAATCAAGCAATAGATTGATAAGTACGTTGAGGCATGCTGTGGGAAAGTAATGAGCACAGATATTAATTAAAGCTCAACCCCTGCAGTTGACCGTGATGTTAGCATGGTTGACCGCAATGTGTGGCCTGAAATCACTGCAGGGGTTCAACCTTGTTGAAGCTCCCATACATTCTTTACCCCCACAGTGAGCTCCCAAAGCTTTTCACCTCACGTCGCTCATTCCACATCTTCCACTGCTTTCATCTGTTAATTGCCTACGCCACTCACCATATCTCGCCACTTCATCCGCTACTCCATTAATGCTCAACCATCAACAGAACCATAGGCTCAAGCTATAGATTCTAACAACGAGCAGCAACTCCCTTCATTCTCTGATTTCTATTACTTCTTATTATCTTGTTTTCTTGAAATGAATGAGGTGATTTTACCCTCAAATGTAATATTTTGTAATGATCTTTACTTCACAACAGTTAGAGGATAGTTAGGTAGTTTGACAGTTTTTGTGATTACCAACTGTCTCATAATGTATAAAAGGAGGAAAATTTATAGAAAAGGGGGTTCGAACTTTGGAGAACCTGGAGACTAGGCCATTTTATTCCTGATACATCTGTTGATTAATGAAAGAATCTGAAGTTTTCTATGCATTGTTGGGTATGATTTTGTGACTTCTCTGTTAAGTGTCATCAAGTTTTGTCTTCCTTTAAGTATGGTAATGAAGCTACAGGTCTTTATTTGCATATGTAAATGAAGTTAAAATCCCTTAAAAGCGTGCTCCTATACTTGAAGTTCCCACATCTGCAATTATCCTAAGTTACAGATAGTAGTTTCTGTGTAAGACATCATATTATCTTTAACTTCTCCAAGTGTCACAGATAGTAGATTCTGTGTAAAACAGCATATTGTCTATGACTCCTATACTTGAAGTTCCCACCTCTACAGTTCTTCTAAGTTACAGATAGTAGTTTCTGTGTACGACAGCATATTATCTTTAACTTCTCAAAGTGTCACAGATAGTAGATTTTGTGTAAAACAACATAATGTTTATGACTTCTTCAATCTTTCTTCATTCATCATTTATATCCAGAAATCAAATGGCATTCTGAGATTTTCATGTCACCTAAGTATTGAGGGTTTAAAACCAAGTATTTCAGGTCCTTCATTTGAGAATAAAACATACAATTAAGTGACAAACAAGTGACAATAATTATAAACATTAATGTCTTAAAGCACAATTTCTACATAGCCAGGAAATTGGTTTCTTAAGGTACAACATGACACATGCCAAAGGACTGGCAAATCCTCACACAGGGATGAGCTGCTGCTAAATTGCAGATATCGTTACAACCCTTCGAGAAGTGGGCTATTGACTTTGTGGGACCAATTCAGCCTCCAAGAAAGAAGACGGGTGCGCTATACATCATCACCACGACTGAGTACTTAACTATATGGGAGGAGGTGCAGCCTGTGAGGGATTGTACGAGCACGACAGCAACAAAATTCATCTTTGAGTATGTGCTGAAAAGGTTTGGCTGTCCAAAAATTTCAATGAGTGATCACAGTACGCATTTTCTTAATGAGACGATTAGCACGATGATGGAGGAATTCCAGGTTTACCATCAGAAGATCACGCCATATCATCTGCAGGCTAATGGAATGGTCGAAGTGTTTAATAAAATTTTAGAGAGCACGCTAACAAAGGTTTTCAATGCTCAAAGAAATGACTAGGATGTGCACGTGCCCGTGGTGCTATGGGCTTATAGAACGACTTGCATTAATTTGACTGGACAAACGTCGTTCAGACTGGTTTATGGCGTAGAAGATGTGATGTTGATGGAATACATTGTACCTAGTCTATGCATAGCGACATTCATAGGAATGGAGGATCGTGGAGCCTTGGGGGAGAGGCTCGTGTAGCTAACAGAGCTTGAATAGGATAGATTCTAATTGGATTCCATCAACAAGTTCAAAAAGAGTGCGAAAAGGCATGGCACGATCGGCACATCAAACTGCGCACCTTCAAGGTAAATGATTTAGTTCTATTATATGACAGCAAGTTTGATAAATTTCCAGGAAAATTTCGGATGCATTGGCTGGGTGCCTATGTCATCAAGGAGATTACCGATGGTGGAGCAGTTTAGTTGGTAAAGTTGGATGGAGAACCATTCACAGGGAGGGTGAATGGCAGCCGATTGAAGCCATACACCGGTGATCCGATTAGATGACTACATGATGGAAGCACAGTCTTAGCACTCCAGGCAACTGAAAGGAGGCACAAAACTATAAACTGCACTGCTCAAGTTGTGGAGCTACATGATTGGGCAATGCGCAGAGCAAAGGAATGTCACGGTGTTAGCAGAAACTATAGAAGAAGGGACACGCAAGGAAGCCAGAAAGTGACCATTATGGTCACTGTTCATGACTTGACAGTGGGAAAACAGCTAAATGGAGCGGGGGGGGCAGCATTTAAGTCAAAATTTATGGGAAAGATCTTTAAAAATATGCCGCTAATCCAACATTTATGAACGAATTTTGGGGGGAATGGTCAAATTTGAATTCAAAAATGCCTATAAATCACAGGTGTCTTCCCAGTGAAAAACACTTGGCATTTTGAGAATTGAGGTGTTGAGCTCCCAGGTGCATATGAACTATGAGTACTTTGAAGCTTTGATAGCGAGTTCAACATTTGAGAAGTTGCCAAAGGAAACACAGGAGTTGTTTTCTAGTATCATGTCGGCGCTTGCAGAAACTATAAGTGTTGGAGAAGCAATGGCAGCTAAGGGAACTTCCCTACAGATAGCAAGTGTTGAAGTACCTACAGAGGTACCCAAATCACCGAGGTCACCTAGGCCAAGGCCTATGCCAACTAAATAAGGTCCGAAAATGAAGAAGGATAAGTAGAAAGCAACACTATTGGTGCGAGTGTCACCTAGAAAACACCTGCAGAAGGAAAAGCCCACCGTGCAAGAGAAGGGCAAGGTAGTTGACCTAGAACCTAAAGAAGATAGTGAAGGAATCAATATGGGTGGGGATGACATTGACATGGGGGCCGAGGACATTGATGTTGAAGGGTCCGACCCTATCTCTAAACTACCCGAATACATTCCCCTGCACCAAGGCAAGGAAAAGGTCCCCATGGACATTGATGAGAGCAAGGTCACGCTACATACATTATTGCTACCGAACAAGATCGCATTTCATGGACCATGCTTGGCACATGTCCCCCTTTTAAAACTGGAGAATCAAGATTTGGTTGATACAGAGCGCTTTCCCCACTTAGCGACTGATCATTTCATGCATAATGTCTTCTATAAGGACACTGGTGTGACCACGCTAGAGCCAAGGAAATGGATAAAAGGGGTGGACAAGGCAGGACTGCTAAACATGTTATGGGTGCCACACTACAACCGTGTGCCCATAACCATGATAGTGATCAAACAGCTGCTCACTGACATGCTGATCACTGTACCTGTGGTTGGAAGAACCCATAACGATCACTGACATGCTGATCCATAGGATCACTCTGTTGCCACATTCAGGACTAAATTCGGCCATGGCATTTAGCAAAAAGACAGGTGAGTGCGACCTCGTCAAGAAAATGAAGGACAAATTTAAGCTCGTCAAGAAGCCGTGTGGCTACTCCATTTCTAATATAACTAACCCTGCGATCAAATTAGCCACCCAGATCCTGGTAGGGAAAATTACGAGAAAGTGTTGCGCAGATGAAGTGCTAGCACCAGTCGTACCATTAGTGGCCCAGTGTGTGGAGGGTGTACAATTCAACTGGATGTGCTACCTCTACAGCAAGTTCCTTGCAAACTATAGAGGGGTGCAAGACCATAGCAAAACCTTTCACTATGCATGGTTGTTGCTATCCATAGTACTGGTCTCATGGGAGTTACCGGAGGATAGTCAATATCCTCCGGTCGCGTAGGATTTACCAAAAGCAACAAAGTTCGCTTTGCTCTAGGCCACCAAGGACCCCCAAAGGGTCAAGGATAGTAAGATATTTTGGATCTTGATGGAGATGAGTATCAACATGGCCATCAACCGCAAACTACGGTTGTCACCGACTGTCTTCAACCAATTGGCAGAGTATGTGGGGTTCAAGGCAGACTTCCACTTTGTCTCCATGTGAACACAGAAGGACCCTGAGAAAAAGTGGTATGACCTTCCATACCTCACCACAGACAACGCGATTGCGGCAGTCCTCAAACACTGGCTAGTAGAGTGGCGCATGACTTCAGACTTGACAGCTAGGTCTAGCAATTTTGTAGTGAAGTGTAAGAAGGAAGATGCCAGACTAAAGATGGAACAATTGGCTGAGAAGAGGAAGAAAGAGGTTAAGGACAAAGCCAAAGTGGAGCACACTACCAAAAAGCAGACAAAAGGGAAGGAAGAAGAGGAGGAGTTCCACTCCGACAGGAGTCAGAAATCTACTTCCCCAAATACAGAAGAGGAAGAGCAGCAACAGGGAGAAGAAAACCCAGAGACTACTCCATTTTGGGTTAAGTGCAACAGGGAGCAGGAGAAAGCAAGGTCGCGGAAGAAGTCCAAGGCTAGCAAAACTTCCCTTGACCCAATCACCTTGACAGAGGGTGATTTGAATGACATTAGCGATGTGGTGAGGGATGCGACCGTAGAACTGCTGCAATAGTTCGAGAAACAGAAGTAGTAGGCCTTAGTTGCCATTTAAATGGGTGTCCATGAGTTGTAGATCCATGTGTCACATGTACAGACCATTGTGGAGTGAATAGCATGGCGTCAACTAGTTTGTCACCTAGAACATTGGAGGTAGCAGAAATGGTGTGCATGCTGGATCCCTGGGCCATAGTACTGCCAGATGGAGCACTGACTATAGAAGCAGAAGCTGACAGGGCCACTGTCAGCACCCTCAAGAGGGTTGGGATAAATTTGGTCGCGCTTCCAAGTGAATCCCTTCACACATTGCAAGATGGTGTGATCGTGGAACTTCGGGCTCGCGAATAGCGTGCTCTAAATGTTATCAGTGAGCAGAAGGTGAACAATGCTCAGTTGGTTGCCTAGAAGACTTCTACCATCGATCTTCTTAAGGCCACCATAGAAAATAATGAGCACATGACCAAGGTGGTGGCTGAGGTATGCAAGACTGTGCCAGAGCATGATATTCCTGAAGATGTGCCAATGGATGTGAGAATCGGGAAGCTTGCTACTAGAGTGCACAAAGCGAGAATAGAGCTAGCTAAGGTTCAGTTTGAATTGAACCTTAAAACTACAGAGCTAGAGTTCAGGGCCCAGCCTTCGACTCCACCAGATGTTAAAGAGAAGTGTGTGACAGTTGTCAAAGATGCAGTAGTAGTTATAGATGCCACTGTGAAGGAGAGCATGGTGCTCTTCGAGCAATCACTCGAAGTAGTCACCAACCTACAGGAGGATCCCACTATGTAGAGGCTGGATACAGAGGTGCTAGAGATGCAACAGAGATATAATGAGGTTAAAGCAACAACGCACACCATTGCCATTACACAAAGGTTAGCGAAGCTGTAGGAAGCAAAGGCGCTGAAAGAACAAGTGGATGCAGCTCAGCGCAAGGAGACAGTACTAAAGGCCAGATTGGGGCCTTGGCTAGAGGAGGCCTATGTACTCACTGCCTCCATTGAAGGAAAATTGGCAAATCTGCAAGCAACATAACATAAAATATAGGTGGATAGCACAGAGCCAGTGACGGAGCAATTGGTCAAGCTGGTGAAGCAGGGGGCAACACAGTGCACCGCCAAAGTCACAGTGGTACAAGTGGAGCTGGGAGGTCTTAGTGACAAGATCTTCATGCTAGCAGAGTGACTCAGGGGTGAATCACTAGATTTGTGTTGGCGGCCTATTGGGAATGGGTCCCCTGGGGTCAATTTTGGGGTTAAAAGCCCAAGTTTTGGGGCTAAAGGCCCGAGTTTTGTGTAAAGAATGTAAAGTCACCGAATTTTGTGGTCACAGAGCGTGAAGATGTAAGCAATCATAAAGGGTTTTAGCCCTTAGTTTAGATAGTTTGCGTCAGCTTGATGAGATCCGCTCTTGGTCCGCGAACCATGGGATTATATTAAAAGGGAGTCTTAGAAGAGTCTAAGGCAGTTCATAAGTTTTTGGTAGAGTTCTGAGTAATTTTATGGGTCTGTGAGAGCTAAGAGTGAAGAGTCTTAGTATAGGAAGAGGCTTTGTAGCTGAGTGCATAGAGGCCTAGGGTAGAAGTACACAGATGAGTGCGCAAACCCCTGTAGCTATGTGCATAGGGTAGTCAGAGTCTATACTAGAAATTTGGATTATCAATAAAGAGAAGTATTATGGAATTATCTGTGTATGTGTTATTTTACTTCTGTTATGAATGTTGCGATTATGTTATGTTGAATACTGGGGTTATGAATTAATGCTATATTGATGCGCAAATCTATGTATTTTACTTTGTCATATGAATGCAAGTAAGAATATATGTTTACGCAAAGATAACCATAATGCATGTTAAAATTAACCAATACTTAAGTGAATTTGAGTAAATACAAAAGTAAGAGTAATTATAGAGGTGCGTAAGTGCCTGATCTATCTATTTGGGTTCAACGAAGGATGATCGGAGACTCTCATGGATGCTTCAAGGATGAATAAGGGAAATACTTTGATAAGCCCTAAAGGGCTTATTAGTCTGTGCGAAGGAAGGGTTAGGGCATATAGCCAACAGCACAACCATCTTAGGGTGCAGAAACTTGCTTCCTGCATCCCCCCATGCTGCTTCAGGTGAGACTTCAGTCTGTGCTCCATGGATTGATTCTGAAAGGGCCAGTAGTGTAGAGATTTTATTGGCTACTTAACGTTGCACCTGGGTCAGGGCCCATCAAGCCAATAGGACCTGACCATCTGTCATGGATTGAAATAGGATAGGAGCCCAATAATCTGGAGGAAGGGTTTCCAAATGTGCAACTCTTTTCGGTGTGCATAATAGATAATGATTTTGAAAATATCATTCATTTCTTGACTACGGGGATGGCACCGGAAGGGTATAAAATTTAGCAAAAGAAGGAACTCGTAGTGCACACGGCAAACTTTTCGATTATTATGGGACATTTGTATAAGATGGGTGCTGATGAAATATTGCGAAGATATGTGCCAAATTTTGAGAGGGATAACATTCTCGCTGAAGCTCATGGAGGGGCTGCAAGAGGTCATTATGCAGGAAAAGTGACTGCATAGAAGATTTTGTGCGTGGGTCTATGGTGGCCAATGCTACACAAGGATTCAAAGGCATATTGTAAGGCATGTGATGCATGTTAGAGAACAGGTAGACCATCATGAAGGGATGAATTTCCATTACAGCCTCAAGTATCATTGTAGCCATTTGAAAAATGGGCAATTGATTTTGTTGGGCCAATTCAGCCCCCAAGAAGATGACTGGTGCACACTACATCATCATCGTGATGGAATATCTAACCAGATGGGCAGAATCATAGCCAGTTAAGGATTGTACCAGGGCAACAGTAGCAAAGTCTTTGTTTGAGTATGTCTTAAACAGATTTGGCTGCCCGAAAGTGTTGATGAGCAATAGAGGTACGCACTTTCTGAATGAGACGATTAGCGCGTTGACAGAATAATTCCAGGTCTACCATCAGAAGAGTACATTGTATCATCCACAGGCCAATGGAACTGTTGAAGCATTCTACAAGATTTTGGAGAACGCGTTGACGAATATCTAAAATGCACAGCGAAATGACTGGGATGTGTGCATACGTGCAGTACTATGGGCTTACAGGATTACTTGCAAGACGCTAACAGGAAAAACTTCGTTCAGATTGTTCTATGGTGTAGAAGTTGTGATGTCAATGGAGTATATTGTGCCTAGTCTGCACATAGCATCTCTCATAAGTATGGCGGATCACGAAGCCTTGGATGGACTGCTCGCGTAGTTGATGGAGCTTGAAGAGGACCAATGCTTGGCAGGATTCCATCAGCAAGTACAGAAGGAACATGAAAAATCATGGCACGATCACCACATCAAGCTTTGCACGTTCAAGGTAAATGATCTTGTCTTGTTATATGATAGTAAATTCACTAAGTTTCTAGGAAAATCCCAGATGCATTGTCTAGGGTCGTATATTATCAAAGAAATTACAGATGGAGGCAAATTTTAACTCGCAATGCTGAATGGAGAACCTTTTCTGGGAAGGCCGAATGGGAGTCGATTGAAGCTATATACAGGGGATCCTACGCAATGACTATATGGCAGTAGGATAGTCTTAGTTCTCCAGGTAGTTGTAAGGGAGAACGAGACTATAAACTACACTACTAGGGTTGGAGGACTACACAGTAGGTAGGCTGCATGGAAAATAGTGAAGTTACCACATAGGAAGCTACGCGCAGGAAGCTGCGCCATGAGGGGAGGTGCCACGCAGCACAACAAAAAAGTGATCGTTGGAGTCACTGTTCATGACTTGATAGCCAGAAGGCGGTTAAGAGGAGTGGGCTGGCGGCATTTAAGGAAAAAATATTTGAAGATATGCTGCCAAAATAGCATTAATTATCAAAATTTGGGGGTAACAATCAGATTTGAATTCAAAACCCCCTATAAATTTTGCATGCCAGCCCAATAGAAAACACATTGCACCCTTAGAGCTATTGTTGAAATTTGTTGTTTGTCACTTATGAGCCGAGTGTTTTGGGAGGAATTATTTGCACACACTGTTGGCTTAGTGGGGCTTGACCCAGGTTCGAAAGTGATTTAGCCAGGAAAATCCGGGTACTTTCGGTAACAATCCGCGGAGCATAGACTGAGGTCTCACACGAAGTAGTATGGGAGGGTGCTAGAACCAGGTTTCCACACCTTGGGGATGTTTGATATGTGGTTATTGGTACACGGTCCAACCATCACACTTACTGCACTACGCGTACCCCATGCCCTGTGATATTGTCTTCGCGTAGTTCTAGCCACAATGCAACCCGTGTTATTTACCCAAATCTTCCTTAATTAGTCTCCGTTAGCCGATTACTTAGATTAAATTCACATATAAGCATTCATACACGTATTTATCAATTGTGCACAGTAAATAATAGAGTAAAAGTAATGCATAACATCAACATACAGATTTAAGAATAGATGCACAAAATAAACTTCTCTTTATTAGCTTTCAAATCCAAGTACAGACCTGACTCCACCCTGCACACTCAACTGTAGGGGTCTGTGCACTTAGCTGCGGACTCTACTAGGCCTCTGCGCAGTTAGCTGCAGAGCCTCTTCCTACTACTATGACCCAATACACTTCAACTTTCACTCTATGCTCTTACCATGCCTTCACATCTCTATCTATTCTCTATTCGCTACTTAGCTATATTTACACTTAGAGCCTCGCTCTATTTATGTAATCCCATGGTTCACAGACCATGGGTAGGCTGACACAACTTTACATTAAAATATAGTGCTTAGGGTGGACAACCCTATGACTCGATTGTACACTTCGCTCTCCACACCCGTACTTCGCGGAGGCTTACAATACAATTGACCAAAACTTGGGCTTTCAGCCCCAAAACATGTTGTGAGGGATCCCATGCCCAACAGGCCCCCAATACAATCATTGTGACTTGTCTCGAGTCACTCTATTGGTGAGGTGATCTTGGCACGGAGCCCCTCCAACTGTGCCTATGTTGCGCGAAGGTCCATAATGCACTACTCTGCCGTCTGTTGGATATGCTCTACTCTTTTTGCTGAATGCTTGCTGTCAGGGGCAGATCCCTGTCTTAAGGCATGCATCACCTTCATTTGTGTGAGCTTTCCTTCAATATCAGTAATGATGTGGAAGGCCTCATCAATCCACGGGTGGACGTGCACTTTAAGTACTGCCACTTTATGCTGCGCGACATCCACATGTTCCTTCAACGCCTTCACTTTTTGTAGCTTTTCCAACAATTGGGTCAGGAAAACTATCTGCATCATTCCACACACACTATCATACTACACTTGGAGCTCCCACACTTCTATTTCCATGCACTCTATGGTGGGGTCCTCCTATAAGGAAGTGAGGACCGCGAGGGATTCTTCCAACATTATAGTACAGTCCTACACTGCCTGTCCTATTTCCTCCAGCCCTTTTTGGATAGCGCCAGCACACTGTTCCCTAACTTTCGAGGGCGTGGATGACTGTGCCTTTGATCACAGTTCATCAATCTGAAGATTGAGGTCCAGTTGTATCCTCGTTGCTTCCTCCTTTGCCTCGTGGAATCCACTGGCCAATCTATGAATTCTCACTCCTACTGGTAGGTCTGTCGCAATTTCTAGTTCCGGGTCATGGCGACATGCTTCCTCTACTATTTGTTCCAACTACTAATTTTGTGCTAGTGCTTCATCGCATTGTAGACTAAGCTGCTCAATGTTGATTCACTGTTCGCTGAGCATTTGTACGCCACGTCCTTCCCTAGTGCAGAGTTCTGTCGTCACTCCGTCCTGTAGCTAGTATAATATATATCGCAGAATGGCAGCCAAGTTTAGGCCAAGTCCCTTGATCCAACCCACCATGGCTCTGTCCTCCATGTTGTCCGTTGTCAGTGCTCCTTTCAGCAGTGTGACAGTGTTAGCCATTTTGGCCTGCAACAACGGCTTCGTTGCTGATGTACTTGCAGCACCGTATACAGCTACCGTTCCCTCCTATGAGGGCCGCACCTGAAGTTGTTGTAGCTATGCCCTGAGGGCCCCCAACACATTCTGTTTCTCTGTCATTTCTTCCTAGAGGGCTTCCCTAGTGACCTCACGAACTGAGGGCCCCCAACACATTCTGCTGCTCCATTATTACTTCCTAGAGCGCTTCCCTGGTGACCTCACGTACTATGTCATTGATGTCATATAGGTCACCCTCTGTCAGTATAATGGGTTCACCATCCAGTTTGGAAGCCTTGGTCTTCTTCCATGGGCCTGTTCGTTCCGTACCACGCGACCATTTTAGTTGTGTAAATGTCTTGCTTGGGTCCGCACCTTCCGCTGTGTCCTTTGTCCCCTGTCCTGTGGTAAAATCTAGGCCTCCTTCCTCCTACGTCGTGGTGGCCCCTGTTGTCAGTGCTGCTGCTGCTTTTTTAGTAGCCTTGGTTTGCTCTGCGGCAACCTTCACTGCCTCACGGGAAGCCCTGACCTCCTCAGCCAATTGCTTGTTATGCTTCTGTTGTGCCAGCAGCTTGGTGGCATCCTTCTGTTTTTGTATCACTATCTTATCACGCGCCACCAGATCTGGGGCGTGCCACTTGAGTGGCCATGAGTCGAGCAAAGCAAAAATGGCATCATCAATCGCGATGAAAGGAAGTTTGGTCTAATTCTGCATCGGATCCTTACACACCTTGATATACACATTGTGCATATCTACCTTGAAGTCTGCAAAGCTCTGCAGTCTGTCATACACTGTGGGGGATAGGCGCGGCCTTTTTTTGATCCACATCTAGACGCTCACCTCCATGAGCACCCAGAAGATCTTGGTCTCACAGATTTGCATGGTGTCCTTCGTTGCCCAGAGCAACACGTATTTTTCCACCTCTGGCAAGTCCTATTCAAGGGGATGGAACTGACTGTCCTCAGGTAGTTCCCCTGTCACCAATAAAATAGACAAGAGCAACCACACATAGTGTAAGGACTTGCCCTACTCCTGAGCTTCTTTGTAGTTGGTTAGGAATTCCTAACAGAGGAATTTGGCCTAGTTGAATTGGACCCCCTCTACACATTGTTCGACCAGCACGATGACCATCGTTGGTACCTCGTTGCCGCGGAATTTTCTCATCACCTTCCCAACCAGCAGCTAGGTGGCTACGTGCACCCCTTTGTCTTGAATGCTACTAATTACGTAGCCTCTCTGCTTCTTTTCCAACTTGTATTTATTCTTCATGGCCTCAGCGAGCACCAAATCTCTACTTTTACTAGCTATTTCTGCCGGGTCCCTTCCTATATAGGGAAGCCGATAAATCCTGTGAATAAGCTACGTCATGATGGGAATAGGCTCCTCTAGCCATAAGTACTTGTCATGCACCAGATAAAGCAGTTTTCTGCTGAAAAAGATCGTGATTGGTTCCTGGTGAAAGTGTGGAATCCATAGTAGGTGGAGTAGCCCAACCTCCTCCACACCGCGCAGCCATTTCTGCAGTTCTAGCATTGTAACGGACCCATCCTTGCTCTGTTTCATGAGTTTTCTAGTCTCCAAATGAGGGAAGTTTTTGCTGTTTACGAGGTCCCAATCTTCACATTTCATCGTGGGCACGCGGCCCAGAACCCAACCTTCAAACAAAATTCCATCTGTAAGGAGTGGGGTTTGGAGTGTGCTCTTAATGGCATCCAAATCCTTGGGTACTTTTGCTTTCCCTTTCCGCAGGTGGCATACTTGGGCAATTTTGCTGCAGTGTGCACTGGCTAAATTTATTCCTCCATTTCTTCATCCGCCTCAATCTCTTCTAGGAAATCCTGGAGGTCCTCCTCATCATCATCCATCTTAAGATTAACATTCTTGCCCTTGTCTTCCATAGAAATTTTACCAAACTGCAGATTTTGTGGAGACATGTGGACTGGTCCTACTGCCTATGGATCCTTTTTGGGCCTCAGCGTCTAGGGAGATTTTGGAATTTTCAGTGCATCCCCCACCGATAGCGTAGGGCTCTACACGGCTTCCTCGGTTGTCGACATCATTCTATTTAGGAGGTCCTGCATCTCCTTTGGCGATGTCTCAAACACTTAACTTTCTCTCAAAGCCTCCAAATTCGTAAGGTCCATACCCACTTGATAGCGAAACAACTGAATTCTCAAAATGCCAAGGGTTGTTCGCTAGATAGCCACCTGTGATTTATAGGCCCTTTTGAATTCAAATTCAACTATTCCCCCCATATTCAGCCCATTAATGCTAGATTGGCGGCAGATCGTCTCAAATCTAGTTTTGACTTCGTGTCTTAATTGCCTGTCGCCTGCTCCTCGTTGTCTTAAATTGGACATCTTGTCATGAACAGTGACACCAACGATCACTTCCTAGCCTACCCGCGTGGAAGTGCAGCCCCCTCTCTGTGGGCGCAACCCTTATGAGATGCCAATATTGCACACAACCTCCTTACCATGCAACTCCCTCACAAACTCTTTTAGAGTCCTGCACTCTCTTTCAACTGCTTGAATCGTTGAGACTATGCTCCCTATGGGTAGTCAAGTGGTTGCACCACCTATGCGAGGCTTCAACTCACCTTCCAGCATAGTCAGCGAGCACTCCACAATTACCCTTGCGACAATCAACGCCGTACGTTCTTCCTTATGTGGTGCGTTCCCCTGGTTACTTTGTCTGGTAGGGTGTGGTCATAGCCATGGTAGTAGAGCCACAAATTCTCGGCGGCAATATTCTAATGCAGTAGTATGGTTGTCCGTATCTTGTCCTATCCTTCTTAGTTTAGCGATGAGACATGCTTACGCAATTACGTTTTCTAATTTTTGATCTTTTCATCCATTAACATGCTTTTCTTCCTCAGTCGTACTTGATCTTATTTGAGTTCGTGAAGTTTAAGGTTCCTGTGCCAAACAGCTTCCTAAATCTGCATATGCTCGTCTTTGCATAGCTGCATAATTCCTTCGTCCTAGTCTTCGCGTACTGTCCCAACTATGGGAGCTATTACGTGAGGATTCCTTTCCTTCAAAACTATGGTCTCAACTATGCTCCTCATCTTTGGAATCATCTCCGCGCTCAGGTTTTTGCACACGGCCCTATAGGCCCATCATACCATTGGTACGCATAGGTCCCAATCAGTTCGTCTCGCCTGGTGAACTCTGTTCAGTATTCTGCATACCTTCTTGAATGCTTCTATGTGGACCATTTGTGGTGCGCACCGCCTCTCCTGCTGCTGTGTCCTATTCTAATTTTCGATCCTGAATTTGGGGTGTGCTTGAGTGGGTCACACAGTACACGTCTGTACCCATTGACACAGGTGGGCATGCAAGTTGCTTCGTCCTTGCTACCCGAATCTCGTTCGAAGCTGGGGGCTTCCAAACCGTAGGTGCATCATTCTTATACATTCGTGCTAGTCCTCAAAGTTTCCTTGATGTGTACCCCACCATCGTGTGAGTGTTGCGCGCAGTGTCCATTTAGACGCATCGAACTGCTGCTCTTCCAGTACCGTGCTTTCAAATTTTCTTAGGAATTCATCCACTATTGTCAATCCATCATATGTCAAAAACTCTCTTTCCTCTATTGTCATGCAACGCATTGATCTAACCATCATGTTTCAATTCAGCGTTGTCACTTCGTGCAACCGATTTTTCTAGCACTCTACTTCTTCGTCTAAATTTGAAGTGCAGAAGCTTTCGCACTTCCACGAGATTCACCCATCTATAGTCGAATTCACCCAATCATGGTCTCATGCCATTATCTTGTAAATACAATCAAGATCATCGTCACTTTCATCATCACGCACTGGTTTAGTGTAGCGCGCTCCTTCGGCTGGGTCCAATGGGACTACTATGCGTAGTGACTTCTTCTCGAAGATAATTTTGCGCTTCTTCAAATTGATGACTCCATTCATATCGATGGCCCAGTGTATTCCTAACAACGCGAGATATGGATTGCTATCATCGACAATCTCTATTACTTTGAAATCCGTCTGCATGCTTGTGCCTTCAATATCAACTGTTACCCCTTGCAACCTTCCCATGGGTAAAATCTTTTGTTGGTTAACCACTCGTAATTGAATAGGGGACCACTGTAATGTAGGCCTGCCCATGCGTTCCCATGTTTTCTTCGGTAATGCATTCGCGTCTTAACCTAGATTTAGGATCACTTGATGCATTTCATATTCCCTAATCTTTGTAGTCAACCTCATTTCCCTTCCAGTGCATAATGCATGCTTCCCCAAGTTCTGGACGATTCACGGTTCCCCTAACCCCACACACCTGGTGATCAGTTCCTGTAGTCCTTTAACCGCCTTGTTTTCATGCATCAGTTTCATGCATGTCTCTAGAAAGGTAATGAGCATTGAAGGATCCATTCCTGGCTCTAGTGGATCCTTACTACCTGAAGTGGAGGCCTCTGCAAAGCTCTTCTTAGCTTCCATGAATGTCTCCTTTGCACGTTCTAAGTCAAACTTGGGTTCCTTTCCAAGAGCCTTGTGAACCCATGTACTTTCCTCTAGCTACTTCCCCTTATCCTCTCCCATGGTCGCACCACTTCTGAAAAGCATGTTTACATTCGGGTCCTCTTCACGCAGCTCAGACCTCATCATTTGTATATTCTGAGTCGAGGGAGGCTAGAATACCCCTTTTTTGTGCATATTCATGATCAATGTAGGACAATCTATTGTTTCATGATCAAACTAAGCATAATACATATAGGATATCCTCGTCAGGTTGGTACAGTCATGGGAATAGTGCGCTGGTCCTCTGTAATTGTAACAAATTAACTATCTGCAGCCCCTTCCTAGTCCCATTCCACCTTGTACTCAACCTTGCCCCTGAAATCCAGTGCGCACCATCCCCATGTCTGGGTCGAGGGCTCGCGTTTTGGTCTGCATCCTATAGGCTGGGGTTCGATCCATTATTAGCTCGTAACTACGGCAAGTGCACTCATCGTGGCCTACTAACCTACAAAATTACAAAACAATTGTGGGGGTGTCTGTGTATACTTCTGTAGCAAATGACAATTGTTCATCGTGTGTTTCCCTCTGATCTGATAGATCGTGCTCCATAAAGCGGGTGTTGTGCTCACCCCTACCTGTGCCTTTGGTCTCAATGGCATCAGCCCTCCTCCTGCCAAGTAGTTCGTGAACACTGGATATTGATCCTTGTCATGGCCCTGGCCTTTGCATTTTATGCACCATACTTCCACGCGCACCTCTGGCCGTGGTGCCCTATCCTACTTCAAACTTTGCATTTCCAAAAACAAATTCTGTAGTTGCACACAGATTTGTTGAACTCCCAACCCAGGGTCTTGTATCGGAGTTTCATGCAATCTCATCACCATTTCCAACGCTTCGGCTTGGGTAGAAAGTTTCTATTGTGATAATGTTGTCCTCAACTGTGGTGTCAGAGATGCTACAAACCATGCACGATTTTGTGCATATGTTAGCGTCATATTGGCCTCACGGATCATACTCTTTAGCCTTTGGTCTAGATCCCATGGGGTCTCACCCAGGAGCATCGCGATCTCTTTAAACTCGATGATTAACTGTGTCTCTGACTTTGGCCTGCTAAATTCCCTATTGAACGCATTCTGGATCTCTGCTATCCCTACATTTGGGTGGTCGTTAGAGTGCTTGATATACCATGTCAATGCGCGATCCTGTAGTGCACTCACCAATGTAGCCTTCTTAATATTGTCGTCCGTGTTATGGGAATAAGTACCCTAGGGCTTTGGGTTGAAACCCCAACAGAGCAAGAGAAAACTACAGTAAGAAACACTCATACAACTCAGGCAACATGCTTATATAAACAAACTATGCCATAGCGACCATACTCGAATGTCCTTTGTTTGGGTAGTTCCAACAGGGTTCAGACCCTCTGCAACTCCTGATGATCTTCGAATCTGCAAATCAACCAATCCGAACATACATAGTAGCATATAGATAAATCATTTTAATGAAATCAACTTTATATCATATAAGAAAGATGATTAGTTATACATCAAAATAACATTCATACATGAATTACAATAGTATCTAATGCATAAACAAAGTTAATCTCGGGAACAAGACAGTGTTTCCTTTTATTTTAGAAAGCTATAACCAACACGGAGAGAATTTGCCTAAGTCTTCTTCTTTCGGCTCCAAGCGGAACCGTCCTCCAGATCCATCCAGTCCCAGTCTTCAATAACCTCCTTCCATAACCAATACCATGATATCTCAAGCAAGTGGGAGAATATCAACACTCAAGGAAACAAGGGTTTCTTGAACTTGGGGAAGTGCTTGAAGCATAGGGATACTTCAGACTCAGTCAAGGATAATCTCAGTATAGTAATTCTACCTCTTCTCCTCCTTAAGGCCTTCCCATAGAAGTCTATTTATACTTCTCCTAATTAGTTTTTTAGTTGGGAAACAGTTGGGCCACGGGCACTAGGAGGTAATCAACATGTAAAACCTATGAACTCCACCCATAGTTAAGGAAATTTAATTTTTTTAAGTGTTTTAACACATATATGTGGGTTGGGTATTGACTAACCTGCGTGTACACGCTTTTATCACAGGGCAAAGTAGCGTATAGGGAGTAAAACACTGCTTTTAAAATATTTGGACCAAGTCTGGAAGGAGGGGTTTCCCTAGGCCATAAACAAAGCATCACAAGTACCAAGGGTGGTATTTGGAGCTATAACAGATGCCCCCTAATATATGAGGTCAGAAGGGGTACATGATGGCCGAAATGTATTAAGTATATGGAAAGGAAACCTATCAAGACTGAGAAGGACTTCACCAGAATTCAGCCTACCAAGCCATAAAAAAGAGATCAGAAAGAAATAGTTGTCTTAGGCAGGAATACCCATGCTCAAAGAAAGTAAAGCATGTCTACATATCAAGTACAAGCAGATCCACTATGTATAAAAGTATAAAGGACTGAAATTACATAATGGATCATCTGATCGTGATCGAAAGTACATGTCTGAATATCACATATAAGAAGATGATCAATGAAGCTGAAAGATGAAGCTGATCACTAATGCCAAAAACTGATCCCAATAGTACCAAATGAACATGATGCCAACATATAAGATGTCATTGTGAAGGACTGCAACATATAAGGTGGATGGTGCCAACTGGCAGTAACAGGAGCAACTGACAAGTGAACCAAGACATGCTGATGCAACTTGAGGTCTTCACCGACTGTCGTGGTACATTTCTACACAATGGGAATAATATGATCTGAGGTCGACCACATGAGAAATCATTTGATTACCAGTCATTGATGTATACCATTAACAAACGCGAGACTACTCACCCATAATGATAATGAGAGTTAAGGTACCCAGTACAATCTAACAAGTGTGAATGAATGAGCTGAAGTTGAACACCTGGAAAATTCTATCAATCAGGGGACAATGATGGTTTCCCACTGTCGTAGCGAAGGAATCTGCCACTGATGACTACAAACCCCAAGGTACTACCAAATGGACTCTAGATCTTTGTCCCAAAGCAATGAGTCATAGTTGATAGGAAATGATCCACTAGAAGGAAGGAATTAAGGCATCCTTTATCAATATAGTGCGAGTGTAACCCGTAGGCCAATAATGTGGAAGGAATTGGACGAAAAAGGATGTAGTAACCCAACCGAACCACATTTCCGGTGTACACAAGATGTAGCTAGTGCGTGATAGAAACCCTCTAAACCAACCAATAATGAAAGCTGACACAGAGGCAAAGAATCCACCAATAGGGTCAAATGGAAACCAAGGCATTGCACGAATCCCAATGTGTGATAATGAAAGCTGATGTCGAACACAAGGGAAACCGCTCAGTCAAAGACCCATGATACTGATCGATGCTAAGCACAAGGTGACCTATCAATAATGAAAATAAGGCCAAGGTGCGGCTCTAGGCCTACCCTCAGAGCAATATGTCGTTGTCGATAAGGACAAGGCCCACCAGCAAGAATTCAATGGAGACCTATTGAAGCCCCGAAAATCGGGTCTACAACAAGGGGGATACCCACCCAGTCCGGACCTTGGTTAGTAGCTCCTTTTTCATTTGGTATAGTGGGTCCGACTGGGGATATGGGACTAGTTTCCCAATATATGTGTGTGTGTGTTGAGAATTGATATTTCTTTCCTAATGATTCCTATGTAAAATGCTTTCTATTCTAAATCTAATCTAACAACGTGCAATTGTATTCTAATAAATAGAAATATCTGATTCTAAACTAACCCAGGATGTAATCTTTCTGTTATGCAATTTAAAATGATTTTAAATGACAATTGGTAATAAAGATCATTCAACTACTATGAGAAAAGAATTCAATAGAGATAAACCATTTCATATAAAAAGTTAGATGAAACAGTTGTGAAAAACATATCACATAGTAAGAAACTCATATACTAAGCATAAATAAATAGCTATCACTGTACAAAAGTGCCAAATGATAACTCAAGCACTTAAGTATTCATATATAAATAACTGAACATGAATATCACCATAACACATAAGAAGAAACAGTTAAGAGATAAAAGTACCATTTATAACTAGTTCTACTCATGAGCTCCAGTAATAATGATCTATTTCTTCTTAATCCAACATCCACTAAGAGTACAGAAGTGCAACATTAGTAGTAGATATTAATTGCAGATATCAATAAATCATGTTCCATTCATTTATCAAAACCTCCTTGGAGGGTGCAAAAGTTCATGTTCTGAGGAGAAGTTTTTGATAAATTTATGGACCCTTCTCTAAATGCATGAGAAGGGTTTAAATACTACTAACTAATTCTAAAAATAATTTATTACAAAAATGTAGGATGTGGTTTAAATGATCGTCCTCATTTCAGGCAAAAATAAAGAAAAATTAAAACTAAAACTGAATCTAAAACTAAAACTACTAACTAACTATTTATGTCTCTGTTCCTTGAAATCGCATGCGTTCAAAATTTGCTTGAGGAGAGTTGGCTGGCCGACTTTCGACTTTAGCTATCCTATGAAAACGAAATCTGTAAGAGCTGGTGCCATCTTCTCGGTAGAATTGATGACACATTTGAGAGTCATGCACTGGCTATGTGGTTTTACCAAGTACGCCCAGTAAGAATCCCAATTCAACCTGGTTAACCTTTGGATTGATTCTGCCTTTTCTTGAGCCTTCTATCTCCAACTTGTTTGTAGATGCTATACATTTGGTAGATATTTACATACTAGCTGATGATATACCTGATAAATATCACTTGTTTTTAGTTCCAATTTTACTTTCTGTCTTTAGCACTTTTTCCTTCAAATTTTCGTGCTTATAGGCGACTGAGCAATTTGAGGCTTCCCATCTCGAGGGGTTTTGCCTGGCAATGCTAGGTGCTAATCGCGCATCAGAAACTGCCTCCCTTTTTTGATTCAGGCTTCCCTGGTGCGATTTTCGCCTCTTGCGTGCTTTTTAATTAGAGGATATAAAGCTTAAATTTTGTGGAAAGAACGACTTATACATTCTTGGTTCTGAGCTTTGAATTCTCTATACGTTATATCAACACTATCTAGCATTCATTTAACCATGTCCGTATACGTAGAATTTTGGACCTTGCTGCTATTCTGTGCAAGAATGAACATACTAGGTCTGTAATAGATGCCTCAGAAGACCCGCATGAGCCTGCAGTAGCGGTGACCTCCATTATCTTGGGATCTTCTTCCTCAAGTAAATTATACATGCCTTCCCAAGTAGTAATACTGACATCTTTGTTGCAGGTGGTGTCTGTGTACAAGGGAGCCATCTCTTTATCTTCAGAACTGGGAGCTTTACCCTTCTTTCCCATAGTATCTTGAGTTCTGCTCTGTATACTTCTTAGTTCTTTGCTCCTGCAGTTTACAAATGAGGTGAGAACGATGATAAGAAAAGGTGATGGGAAAGCTTTAAATGCGGAAAACATATAAAATATATCACCTTACGTGAACTGGCTCCTTGATAAGATCAAAACCATATTTCATTAATGATTTCCAACTAACTCATTAATTAACATAAATGCGCATAATCAGGCCTCGGTTTATGGAAAAATATTTCTTGAACGACAGGCCGTGAAAATATGCAATAAGGCGATTTTGCGATTTGCTTCGCAATATCGCAATATAGCAAATCGTAGTTCCTTTACGTGTGGCAAGCATTCGTCAATGTATTTTCTGCAAAATGCAATTCACGAGATGAGCCATCACATATCGGTGTTTTAAGACATTTCAACGTAGGTGATGTTTAAGGCATGTGATGTGATGAGGGTTTTTCGATGCATGATTTCGCATCGCAATTTCGCATTTTTAGAATTCCGCTTGTGAGAAGGTATTGATTACTCTTTTTGCGATGCGACGTGCTTTTAAGGAGTGATTTTTTTCCTAACTTATCATAAAACTTAGGTTTTTTAGATTTTTGAGGGTATTCTCCTAAGTTTATGATAGTAAGTTTTATTGAAAAAGGAAATACAAGCATTAATCGATTTTTTGAATTTTAAATAAGGGTCCCCACTTATTTAGTATTAGTGATAAAACTAAATAAGAAGGGGGGTTGTTGCTGGCCACAACAAGACCTTCTCAAACCAGCATAAGCAAAGGACCAATATAACTGATGTGATGACAAATACGACACTGACAACCAGGGATGGCTGACTGAAAAATAAGTCAAGAGACACCGCAGAGATGTTGGCATTATGATAGAGGTGTTGTCCTTGATGGCAACTCACTCAGAGGTCTGATACAGGTGGCAACTCAATCAGATGACAGATCATAATACAGTAGGTCAAGAGAGAGGTATACACAGGTTAATCTTGATGAAAGAGCATATACACGCGGGTGAGAAGAAAAAAAGGCACGTATACGTACACACGCAGGTTCACAGAAGGAAATGCGCGTACATGTCGGAAAACCAAGTTTTGGTCCATGGTATTTGGTCCGAAGTGTTGATCCCAAGTATTGGGTCCAAGGTATTGTTTCAACATGGTTTTGGACCATGGTATTGAGGGAAGCCTAAACCTATATAAAGAGAAGATCATTAGGCCAAGGGGGTGTGCAAGTGATGAATATCTGACGAAGTGTGAGATCTAGTACGCTGGTTATGGGTTTGTGATGTTGTGCTTGATCTGAATCAAGGATGCACCTATGTTGTTGATGATGGATGATGGATTGGGATCATAAGGCTTGGAATGTATTATCATTATGTGGTTTGATTATGGAGAGACTAGATCTGAATTATTGACGCATGTTTTATTATGATCTGGGTATGACTGATGTCTGGAACAGTTGCAAAGTTATGAGTAAGTATTTGCAAATCTGTACATGGGTTGGCTTTGGTAAAAGTGCATATGTACGCTGTTTTGATTCTTCATAGTTGCGTATACATTATGAGATATAATATTTGAAGTTGCAGTTGGATCTGATTATTGTTGCAGAGTTCTGTTGTCTGTTCTGTGTTCTGGTTTCAGTAGTTCAGTATTGGGTGATTCAAATATTGATGATGCAGGTATAAGTTGATGATTGTATTGCAGTGGTGATTGTTTTGTATTTATGGATATAGTCTAAAAATCTATGAAACATGGTCCCTGGAAGATCATAGAGATCAGTAGACCGGCATCTACGTACTGGTAAACATATCAGATAGTACAAGAGCCAGGGGGTTGTAGCTCCCTTCCAGGAGCAGCTGGAAAACGAGTGAAGGTTGGCGCCTTCAGTAGGTCAATGCCTACGTATTAGTAAATGGATTGGCTAGTACAAGAGCAAAGAAGGTTGTAGCCTTCTGCAGGTAGAAGCCTGCGTACTGGTATAAGACTACACTGGTACTAATGTAAAAAGAAGTTTCTTATTAAAGGAAGATAGAGACGAATTGCAGCAGGTGGATTTCACCCATATTGGGTTTCCACCTTACATCATGGTGTTCATGTGTGCTCCTTATGTCTGTTCTGTTTTACTGCACCTATTTACTATTATTATGGTTAATAATGTTCTGATGCACTCTTTGAAGATCGACTAACTGAATCATAAGTTTACTGGATATACGCTAGTTGCATTAAACACGGTTACGTATATACGTGGGTATCCTTAACTAAAGTATCGTATATGAATCTTAATATGGAAATGAAAAAGTTTTATTGATTTGATAATACTGATTCACCCCCCCCCCCTCTCAGTATTATTTTCAACAATTGGTATCAGAGCAGGTCCTTTGGTAGAAGCTTGATCGCTTGACGGAGATTTGCAGAACAATGGGAAAGAAAGCGTGTCAAAAGAAGAAGATAGCTCAAAGGAACAATGACAGCCTGCCGTTGAGTGGAAGAAAGTATTCAGATCCTGAATCACCTCATATTGAAGATGAAGCATCAGATAAAATCATAGATCAACAAGATCTACCTAGCAAAAGGAAGAGTGCCCTCAAAGAAGAAGTCATCAACTTAAAATATCAGCTGGAAAGTGCCTCCAGAATTCATCAAATGCTGCAAGAGCTGAATGAAGAACACGAAAAAGAGATTCTCAAACTAAGGCATCAAGTGGAAGAAGGAAGACAGTCTAAAGAAATTTTGAAGAAGCAATGTCTGGAAAAGGAAGAACAACACCAATTTGAGGTAAATATCTTGAAAGGTAAATTAGAAGAAAAGGATAAACTATTACGATTTCAAGACAGTACTAAGATTTTGGATGATATTCTTAGTAGTCAAAGGTCTCCTGCTATCAAAACTGGTCTTGGTTTTTATGAACCTGTTGAAGGTGAGGCAAGGAACTCTAATGAGAAATCTGAAATTCTCAACAAGGAGATGAAAAGACAACCCCATCAACAGCGAAGGAAAGAAATTCCTAAAAGAATATCTTTTGCTCCTAACTGTGGAAGTGATAGACGATTATTTCCTCCAATTAATAATGTTGAATGTTATGTATGTCATAATCTTGGACATGTTGCAGCCAGATGGAGAAGTAGAATGGTTCAAGACCGTCACACCGAAAGATCATCACGTTAGAGGTACTTTAAGGGGTATTGTTTTTCTTGCAATATGTTTGGTCACAAATCCATTGACTGCTATAGAAGGAATATGAAACATGTAAGATGTTATGCATGTAACAATCTTGGACGCATATCAAAGGAATGCGGAGAACATTTTGGACACCATACCAAAAGGAGAAAATGTCATCATAGTTGAAGATATGGAAGAAAAAGGAAGTACAGCCAGAAAGATTTGGCATAGAAGAATATACAGACATCACCGACTTAGAGGAAGCAGAAAGTGTGGAACATCTGTGTTCTAAATCTCATACGCAGGTTTCATGAAGATAAGTCACGTATATACATGAGTTAGACGCTGCACAGTCGCGTATATGAAGAAAAGCAGCAGAACAGACTCAAGAAATGGTTATGTCGTGGTATATGATGGTTGGCACGGGCTCAAGGGGAGCATATGCTTTGAATAATGCATTGTTGGTTGACCAAGAGAATGGATTGCAGGTTAAGATGCTTATAGTGCAGATCATATGGTGTATGATCACTGTTGATAACTGTCATGGTCTTGTTTAGGTCCCTGGTCTTTATGAGTCATATAATGTATCTTGTTACCCCACTATGCATGGGATGGATGATGTAATGGTTCTTGTGTTTGAGTCAAAATGGTGTATCCCCACTTGTTTGGGAGATTGATGTATGAGTCTTTAGGAAGGTCATTGGAAATGTATGTATAGAGTCATGTTATGCTTTTGCAAACCTTACGTGTGCTCAGGGGGAGCATGGATAGATTGGTACATCTTGGCATGAACAAAGGGGGAGCTCAATTAGAGATTTCAGCAAGTAATTAGGTGGAGTATGAACAGCAGAATGTATATCAAGGAAGAGAATATCTTGGTTCGCCCTTTGCCCTTGATGTCAAAGGGGGAGAGTGACTTGGTGTGGTGGTTGCCATCAAGTGCAAAGGGGGAGATTGTTGGCATTATGATAGAGGTGTTGTCCTTGATGGCAACTCACTCAGAGGTCTGATACAAGTGGCAGCTCAATCAGATGACAGATCATAATACAGCAGGTCAAGAGAGAGGTATACACAGGTTAATCTTGATGAAAGATCATATACACGCGGGTGAGAAGAACAAAAGGCGCGTATATGTACACATGCAGGTTCACAGAAGGAAATGCGCGTACATGTCATAAAACCAAGTTTTGGTCCAAGGGATTTGGTTCGAAGTGTTGATCCCAAGTATTGGGTCCAAGGTATTGGTTCAACATGGTTTTGGACCATGGTATTGAGGGAAGCCTAAACCTATATAAAGAGAAGATCATTAGGCCAAGGGGGTGTGCAAGTGACGAATACCTGATGAAGTGTGAGATCTAGTACGCTGGTTATGGGTTTGTGATGTTGTGCTTGATCTGAATCAAGGATGCACCTATGTTGTTGATGATAGATGATGGATCGGGATCATAAGGCTTGGAATGTATTATCATTATGTGGTTTGATTATGGATAGATTAGATCTGAATTATTGACGCTTGTTTTATTATGATCTGGGTATGACTGATGTCTGGAACAGCTGCAAAGTTATGAGTAAGTATTTGCAGATCTGTACGCGGGTTGGCTTTGGTAATAGTGCGTATGTACACTGGTTCGATTCTTCATAGTCACGTATACATTATGAGATATGATATTTGAAGTTGCAGTTGGATCTGGTTATTGTTGTAGAGTTCTGTTGTCCGTTCTGTGTTCTGGTTTCATTGGTTCAGTATTGGTTGATTCAGAGATTGATGATGTAGGTCTAAGTTGATGATTATATTGCAGTGGTGATTGTTTTGTATTTATGGATCCAGTCTGAATATTTATGAAACGTGGTCCCTGGAAGATCGTAGAGTTCAGTAGGTCGGCGTCTACATACTGGTAAACATATCAGCCAGTACAAGAGCCAGGGGGTTGTAGCTCACTTCCAGGAGCAGCTGGAAAACGAGTGAAGGTTGGAGCCTTCAGTAGGCCGGCGCCTACGTACTAGTAAATGGATCGGCTAGTACAAGAGCTAAGAAAGTTGTAGCCTTCAGTAGGTAGAAGCCTGCGTACCGGTAAAAGACTGCACCAATACTAATGTAAAAAGAATTTTCTTATTAAAGGAAGATAGAGACGAATTGCAGCAGGTGGTTTTCACCCACATTGGGTTTCCACCTTATATCATGGTGTTCATGTGTGCTCCTTATGTCTGTTCTGTTTTATTTCACCTGTTTACTGTTATTATGGTTAATAATGTTCTGATGCACTCTTTGAAGATTAGCTAACTGAATCATAAGTTTACTGGATATACGCTTGTTAAATTAAACACAGTTGCGTATATACGCGGGTATCCTTAACTAAAGTAGCGTATATGAATCTTAATATGGAAATGAAAAAGTTTTATTGATTTGATAATACTAATTCAGCCCCCCCCTCTCAGTATTATTTTCAACAATTGGTATCAGAGCAGGTCCTTTGGTAGAAGCTTGGTCGCTTGAAGGAGATTCGTAGAACAATGGGAAAGAAAGTGCATCAAAAGAAGAAGATAGATCAAAGGAACAATGACAGCATGTCGTTGACTGGAAGCAATTATTCAGATCTTGAATCACCTCATATTGAAGATGAAGCATTAGATAAAATCATAGAACAACAATATCTACCTAGCAAAAGGGAGAGTGCCCTCAAAGAAGAAGTCATCAGCTTAAAAGCTCAATTGGAATGTGCCTCGAGAATTCGTCAAATGCTGCAGTAGTTGAACAAAGAACAAGAAAAAGAGATTCTCAAACTAAGGCATCAAGTGGAAGAAGGAAGAAAGTTTGAAGAAATTTTGAAGAAGCAATTTCTGGAAAAGGAAGAACAACACCAAGTTGAGGTAAATATCTTGAAAGGTAAATTAGAAGAAAAGGATAAACTATTACGATTTCAAGACAGTACTAAGATTTTGGATGATATTCTTAGTAGTCAAAGGTCTCCTGCTATCAAAACTGGTCTTGGTTTTTATGAATCTGTTGATGGTGAGGCAAGGAACTCTAATGAGAAATCTGAAATGCTCAACAAGGAGATGAAAAGACAACCCCATCAACAGCGAAGGAAAGAAATTCCTAAAAGAATATCTTTTGCTCCTAACTGTGGAAGTGATAGATGATTATTTCCTCCGATGAATAATGTTTAATGTTATGTATGTCATAATCTTGGACATGTTGCAGCCAGATGTAGAAGTAGAATGGTTCAAGACTGTCACACAGAAAGATCATCACGTTCGAGGTACTTTAAGGGGTATTGTTTTGCTTGCAATATGTTTGGTCACAAAGCCATTGACTGCTACAGAAGGAATATGAAACATGTAAGATGTTATGCATGTAACAAGCTTCGACATGTAGCAAAGGAATGCAGGAGGAGATTTTGGACACCATACCAAAAGGAGAAAACATCATCATAGTTGAAGATATGGAAGAAAAAGGAAGTACAGTTAGAAAGATGTGGCATAGCAGAATATACAGACATCACAGACTTAGAGGAAGTGAAAAGTGTGGAACATCCGTGTTCTAAATCTCATACGCAGGTTTCATGAAGATAAGTCACGTATATACGCGAGTTAGACGCTGCACAGTCGCGTATATGAAGAAAAGCAGCAGAACAGACTCAGGAAATGGTTATGTCGTGGTATATGATGGTTGGCACAAGCTCAAGGGGAGCATATGCTTTGAATAATGCATTGTTCGCATTATGGTTAGAAGTCCTTAGTGATGATACTTATTGACATATCTTGCTACTAATTGTTGATTGACCAAGAGAATGGATTGCAGGTTAAGATGCTTATAGTGCAGATCATATGGTGTATGATCGTTGTTGATAACTATCATGGTCTTGTTTAGGTCCCTGGTCTTTGTGAGTCATATAATGTATCTTGTTACCCCACTATGCATGGGATGGATGATGTAATGGTTCTTGTGTTTGAGTCAAATGGTGTATCCTCACTTGTTTGGGAGATTGATGTATGAGTCTTTAGGAGGTCATTGGCAATGTATGTATAGAGTCATGTTATGCTTTTGCAGACCTTACGTGTGCTCAGGGGGAGCATGGATGGATTGGTACATCTTGGCATGAACAAAGGGGGGGCTCAATCAGAGATTTCAGCAGGTACTCAGGGGGAGTATGAACAGCAGAATGTATATCAAGGAAGAGAATATCTTGGTTCACCTTTTGCCCTTGATGTAAAAGGGGGAGAGTGACATGGTGTGGTGGTTGCCATCAAGTCCAAAGGGGGAGATTGTTGGCATTATGATAGAGGTGTTGTCCTTGATGGCAACTCACTCAGAGGTCTCATACAGGTGGCAACTCAATCAGATGACAGATCATAATACAGCAGGTCAAGAGAGAGGTATACGCAGGTTAATCTTGATGAAAGAGCATATACACGCGGGTGAGAAGAACAAAAGGCGCGTAATCATACACACGCAGGTTCACAGAAGGAAATGCGCGTACATGTCAGAAAACCAAGTTTTGGTCCGTGGTATTTGGTCCATGGTATTTGGTCCGAAGTGTTGATCCCAGGTATTGGGTCCAAGGTATTGGTTCAACATGGTTTTGGACCATGGTATTGAGGGAAGCCTAAACCTATATAAAGAGAAGATCATTAGGCCAAGGGGGTGTGCAAGTGATGAATATCTGATGAAGTGTGAGATCTAGTACGTTGGTTATGGGTTTGTGATGTTGTGCATGATCTGAATCAAGGATGCACCTATGCTGTTGATGATGGATGATGGATCGGGATCATAAGGCTTGGAATGTATTATCATTATGTGGTTTGATTATGGATAGACTAGATCTGAATTATTGACGCATGTTTTATTATGATCTGGGTATGACTAATGTCTGGAACAGCTGCAAATTTATGAGTAAGTATTTGCAGATCTATACGGGGGTTGGCTTTGGTAAAAGTGCATATGTACGCTGGTTTGATTCTTGATAGTCACGTATACATTATGAGATATAATATTTGAAGTTGCAGTTGGATTTGGTTAGTGTTGAAGAGTTCTATTGTCTGTTCTGTGTTCTGGTTTCAGTGGTTCAGTATTGGGTGATTCGGAGATTGATGATGCAGGTATAAGTTGATGATTGTATTGCAGTGGTGATTGTTTTGTATTTATGGATCCAGTCTGAAAATTTATGAAACGTGGTCCGTGGAAGATCGTAGAGTTTAGTAGGTCGGCATCTACGTACTGGTAAACATATCGGCCAGTCCAAGAGCCAGGGGGTTGTAGCTCCCTTCCAGGAGCAGCTGGAAAACGAGTGAAGGTTGGAGCCTTCAGTAGGCCGGTGCCTACGTACTAGTAAATGGATTGGCTAGTACAAGCGCAAAGAAGGTTGTAGCCTTCTGTAGGTAGAAGCCTGCATACTGGTATAAGACTGCACTGGTACTAATGTAAAAAGAAGTTTCTTATTAAAAGAAGATAGAGACGAATTGCAGCAGGTGGTTTTCACCCACATTGGGTTTCCACCTTATATCATCGTGTTCATGTGTGCTCCTTATGTCTGTTCTGTTTTACTGCACCTGTTCACTGTTATTATGGTTAATAATCTTCTGATGCACTCTTTGAAGACCAACTAACTGAATCATAACTTTACTGGATATACGCTAGTTGCATTAAACACAGTTGCGTATATACATGGGTATCCTTAACTAAAGTAGCGTATATGAATCTTAATATGGAAATGAAAAAGAGTTATTGATTTTATAATACTGATTCACCCCCCCCCCCCTCTCAGTATTATTTTCAACAATTGGTATCAGAGCAGGTCCTTTGGTAGAAGCTTGATCGCTTGACGGAGATTCGTAGAACAATGGGAAAGAAAGTGTGACAAAAGAAGAAGATAGCTCAAAGGAACAATGACAGCCTGCCGTTGAGTGGAAGAAAGTATTCAGATCCTAAATCACCTCATATTGAAGATGAAGCATCAGATAAAATCATAGATCAACAAGATCTACCTAGCAAAAGGAAGAGTGCCCTCAAAGAAGAAGTCATCAACTTAAAATATCAGCTGGAAAGTGCCTCCAGAATTCGTCAAATGCTGCAAGAGCTCAATTAAGAACACGAAAAAGAGATTCTCAAACTAAGGCATCAAGTGGAAGAAGGAAGACAGTCTAAAGAAATTTTGAAGAAGCAATGTCTGGAAAAGGAAGAACAACACCAATTTGAGGTAAATATCTTGAAAGGTAAATTAGAAGAAAAGGATAAACTATTACGATTTCAAGACAGTACTAAGATTTTGGATGATATTCTTAGTAGTCAAAGGTCTCCTGCTATCAAAACTGGTCTTGGTTTTTATGAACCTGTTGAAGGTGAGGCAAGGAACTCTAATGAGAAATCTGAAATTCTCAACAAGGAGATGAAAAGACAACCCCATCAACAGCGAAGGAAAGAAATTCCTAAAAGAATATCTTTTGCTCCTAACTATGGAAGTGATAGACGATTATTTCCTCCAATTAATAATGTTGAATGTTATGTATGTCATAATCTTGGACATGTTGCAGCCAGATGGAGAAGTAGAATGGTTCAAGACCGTCACACCGAAAGATCATCACGTTCGAGGTACTTTAAGGGGTATTGTTTTTCTTGCAATATGTTTGGTCACAAATCCATTGACTACTATAGAAGGAATATGAAACATGTAAGATGTTATGCATGTAACAATCTTGGACGCATATCAAAGGAATGCGGAGAACATTTTGGACACCATACCAAAAGGAGAAAATGTCATCATAGTTGAAGATATGGAAGAAAAAGGAAGTACAGCCAGAAAGATTTGGCATAGCAGAATATACAGACATCACAAACTTAGAGGAAGCAGAAAGTGTGGAACATCCGTGTTATAAATCTCATACGTAGGTTTCATGAAGATAAGTCACGTATATACATGAGTTAGACGCTGCACAGTCGCGTATATGAAGAAAAGTAGCAGAACAGACTCAAGAAATGGTTATGTCATGGTATATGATGGTTGGCACGGGCTCAAGGGGAGCATATGCTTTGAATAATGCATTGTTGGTTGACCAAGAGAATGGATTGCAAGTTAAGATGCTTATAGTGCAGATCATATGGTGTATGATCATGGTCATGGTCTTGTTTAGGTCCCTGGTCTTTATGAGTCATATAATGTACCTTGTTACCCCACTATGCATGGGATGGATGATGTAATGGTTCTTGTGTTTGAGTCAAAATGGTGTATCCCCACTTGTTTGGGAGATTGATGTATGAGTCTTTAGGAAGGTCATTGGCAATGTATGTATAGAGTCATGTTATGCTTTTGCAAACCTTACGTGTGCTCAGGGGGAGCATGGACGGATTGGTACATCTTGGCATGAACAAAGGGGGAGCTCAATTAGAGAATTCAGCAAGTAACCAGGTGGAGTATGAACAGCAGAATGTATATCAAGGAAGAGAATATCTTGGTTCGCCCTTTGCCCTTGATGTCAAAGGGGGAGAGTGACTTGGTGTGATGGTTGCCATCAAGTCCAAAGGGGGAGATTGTTGGCATTATGATAGAGGTGTTGTCCTTGATGGCAACTCACTCAGAGGTCTGATACAGGTGGCAGCTCAATCAGATGACAGATCATAATACAGCAGGTCAAGAGAGAGGTATACACAGGTTAATCTTGATGAAAGATCATATACACGCGGGTGAGAAGAACAAAAGGCGCGTATATGTACACACGCAGGTTCACAGAAGGAAATGCGCGTACATGTCATAAAACCAAGTTTTGGTCCAAGGGATTTGGTTCGAAGTGTTGATCCCAAGTATTGGGTCCAAGGTATTGGTTCAACACGGTTTTGGACCATGGTATTGAGGGAAGCCTAAACCTATATAAAGAGAAGATCATTAGGCCAAGGGGGTGTGCAAGTGACGAATATCTGATGAAGTGTGAGATCTAGTACGCTGGTTATGGGTTTGTGATGTTGTGCTTGATCTGAATCAAGGATGCACCTATGTTGTTGATGATGGATGATGGATCGGGATCATAAGGCTTGGAATGTATTATCATTATGTGGTTTGATTATGGATAGATTAGATCTGAATTATTGACGCATGTTTTATTATGATCTAGGTATGACTGATGTCTGGAACAGCTGCAAAGTTATGAGTAAGTATTTGCAGATCTGTACGCGTGTTGGCTTTGGTAATAGCGTGTATGTACACTGGTTCGATTCTTCATAGTCGCGTATACATTATGAGATATGATATTTGAAGTTGCAGTTGGATCTGGTTATTGTTGTAGAGTTCTGTTGTCCGTTCTGTGTTCTGGTTTCAGTGGTTCAGTATTGGGTGATTCAGAGATTGATGATGTAGGTCTAAGTTGATGATTATATTGCAGTGGTGATTGTTTTGTATTTATGGATCTAGTCTGAATATTTATGAAACGTGGTCCCTGGAAGATCGTAGAGTTCAGTAGGTCGGCGTCTACATACTGGTAAACATATCAGCCAGTACAAGAGCCAGGGGGTTGTAGCTCCCTTCCAGGAGCAGCTGGAAAATGAGTGAAGGTTGGAGCCTTCAGTAGGCCAGCGCCTACGTACTAGTAAATGGATCGGCTAGTACAAGAGATAGAAAGTTGTAGCCTTCAGTAGGTAGAAGCCTGCGTACTGGTAAAAGACTGCACCAGTACTAATGTAAAAAGAATTTTCTTATTAAAGGAAGATAGAGACGAATTGCAGCAGGTGGTTTTCACCCACATTGGGTTTCCACCTTATATCATGGTGTTCATGTGTGCTCCTTATGTCTGTTCTATTTTATTTCACCTGTTTACTGTTATTATGGTTAATAATGTTCTGATGCACTCTTTGAAGATTAGCTAACTGAATCATAATTTTACTGGATATACGCTAGTTACATTAAACACAGTTGCGTATATACGCGGGTATCCTTAACTAAAGTAACGTATATGAATCTTAATATGGAAATGAAAAAGTTTTATTGATTTGATAATACTAATTCAGCCCCCCCCTCTCAGTATTATTTTCAACAATTGGTATCAGAGCAGGTCCTTTGGTAGAAGCTTGGTCGCTTGAAGGAGATTCGTAGAACAATGGGAAAGAAAGTGCATCAAAAGAAGAAGATAGCTCAAAGGAACAATGACAGCATGTTGTTGAGTGGAAGCAATTATTCAGATCTTGAATCACCTCATATTGAAGATGAAGCATCAGATAAAATCATAGAACAACAATATCTACCTAGCAAAAGGGAGAGTGCCCTCAAAGAAGAAGTCATCAGCTTAAAAGCTCAGTTGGAATGTGCCTCGAGAATTCGTCAAATGCTGCAGTAGTTGAACGAAGAACAAGAAAAAGAGATTCTCAAACTAAGGCATAAAGTGGAAGAAGGAAGAAAGTTTGAAGAAATTTTGAAGAAGCAATTTCTGGAAAAGGAAGAACAACACCAAGTTGAGGTAAATATCTTGAAAGGTAAATTAGAAGAAAAGGATAAACTATTACGATTTCAAGATAGTACTAAGATTTTGGATGATATTCTTAGTAGTCAAAGGTCTCCTGCTATCAAAACTGGCCTTGGTTTTTATGAATCTGTTGATGGTGAGGCAAGGAACTCTAATGAGAAATCTGAAATGCTCAACAAGGAGATGAAAAGACAACCCCATCAACAGCGAAGGAAAGAAATTCCTAAAAGAATATCTTTTGCTCCTAACTGTGGAAGTGATAGATGATTATTTCCTCCGATGAATAATGTTTAATGTTATGTATGTCATAATCTTGGACATGTTGCAGCCAGATGTAGAAGTAGAATGGTTCAAGACTGTCACACAGAAAGATCATCACGTTCGAGGTACTTTAAGGGGTATTGTATTGCTTGCAATATGTTTGGTCACAAAGCCATTGACTGCTACAGAAGGAATATGAAACATGTAAGATGTTATGCATGTAACAAGCTTGGACACGTAGCAAAGGAATGCAGGAGGAGATTTTGGACACCATACCAAAAGGAGAAAACATCATCACAGTTGAAGATATGGAAGAAAAAGGAAGTACAGCCAGAAAGATGTGGCTTAGCAGAATATACAGACATCACAGACTTAGAGGAAGTGAAAAGTGTGGAACATCCGTGTTCTAAATGTCATACGCAGGTTTCATGAAGATAAGTCACGTATATACGCGAGTTAGACGCTGCACAGTCGCGTATATGAAGAAAAGCAGCAGAACAGACTCAGGAAATGGTTATGTCGTGGTATATGATGGTTGGCACAAGCTCAAGGGGAGCATATGCTTCGAATAATGCATTGTTGGCATTATGGTTAGAAGTCCTTAGTGATGATACTTATTGACATATCTCGCTACTAATTGTTGATTGACCAAGAGAATGGATTGCAGGTTAAGATGCTTATAGTGCAGATCATATGGTGTATGATCGTTGTTGATAACTATCATGGTCTTGTTTAGGTCCCTGGTCTTTGTGAGTCATATAATGTATCTTGTTACCCCACTATGCATGGGATGGATGATGTAATGGTTCTTGTGTTTGAGTCAAAATGGTGTATCCCCACTTGTTTGGGAGATTGATGTATGAGTCTTTAGGAAGGTCATTGGCAATGTATGTATAGAGTCATGTTATGCTTTTGCAGACCTTACGTGTGCTCAGGGGGAGCATGGATGGATGGGTACATCTTGGCATGAACAAAGGGGGGGCTCAATCAGAGATTTCAGCAAGTACTCAGGGGGAGTATGAACAGAAGAATGTATATCAAGGAAGAGAATATCTTGGTTCGCCTTTTGCCCTTGATGTAAAAGGGGGAGAGTGACATGGTGTGGTGGTTGCCATCAAGTCCAAAAGGGGAGATTGTTGGCATTATGATAGAGGTTTTGTCCTTGATGGCAACTCACTCAGAGGTCTCATACAGGTGGCAACTCAATCAGATGACAGATCATAATACAGCAGGTCAAGAGAGAGGTATACGCAGGTTAATCTTGATGAAAGAGCATATACACGCGGGTGAGAAGAACAAAAGGCGCGTAATCATACACACGCAGGTTCACAGAAGGAAATGCGCGTACATGTCGGAAAACCAAGTTTTGGTCCGTGGTATTTGGTCCATGGTATTTGGTCCTAAGTGTTGATCCCAAGTATTGGGTCCAAGGTATTGGTTCAACATGGTTTTGGAACATTGTATTGAGGGAAGCCTAAACCTATATAAAGAGAAGATCATTAGGCCAAGGGGGTGTGCAAGTGACGAATATCTAATGAAGTGTGAGATCTAGTACGTTGGTTATGGGTTTGTGATGTTGTGCATGATCTGAATCAAGGATGCACCTATGCTGTTGATGATGGATGATGGATCGGGATCATAAGGCTTGGAATGTATTATCATTATGTGGTTTGATTATGGATAGACTAGATCTGAATTATTGACGCATGTTTTATTATGATCTGGGTATGACTAATGTCTGGAACAGCTGCAAATTTATGAGTAAGTATTTGCAGATCTGTACGGGGGTTGGCTTTGGTAAAAGTGTGTATGTACGCTGATTTGATTCTTCATAGTCACGTATACATTATGAGATATGATATTTGAAGTTGCAGTTGGATTTGGTTATTGTTGCAGAGTTCTATTGTCTGTTCTGTGTTCTGGTTTCAGTGGTTCAGTATTGGGTGATTCGGAGATTGATGATGCAGGTATAAGTTGATGATTGTATTGCAGTGGTGATTGTTTTGTATTTATGGATCCAGTCTGAAAATTTATGAAACGTGGTCCCTGGAAGATCGTAGAGTTTAGTAGGTCGGCATCTACGTACTGGTAAACATATCGTCCAGTCCAAGAGCCAGGGGGTTGTAGCTCCCTTCCAGGAGCAGCTGGAAAACGAGTGAAGTTTGGAGCCTTCAGTAGGCTGGTGCCTACGTACTAGTAAATGGATTGGCTAGTACAAGCGCAAAGAAGGTTGTAGCCTTCTATAGGTAGAAGCCTGCATACTGGTATAAGACTGCATTGGTACTAATGTAAAAAGAAGTTTCTTATTAAAAGAAGATAGAGACGAATTGCAGCAGGTGGTTTTCACCCACATTGGGTTTCCACCTTATATCATGGTGTTCATGTGTGCTCCTTATGTCTGTTCTGTTTTACTACACCTGTTCACTGTTATTATGGTTAATAATCTTCTGATGCACTCTTTGAAGACCAACTAACTGAATCATAACTTTACTGGATATACGCTAGTTGCATTAAACACAGTTGCGTATATACATGGGTATCCTTAACTAAAGTAGCGTATATGAATCTTAATATGGAAATGAAAAAGAGTTATTGATTTTATAATACTGATTCACCCCCCCCCCTCTCAGTATTATTTTCAACAATTGGTATCAGAGCAGGTCCTTTGGTAGAAGCTTGATCGCTTGATGGAGATTCGTAGAACAATGGGAAAGAAAGTGTGTCAAAAGAAGAAGATAGCTCAAAGGAACAATGACAGCCTGCCGTTGAGTGGAAGAAAGTATTCAGATCCTGAATCACCTCATATTGAAGATGAAGCATCAGATAAAATCATAGATCAACAAGATCTACCTAGCAAAAGGAAGAGTGCCCTCAAAGAAGAAGTCATCAACTTAAAAAATCAGCTGGAAAGTGCCTCCAGAATTCGTCAAATGCTGCAAGAGCTGAATGAAGAACACGAAAAAGAGATTCTCAAACTAAGGCATCAAGTGGAAGAAGGAAGACAGTCTAAAGAAATTTTGAAGAAGCAATGTCTGGAAAAGGAAGAACAACACCAATTTGAGGTAAATATCTTGAAAGGTAAATTAGAAGAAAAGGATAAACTATTACGATTTCAAGGCAGTACTAAGATTTTGGATGATATTCTTAGTAGTCAAAGGTCTCCTGCTATCAAAACTGGTCTTGGTTTTTATGAACCTATTGAAGGTGAGGCAAGGAACTCTAATGAGAAATCTGAAATACTCAACAAGGAGATGAAAAGACAACCCCATCAACAGCGAAGGAAAGAAATTCCTAAAAGAATATCTTTTGCTCCTAACTATGGAAGTGATAGACGATTATTTCCTCCAATTAATAATGTTGAATGTTATGAATGTCATAATCTTGGACATGTTGCAGCCAGATGGTGAAGTAGAATGGTTCAAGGCCGTCACACCGAAAGATCATCACGTTCGAGGTACTTTAAGGGGTATTGTTTTTCTTGCAATATGTTTGGTCACAAATCCATTGACTGCTATAGAAGGAATATGAAACATGTAAGATGTTTTGCATGAAACAATCTTGGACGCATATCAAAGGAATTCGGAGAACATTTTGGACACCATACCAAAAGGAGAAAATGTCATCATAGTTGAAGATATGGAAGAAAAATGAAGTACAGCCAGAAAGATTTGGCATAGAAGAATATACAGACATCACAGACTTAGAGGAAGCAGAAAGTGTGGAACATCCGTGTTCTAAATCTCATACGCAAGTTTCATGAAGATAAGTCACGTATATACGTGAGTTAGACGCTGCACAGTCGCGTATATGAAGAAAAGCAGCAGAACAGACTCAAGAAATGGTTATGTCGTGGTATATGATGGTTGGCACGGGCTCAAGGGGAGCATATGCTTTGAATAATGCATTGTTGGTTGACCAAGAGAATGGATTGCAGGTTAAGATGCTTATAGTGCAGATCATATGGTGTATGATCATTGTTGATAACTGTCATGGTCTTGTTTAGGTCCCTGGTCTTTATGAGTCATATAATGTATCTTGTTACCCCACTATGCATGGGATGGATGATGTAATGGTTCTTGTGTTTGAGTCAAAATGGTGTATCCCCACTTGTTTGGGAGATTGATGTATGAGTCTTTAGGAAGGTCATTGGCAATGTATGTATAGAGTCATGTTATGCTTTTGCAAACCTTACGTGTGCTCAGGGGGAGCATGGACGGATTGGTACATCTTGGCATGAACAAAGGGGGAGCTCAATTAGAGATTTCAGCAAGTAATCAGGTGGAGTATGAACAACAGAATGTATATCAAGGAAGAGAATATCTTGGTTCGCCCTTTGCCCTTGATGTCAAAGGGGGAGAGTGACTTGGTGTGGTGGTTGCCATCAAGTCCAAAGGGGGAGATTGTTGGCATTATGATAGAGGTGTTGTCCTTGATGGCAACTCACTCAGAGGTCTGATACAGGTGGCAGCTCAATCAGATGACAGATCATAATACAGCAGGTCAAGAGAGAGGTATACACAGGTTAATCTTGATGAAAGATCATATACACGTGGGTGAGAAGAACAAAAGGCGCGTATATGTACACACGCAGGTTCACAGAAGGAAATGCACGTACATGTCATAAAACCAAGTTTTGGTCCAAGGGATTTGGTTCGAAGTGTTGATCCCAGGTATTGGGTCCAAGGTATTGGTTCAACATGGTTTTGGACCATGGTATTGAGGGAAGCCTAAACTTATATAAAGAGAAGATCATTAGGCCAAGGGGGTGTGCAAGTGACGAATACCTGATGAAGTGTGAGATCTAGTACGCTGGTTATGGGTTTGTGATGTTGTGCTTGATCTGAATCAAGGATGCACCTATGTTGTTGATGATGGATGATGGATCGGGATCATAAGGCTTGGAATGTATTATCATTATGTGGTTTGATTATGGATAGATTAGATCTGAATTATTGACGCATGTTTTATTATGATCTGGGTATGACTGATGTCTGGAATAGCTGCAAAGTTATGAGTAAGTATTTGCAGATATGTACGCGGGTTGGCTTTGGTAATAGCACGTATGTACACTGGTTCGATTCTTCATAGTCGCGTATACATTATGAGATATGATATTTGAAGTTGCAGTTGGATCTGGTTATTGTTGTAGAGTTCTGTTGTCCGTTCTGTGTTCTGGTTTCAGTGATTCAGTATTGGGTGATTCAGAGATTGATGATGTAGGTCTAAGTTGATGATTATATTATAGTAGTGATTGTTTTGTATTTATGGATCCAGTCTAAATATTTATGAAACGTGGTCCCTGGAAGATCGTAGAGTTCAGTAGGTCGGCGTCTACATACTGGTAAACATATCAGCCAGTACAAGAGCCAGGGGGTTGTAGCTCCCTTCCAGGAGCAGCTGGAAAACGAGTGAAGGTTGGAGCCTTCAGTAGGCCGGCGCCTACATACTAGTAAATGGATCGGCTAGTACAAGAGCTAAGAAAGTTGTAGCCTTCAGTAGGTAGAAGCCTGCGTACTGGTAAACGACTGCACCAGTACTAATGTAAAAAGAATTTTCTTATTAAAGGAAGATAGAGACGAATTGCAGTAGGTGGTTTTCACCCACATTGGGTTTCCACCTTATATCATGGTGTTCATGTGTGCTCCTTATGTCTATTCTGTTTTATTTCACCTGTTTACTGTTATTATGGTTAATAATGTTCTGATGCACTCTTTGAAGATTAGCTAACTGAATCATAAGTTTACTGGATATACGCTAGTTACATTAAACACAGTTGCGTATATACGCGGGTATCCTTAACTAAAGTAGCGTATATGAATCTTAATATGGAAATGAAAAAGTTTTATTGATTTGATAATACTAATTCAGCCCCCCCTCTCAGTATTATTTTCAACAATTGGTATTAGAGCAGGTCCTTTGGTAGAAGCTTGGTCGCTTGAAGGAGATTCGTAGAACAATGGGAAAGAAAGTGCATCAAAAGAAGAAGATAGCTCAAAGGAACAATGACAGCATGTCGTTGAGTGGAAGCAATTATTCATATCTTGAATCACCTCATATTGAAGATGAAGCATCAGATAAAATCATAGAACAACAATATCTACCTAGCAAAAGGGAGAGTGCCCTCAAAGAAGAAGTCATCAGCATAAAAGCTCAGTTGGAATGTGCCTCAAGAATTCGTCAAATGCTGCAGTAGTTGAACGAAGAACAAGAAAAAGAGATTCTCAAACTAAGGCATCAAGTGGAAGAAGGAAGAAAGTTTGAAGAAATTTTGAAGAAGCAATTTCTGGAAAAGGAAGAACAACACCAAGTTGAGGTAAATATCTTGAAAGGTAAATTAGAAGAAAAGGATAAACTATTACAATTTCAAGACAGTACTAAGATTTTGGATGATATTCTTAGTAGTCAAAGGTCTCCTGCTATCAAAACTGGTCTTGGATTTTATGAATCTGTTGATGGTGAGGCAAGGAACTCTAATGAGAAATCTGAAATGCTCAACAAGGAGATGAAAAGACAACCCCATCAACAGCGAAGGAAAGAAATTCCTAAAAGAATATCTTTTGCTCCTAACTGTGGAAGTGATAGATGATTATTTCCTCCGATGAATAATGTTTAATGTTATGTATGTCATAATCTTGGACATGTTGCAGCCAGATGTAGAAGTAGAATGGTTCAAGACTGTCACACAGAAAGATCATCACGTTCGAGGTACTTTAAGGGGTATTGTTTTGCTTGCAATATGTTTGGTCACAAAGCCATTGACTGCTACAGAAGGAATATGAAACATGTAAGATGTTATGCATGTAACAAGCTTGGACACGTAGCAAAGGAATGCAGGAGGAGATTTTGGACACCATACCAAAAGGAGAAAACATCATCACAGTTGAAGATATGGAAGAAAAAGGAAGTACAGCCAGAAAGATGTGGCATAGTAGAATATACAGACATCACAAACTTAGAGGAAGTGAAAAGTGTGGAACATCCGTGTTCTAAATCTCATACGCAGGTTTCATGAAGATAAGTCACGTATATACACGAGTTAGACGCTGCACAGTCGCGTATATGAAGAAAAGCAGCAGAACAGACTCAGGAAATGGTTATGTCGTGGTATATGATGGTTGGCACAAGCTCAAGGGGAGCATATGCTTCGAATAATGCATTGTTGGCATTATGGTTAGAAGTCATTAGTGATGATACTTATTGACATATCTTGCTACTAATTTTTGATTGACCAAGAGAATGGATTGCAGGTTAAGATGCTTATAGTGCAGATCATATGGTGTATGATCGTTGTTGATAACTATCATGGTCTTGTTTAGGTCCCTGGTCTTTGTGAGTCATATAATGTATCTTGTTACCCCACTATGCATGGGATGGATGATGTAATGGTTCTTGTGTTTGAGTCAAAATGGTGTATCCCCACTTGTTTGGGAGATTGATGTATGAGTCTTTAGGAAGGTCATTGGCAATGTATGTATAGAGTCATGTTATGCTTTTGCAGACCTTACGTGTGCTCAGGGGGAGCATGGATGGATTGGTACATCTTGGCATGAACAAAGGGGGGGCTCAATCAGAGATTTCAGCAAGTACTCAGGGGGAGTATGAACAGCAGAATGTATATCAAGGAAGAGAATATCTTGGTTCGCCTTTTGCCCTTGATGTAAAAGGGGGAGAGTGACATGGTGTGGTGGTTGCCATCAAGTCCAAAGGGGGAGATTGTTGGCATTATGATAGAGGTTTTGTCCTTGATGGCAACTCACTCAGAGGTTTGATACAGGTGGCAACTCAATCAGATGACAGATCATAATACAGCAGGTCAAGAGAGAGGTATACGCAGGTTAATCTTGATGAAAGAGCATATACACGCAGGTGAGAAGAACAAAAGGCGCGTAATCATACACACACAGGTTCACAGAAGGAAATGCCCGTACATGTCGGAAAACCACGTTTTGGTCCGTGGTACTTGGTCCATGATATTTGCTCCGAAGTGTTGATCCCAGGTATTGGGTCCAAGGTATTGGTTCAACATGGTTTTGGAACATGGTATTGAGGGAAGCCTAAACCTATATAAAGAGAAGATCATTAGGCCAAGGGGGTGTGCAAGTGACGAATATCTGATGAAGTGTGAGATCTAGTACGTTGGTTATGGGTTTGTGATGTTGTGCATGATCTGAATCAAGGATGCACCTATGCTGTTGATGATGGATGATGGATCGGGATCATAAGGCTTGGAATGTATTATCATTATGTGGTTTTATTATGGATAGACTAGATCTGAATTATTGACGCATGTTTTATTATGATCTGGGTATGACTAATGTCTGGAACAGCTGCAAATTTATGAGTAAGTATTTGCAGATCTGTACGGGGGTTGGCTTTGGTAAAAGTGCGTATGTACGCTGGTTTGATTCTTGATAGTCACGTATACATTATGAGATATAATATTTGAAGTTGCATGGTTATTGTTGCAGAGTTCTATTGTTTGTTCTGTGTTCTGGTTTCCGTGGTTCAGTATTGGGTGATTCGGAGATTGATGATGCAGGTATAAGTTGATGATTGTATTGCAGTGGTGATTGTTTTGTATTTATGGATCCAGTCTGAAAATTTATGAAACGTGGTCCCTGGAAGATCGTAGAGTTTAGCAGGTCGTCATCTACGTACTGGTAAACATATCGTCCAGTCCAAGAGCCCGGGGGTTGTAGCTCCCTTCCAGGAGCAGCTGGAAAACAAGTGAACGTTGGAGCCTTCAGTAGGTCGGTGCCTACGTACTAGTAAATGCATTGGCTAGTACAAGCGCAAAGAAGGTTGTAGCCTTCTGTAGGTAGAAGCCTGCATACTGGTATAAGACTGCACTGGTACTAATGTAAAAAGAAGTTTCTTATTAAAAGAAGATAGAGACGAATTGCAGCAGGTGGTTTTCACCCACATTGGGTTTCCACCTTATATCATGGTGTTCATGTGTGCTCCTTATGTCTGTTCTGTTTTACTGCACCTGTTCACTGTTATTATGGTTAATAATCTTCTGATGCACTCTTTGAAGACCAACTAACTGAATGATAACTTTACTAGATATACGCTAGTTGCATTAAACACAGTTGCGTATATACATGGGTATCCTTAACTAAAGTAGCGTATATGAATCTTAATATGGAAATGAAAAAGAGTTATTGATTTTATAATACTGATTCACCCCCCCCCCCCCCTCTCAGTATTATTTTCAACAATTGGTATCAGAGCAAGTCCTTTGGTAGAAGCTTGATCACTTGAGGGAGATTCGTAGAACAATGGGAAAGAAAGTGTGTCAAAAGAAGAAGATAGCTCAAAGGAACAATGACAGCCTGCCGTTGAGTGGAAGAAAGTATTCAGATCCTGAATCACCTCATATTGAAGATGAAGCATCAGATAAAATCATAGATCAACAAGATCTACCTAGCAAAAGGAAGAGTGCCCTCAAAGAAGAAGTCATCAACTTAAAATATCAGCTGGAAAGTGCCTCCAGAATTCGTCAAATGCTGCAAGAGCTGAATGAAGAACACGAAAAAGAGATTCTCAAACTAAGGCATCAAGTGGAAGAAGGAAGACAGTCTAAAGAAATTTTGAAGAAGCAATGTCTGGAAAAGGAAGAACAACACCAATTTGAGGTAAATATCTTGAAAGGTAAATTAGAAGAAAAGGATAAACTATTACGATTTCAAGGCAGTACTAAGATTTTGGATGATATTCTTAGTAGTCAAAGGTCTCCTGCTATCAAAACTGGTCTTGGTTTTTATGAACCTGTTGAAGGTGAGGCAAGGAACTCTAATGAGAAATCTGAAATACTCAACAAGGAGATGAAAAGACAACCCCATCAACAGCGAAGGAAAGAAATTCCTAAAAGAATATCTTTTGCTCCTAACTGTGGAAGTGATAGACGATTATTTCCTCCAATTAATAATGTTGAATGTTATGTATGTCATAATCTTGGACATGTTGCAGCCAGATGGAGAAGTAGAATGGTTCAAGACCGTCACACCGAAAGATCATCACGTTCGAGGTACTTTAAGGGGTATTGTTTTTCTTGCAATATGTTTGGTCACAAATCCATTGACTGCTATAGAAGGAATATGAAACATGTAAGATGTTATGCATGTAACAATCTTGGACGCATATCAAAGGAATGCGGAGAACATTTTGGACACCATACCAAAAGGAGAAAATGTCATCATAGTTGAAGATATGGAAGAAAAAGGAAGTACAACCAGAAAGATTTGGCATAGAAGAATATACAGACATCACAGACTTAGAGGAAGCAGAAAGTGTGGAACATCCGTGTTCTAAATCTCATACGCAGGTTTCATGAAGATAAGTCACGTATATACGTGAGTTAGATGCTGCAAAATCGCGTATATGAAGAAAAGCAGTAGAACAGACTCAAGAAATGGTTATGTCGTGGTATATGATGGTTGGCACGGGCTCAAGGGGAGCATATGCTTTGAATAATGCATTGTTGGTTGACCAAGAGAATGGACTGCAGGTTAAGATGCTTATAGTGCAGATCATATGGTGTATGATCACTGTTGATAACTGTCATGGTCTTGTTTAGGTCCCTGGTCTTTATGAGTCATATAATGTATCTTGTTACCCCACTATGCATGGGATGGATGATGTAATGGTTCTTGTGTTTGAGTCAAAATGGTGTATCCCCACTTGTTTGGGAGATTGATGTATGAGTCTTTAGGAAGGTCATTGGCAATGTATGTATAGAGTCATGTTATGCTTTTGCAATCCTTACGTGTGCTCAGGGGGAGCATGGACGGATTGGTACATCTCGGCATGAACAAAGGGGGAGCTCAATTAGAGATTTCAGCAAGTAATCAGGTGGAGTATGAACAGCAGAATGTATATCAAGGAAGAGAATATCTTGGTTCACCCTTTGCCCTTGATGTCAAAGGGGGAGAGTGACTTGGTGTGGTGGTTGCCATCAAGTCCAAAGGGGGAGATTGTTGGCATTATGATAGAGGTGTTGTCCTTGATGGCAACTCACTCAGAGGTCTGATACAGGTGGCAGCTCAATCAGATGATAGATCATAATACAGCAGGTCAAGAGAGAGGTATACACAGGTTAATCTTGATGAAAGATCATATACACGTGGGTGAGAAGAACAAAAGGCGCGTATATGTACACACGCAGGTTCACAGAAGGAAATGCGCGTACATGTCATAAAACCAAGTTTTGGTCCAAGGGATTTGGTTCGAAGTGTTGATCCCAAGTATTGGGTCCAAGGTATTGGTTCAACATGGTTTTGGACCATGGTATTGAGGGAAGCCTAAACCTATATAAAGAGAAGATCATTAGGCCAAGGGGGTGTGCAAGTGACGAATATCTGATGAAGTGTGAGATCTGGTACGCTGGTTATGGGTTTGTGATGTTGTGCTTGATCTGAATCAAGGATGCACCTATGTTGTTGATGATGGATGATGGATCGGGATCATAAGGCTTGGAATGTATTATCATTATGTGGTTTGATTATGGATAGATTAGATCTGAATTATTGACGCATGTTTTATTATGATCTAGGTATGACTGATGTCTGGAACAGCTGCAAAGTTATGGGTAAGTATTTGCAGATCTTTACGCGGGTTGGCTTTGGTAATAGCGCGTATGTACACTGGTTCGATTCTTCATAGTCGCGTATACATTATGAGATATGATATTTGAAGTTGCAGTTGGATCTGGTTATTGTTGTAGAGTTCTGTTGTCCGTTCTGTGTTCTGGTTTCAGTGGTTCAGTATTGGGTGATTCAGAGATTGATGATGTAAGTCTAAGTTGATGATTATATTGCAGTGGTGATTGTTTTGTATTTATGGATCCAGTCTGAATATTTATGAAACGTGGTCCCTAGAAGATCGTAGAGTTCAGTAGGTCGGCGTCTACATACTGGTAAACATATCAGCCAGTACAAGAGCCAGGGGGTTGTAGCTCCCTTCCAGGAGCAGCTAGAAAACGAGTGAAGGTTGGAGCCTTCAGTAGGCCGGTGCCTACGTACTAGTAAATGGATCGGCTAGTACAAGAGCTAAGAAAGTTGTAGCCTTCAGTAGGTAGAAGCCTGCGTACTGGTAAAAGACTGCACCTGTACTAATGTAAAAAGAATTTTCTTATTAAAGGAAGATAGAGACGAATTGTAGGAGGTGGTTTTCACCCACATTGGGTTTCCACCTTATATCATGGTGTTCATGTGTGCTCCTTATGTCTGTTCTGTTTTATTTCACCTGTTTACTGTTATTATGGTTAATAATGTTCTGATGCACTCTTTGAAGATTAGCTAACTGAATCATAATTTTACTGGATATACGCTAGTTACATTAAACACAGTTGCGTATATACGCGGGTATCCTTAGCTAAAGTAACGTATATGAATCTTAATATGGAAATGAAAAAGTTTTATTGATTTGATAATACTAATTCAGCCCCCCCCCCTCTCAGTATTATTTTCAACAATTGGTATCAGAGCAGGTCCTTTGGTAGAAGCTTGGTCGCTTGAAGGAGATTCGTAGAACAATGGGAAAGAAAGTGCATCAAAAGAAGAAGATAGCTCAAAGGAACAATGACAGCATGTCGTTGAGTGGAAGCAATTATTCAGATCTTGAATCACCTCATATTGAAGATGAAGCATCAGATAAAATCATAGAACAACAATATCTACCTAGCAAAAGGGAGAGTGCCCTCAAAGAAGAAGTCATCAGCATAAAAGCTCAGTTGGAATGTGCCTCGAGAATTCGTCAAATGCTGCAGTAGTTGAACGAAGAACAAGAAAAAGAGATTCTCAAACTAAGGCATCAAGTGGAAGAAGGAAGAAAGTTTGAAGAAATTTTGAAGAAGCAATTTCTGGAAAAGGAAGAACAACACCAAGTTGAGGTAAATATCTTGAAAGGTAAATTAGAAGAAAAGGATAAACTATTACGATTTCAAGACAGTACTAAGATTTTGGATGATATTCTTAGTAGTCAAAGGTCTCCTGCTATCAAAACTGGTCTTGGTTTTTATGAATCTGTTGATGGTGAGGCAAGGAACTCTAATGAGAAATCTGAAATGCTCAACAAGGAGATGAAAAGACAACCCCATCAACAGCGAAGGAAAGAAATTCCTAAAAGAATATCTTTTGCTCCTAACTGTGGAAGTGATAGATGATTATTTCCTCCGATGAATAATGTTGAATGTTATGTATGTCATAATCTTGGACATGTTGCAACCAGATGTAGAAGTAGAATGGTTCAAGACTGTCACACAGAAAGATCATCACGTTTGAGGTACTTTAAGGGGTATTGTTTTGCTTGCAATATGTTTGGTCACAAAGCCATTGACTGCTACAGAAGGAATATGAAACATGTAAGATGTTATGCATGTAACAAGCTTGGACACGTAGCAAAGGAATGCAGGAAGAGATTTTGGACACCATACCAAAAGGAGAAAACATCATCACAGTTGAAGATATGGAAGAAAAAGGAAGTACAGCCAGAAAGATGTGGCTTAGCAGAATATACAGACATCACAGACTTAGAGGAAGTGAAAAGTGTGGAACATCCGTGTTCTAAATCTCATACGCAGGTTTCATGAAGATAAGTCACGTATATACGCGAGTTAGACGCTGCACAGTCGCGTATATGAAGAAAAGCAGCAGAACAGACTCAGGAAATGGTTCTGTCGTGGTATATGATGGTTGGCACAGGCTCAGGGGGAGCATATGCTTCGAATAATGCATTGTTGGCATTATGGTTAGAAGTCCTTGGTGATGATACTTATTGACATATCTTGCTACTGATTGTTGATTGACCAAGAGAATGGATTGCAGGTTAAGATGCTTATAGTGCAGATCATATGGTGTATGATAGTTGTTGATAACTATCATGGTCTTGTTTAGGTCCCTGGTCTTTGTGAGTCATATAATGTATCTTGTTACCCCACTATGCATGGGATGGATGATGTAATGGTTCTTGTGTTTGAGTCAAAATGGTGTATCCCCACTTGTTTGGGAGATTGATGTATGAGTCTTTAGGAAGGTCATTGGCAATGTATGTATAGAGTCATGTTATGCTTTTGCAGACCTTACGTGTGCTCAGGGGGAGCATGGATGGATTGGTACATCTTGGCATGAACAAAGGGGGGGCTCAATCAGAGATTTCAGCAAGTACTCAGGGGGAGTATGAATAGCAGAATGTATATCAAGGAAGAGAATATCTTGGTTCGCCTTTTGTCCTTGATGTAAAAGGGGGAGAGTGACATGTTGTGGTGGTTGCCATCAAGTCCAAAGGGGGAGATTGTTGGCATTATGATAGAGGTTTTGTCCTTGATGGCAACTCACTCAGAGGTCTGATACAGGTGGCAACTCAATCAGATGACAGATCATAATACAGCAGGTCAAGAGAGAGGTATACGCAGGTTAATCTTGATGAAAGAGCATATACACGCGGGTGAGAAGAACAAAAGGCACGTAATCATACACACGCAGGTTCACAGAAGGAAATGCGCGTACATGTCGGAAAACCAAGTTTTGGTCCGTGGTATTTGGTCCATGGTATTTGGTCCGAAGTGTTGATCCCAGGTATTGGGTCCAAGGTATTGGTTCAACATGGGTTTGGAACATTGTATTGAGGGAAGCCTAAACCTATATAAAGAGAAGATCATTAGGCCAAGGGGGTGTGCAAGTGACGAATATCTGATGAAGTGTGAGATCTAGTACGTTGGTTATGGGTTTGTGATGTTGTGCATGATCTGAATCAAGGATGCACCTATGCTGTTGATGATGGATGATGGATCGGGATCATAAGGCTTGGAATGTATTATCATTATGTGGTTTGATTATGGATAGACTAGATCTGAATTATTGACGCATGTTTTATTATGATCTGGGTATGACTAATGTCTGGAACAGCTGCAAATTTATGAGTAAGTATTTGCAGATCTGTACGGGGGTTGGCTTTGGTAAAAGTGTGTATGTACGCTGGTTTGATTCTTCATAGTCACGTATACATTATGAGATATGATATTTGAAGTTGCAGTTGGATTTGGTTATTGTTGCAGAGTTCTATTGTCTGTTCTGTGTTCTGGTTTCAGTGGTTCAGTATTGGGTGATTCGGAGATTGATGATTCAGGTATAAGTTGATGATTGTATTGCAGTGGTGATTGTTTTGTATTTATGGATCCAGTCTGAAAATTTATGAAACGTGGTCCCTGGAAGATCGCAGAGTTTAGTAGGTCGGCATCTACGTACTGGTAAACATATCGGCTAGTCCAAGAGCCAAGGGGTTGTAGCTCCCTTCCAGGAGTAGCTGGAAAACGAGTGAAGGTTGGAGCCTTCAGTAGGCCGGTCCCTACGTACTAGTAAATGGATTGGCTAGTACAAGCGCAAAGAAGGTTGTAGCCTTCTATAGGTAGAAGCCTGCATACTGGTATAAGACTGCACTAGTACTAATGTAAAAAGAAGTTTCTTATTAAAAGAAGATAGAGACAAATTGCAGCAGGTGGTTTTCACCCACATTGGGTTTCCACCTTATATCATGGTGTTCATGTGTGCTCCTTATGTCTGTTCTGTTTTACTGCACCTGTTCACTATTATTATCGTTAATAATCTTCTGATGCACTCTTTGAAGACCAACTAACTGAATCATAACTTTACTGGATATACGCTAGTTGCATTAAACACAGTTGCGTATATACATGGGTATCCTTAACTAAAGTAGCGTATATGAATCTTAATATGGAAATGAAAAAGAGTTATTGATTTTATAATACTGATTCACCCCCCCCCCCCTCTCAGTATTATTTTCAACAATTGGTATCAGAGCAGGTCCTTTGGTAGAAGCTTGATCGCTTGAGGGAGATTCGTAGAACAATGGGAAAGAAAGTGTGTCAAAAGAAGAAGATAGCTCAAAGGAACAATGACAGCCTGCCGTTGAGTGGAAGAAAGTATTCAGATACTGAATCACCTCATATTGAAGATGAAGCATCAGATAAAATCATAGATCAACAAGATCTACCTAGCAAAAGGAAGAGTGCCCTCAAAGAAGAAGTCATCAACTTAAAATATCAGCTGGAAAGTGCCTCCAGAATTCGTCAAATGCTGCAAGAGCTGAATGAAGAACACGAAAAAGAGATTCTCAAACTAAGGCATCAAGTGGAAGAAGGAAGACAGTCTAAAGAAATTTTGAAGAAGCAATGTCTGGAAAAGGAAGAACAACACCAATTTGAGGTAAATATCTTGAAAGGTAAATTAGAAGAAAAGGATAAACTATTACGATTTCAAGGCAGTACTAAGATTTTGGATGATATTCTTAGTAGTCAAAGGTCTCCTGCTATCAAAACTGGTCTTGGTTTTTATGAACCTGTTGAAGGTGAGGCAAGGAACTCTAATGAGAAATCTGAAATTCTCAACAAGGAGATGAAAAGACAACCCCATCAACAGCGAAGGAAAGAAATTCCTAAAAGAATATCTTTTGCTCCTAACTGTGGAAGTGATAGATGATTATTTCCTCCAATTAATAATGTTGAATGTTATGTATGTCATAATCTTGGACATGTTGCAGCCAGATGGAGAAGTAGAATGGTTCAAGACCGTCACACCGAAAGATCATCACGTTCGAGGTACTTTAAGGGGTATTGTTTTTCTTGCAATATGTTTGGTCACAAATCCATTGACTGCTATAGAAGGAATATGAAACATGTAAGATGTTATGCATGTAACAATCTTGGACGCATATCAAAGGAATGCGGAGAACATTTTGGACACCATACCAAAAGGAGAAAATGTCATCATAGTTGAAGATATGGAAGAAAAAGGAAGTACGGCCAGAAAGATTTGGCATAGCAGAATATACAGACATCACAGACTTAGAGGAAGCAGAAAGTGTGGAACATCCGTGTTCTAAATCTCATACGCAGGTTTCATGAAGATAAGTCACATATATACGTGAGTTAGACGCTGCACAGTCGCGTATATGAAGAAAAGCAGCAGAACAGACTCAAGAAATGGTTATGTCGTGGTATATGAATGTTGGCACAGGCTCAAGGGGAGCATATGCTTTGAATAATGCATTGTTGGTTGACCAAGAGAATGGATTGCAGGTTAAGATGCTTATAGTGCAGATCATATGGTGTATGATCATTGTTGATAACTGTCATGGTCTTGTTTAGGTCCCTGGTCTTTATGAGTCATATAATGTATCTTTTTACCCCACTATGCATGGGATGGATGATGTAATGGTTCTTGTGTTTGAGTCAAAATGGTGTATCCCCACTTGTTTGGGAGATTGATGTATGAGTCTTTAGGAAGGTCATTGGCAATGTATGTATAGAGTCATGTTATGCTTTTGCAAACCTTACGTGTGCTCAGGGGGAGCATGGACGGATTGGTACATCTTGGCATGAACAAAGGGGGAGCTCAATTAGAGATTTCAGCAAGTAATCAGGTGGAGTATGAACAACAGAATGTATATCAAGGAAGAGAATATCTTGGTTCGCCCTTTGCCCTTGATGTCAAAGGGGGAGAGTGACTTGGTGTGGTGGTTGCCATCAAGTCCAAAGGGGGAGATTGTTAGCATTATGATAGAGGTGTTGTCCTTGATGGCAACTCACTCAGAGGTCTGATACAGGTGGCAGCTCAATCTGATGACAGATCATAATAAAGCAGGTCAAGAGAGAGGTATACACAGGTTAATCTTGATGAAAGATCATATACACGCGGGTAAGAAGAACAAAAGGCGCGTATATGTACACACGCAGGTTCACAGAAGGAAATGCGCGTACATGTCATAAAACCAAGTTTTGGTCCAAGGGATTTGGTTCGAAGTGTTGATCCCAAGTATTGGGTCCAAGGTATTGGTTCAACATGGTTTTGGACCATGGTATTGAGGGAAGCCTAAACCTATATAAAGAGAAGATCATTAGGCCAAGGGGGTGTGCAAGTGACGAATATCTGATGAAGTGTGAGATCTAGTACGCTGGTTATGGGTTTGTGATGTTGTGCTTGATCTGAATCAAGGATGCACCTATGTTGTTGATGATGGATGATGGATCGGGATCATAAGGCTTGGAATGTATTATCATTATGTGGTTTGATTATGGATAGATTAGATCTGAATTATTGATGCATGTTTTATTATGATCTGGGTATGACTGATGTCTGGAACAGCTGCAAAGTTATGAGTAAGTATTTGCAAATCTGTACGCGGGTTGGCTTTGGTAATAGCGCGTATGTACACTGGTTCGATTCTTCATAGTCGCGTATACATTATGAGATATGATATTTGAAGTTGCAGTTGGATCTGGTTATTGTTGTAGAGTTCTGTTGTCCATTCTGTGTTTTGGTTTCAGTGGTTCAGTATTGGGTGATTCAGAGATTGATGATGTAGGTCTAAGTTGATGATTATATTGCAGTGGTGATTGTTTTGTATTTATGGATCCAGTCTGAATATTTATGAAACGTGGTCCCTGGAAGATCGTAGAGTTCAGTAGGTCGGCGTCTACATACTGGTAAACATATCAGCCAGTACAAGAGCCAGGGGGTTGTAGCTCCCTTCCAGGAGCAGCTGGAAAACGAGTGAAGGTTGGAGCCTTCAGTAGGACGGCGCCTACGTACTAGTAAATGGATCGGCTAGTACAAGAGCTAAGAAAGTTGTAGCCTTCAGTAGGTAGAAGCCTGCGTACTGGTAAAAGACTGCACCAGTACTAATGTAAAAAGAATTTTCTTATTAAAGGAAGATAGAGATGAATTGCAGCAGGTGGTTTTCACCCACATTGGGTTTCCACCTTATATCATGGTGTTCATGTGTGCTCCTTATGTCTGTTCTGTTTTATTTCACCTGTTTACTGTTATTATGGTTAATAATGTTCTGATGCACTCTTTAAAGATTAGCTAAGTGAATCATAAGTTTACTGGATATACGCTAGTTACATTAAACACAGTTGCGTATATACGCGGGTATCCTTAACTAAAGTAGCGTATATGAATCTTAATATGGAAATGAAAAAGTTTTATTGATTTGATAATACTAATTCAGCCCCCCCCTCTCAGTATTATTTTCAACAATTGGTATTAGAGCAGGTCCTTTGGTAGAAGCTTGGTCGCTTGAAGGAGATTCGTAGAACAATGGGATAGAAAGTGCATCAAAAGAAGAAGATAGCTCAAAGGAACAATGACAGCATGTCATTGAGTGTAAGCAATTATTCATATCTTGAATCACCTCATATTGAAGATGAAGCATTAGATAAAATCATAGAACAACAATATCTACCTAGCAAAAGGGAGAGTGCCCTCAAAGAAGAAGTCATCAGCATAAAAGCTCAGTTGGAATGTGCCTCGAGAATTCGTCAAATGCTGCAGTAGTTGAACGAAGAACAAGAAAAAGAGATTCTCAAACTAAGGCATCAAGTGGAAGAAGGAAGAAAGTTTGAAGAAATTTTGAAGAAGCAATTTCTAGAAAAGGAAGAACAACACCAAGTTGAGGTAAATATCTTGAAAGGTAAATTAGAAGAAAAGGATAAACTATTACGATTTCAAGACAGTACTAAGATTTTGGATGATATTCTTAGTAGTCAAAGGTCTCCTGCTATCAAAACTGGTCTTGGTTTTTATGAATCTGTTGATGGTGAGGCAAGGAACTCTAATGAGAAATCTGAAATGCTCAACAAGGAGATGAAAAGACAACCCCATCAACAGCGAAGGAAATAAATTCCTAAAAGAATATCTTTTGCTCCTAACTGTGGAAGTGATAGATGATTATTTCCTCCGATGAATAATGTTGAATGTTATGTATGTCATAATCTTGGACATGTTGCAGCCAGATGTAGAAGTAGAATGGTTCAAGACTGTCACACAGAAAGAAAGTTACTCAAGAAATCCTATGTATATATGTTTATCTTTGTTTACCTCTATTTATGATATTTTTCATGAATAATGTGTTTATGGAATATTGATATAATGATGTGCAATTCTATTGAATAATTCTTAATAGATGTAAGCAATGCATATTAAGTACTTTCGTGAAGATTGTGATGAATTTTTTTATGTTTACTAAATAACTTAAGTAGATCTACATGAACACTAATTAAGGGTTATTCTCTAATGTGCGTAAATGGATAACTCAACTATTAAGGGTCCACAAAGGCCAATCGTAGACCTTCGCGAAGGTCTAAAGAATGTTTTAATAGAGTTGCAGTACCGAACCCTAAGGGCTTATCGATCTGTGTGAAGGCAGATATGAGGTGCTAAAAGACATCACACTTGTTTCTAGATGCAAAAACTTGGTTCTTGCATCCCCCCACACTGCTTCGAGTGAGACTGCAACCTGCGCTATGTAGGTTTTTGCTGAAAGGGCTAGTAGCATAGGGATTTGTTGGTTGGCACAACTAACTTTGAACCTGGGTCCTGACCCCCTAAGCCAACATATCTGTTGGGGCTCTTTGGTCTCTTTGTTTAATTTGGGTCGGGTTCCTTCTAAACTTAGGATTTCTGATCTGTGACCCCCTTGAGGTTCTCTCGGTGGATCTTTGTTAGTCCAACTCATTCTTTCCATCATTCTTTCCATTGTTATAACTAAGGTGTCTATATTTGCATCTGATGAAGAAGAAGAAGGTTCTTCTTTGATGGTCACTCTTCTTTCAGCCTTTAACTTTCCTCTTTTGGCTAAAAAAATTTCTTCTACACTAACAAAATTTATTTGCATTTATTATAGGGTAGCAATATTTCTCTCTCTCAATTGATAAGCCATATCGGCATCAAATCCACCTAGAAATGGGATTAAAGATAGCCTTGGTGGAGGTTGTATTGCTGCTGGAATAGAATTGTAAACATTGTTAAATCTAGTGCAATAATCCTGAACTGATTCTCGAGAGCTCTCCTTAGACTCTCATACTCTGCTAGGATCTGAAGAGGATTCTTTTTTACTTCCCATATTGAAAGGAAACTTCAATGAAATTTTTCTATATCTGCAATACTACATGCTGGTAATCCCCTAAACCATTTTCTAACTTCCCCTGCCAAACTTTGTGCAAAGAGCCTCATTTTCACATCATCATCATAAAATTATTCCAAATCTGAGAAGTCATTCATCTTGTCTATGTTTTGTTGTGTTTTGATAGGCCCAATGCTATAAAATTGGGGTATATGTTTTCCATGAGTTTGGGGCATTGAATTCAACTATACTAGTAAAACCATAGGAGCATAACAAGTTTCCATGACTAGAATATGAGAAGAGGATGAAACTGCAGTTGTGCTAGATGTTAGGGGTGGTAAATAAGATGGAATTATGACTTGTTGAGTTGGTATAGAAGGATTCTAGATGGTAGATGAAATGGGAGCAGTGATGAAAAGAGAAACCATAGGAGGATGTTGAGGCAAAAGAAGAAAAAGTAGTCGATTGATCTGTAAATCGTTTCTGAGCGACTTGATTCAATTTAGTCATAAAATATTCAAGTTTTTCCAATTGTTTTATAGCATCTTTATTACAATCTGAAATAACAGGCTGATGTGTTGAGATATAAGGTTTCAAAATATTTTCATCAAAGATAGTCTCAAGGTCAAATCTTTCTGATTTGTTTCTAAAAAAACTATGTGTTACACAGTAATTTGTCATTGCCTTCACCCCAGTCCTTCTACTATGTCATGTGTCTAAGTCAAACATGCTCATATTGAACAAATGCTCTCTGATGTTGCCAAATGACCCACTTTTCCTAAGTTATCTGCCTCATCGCAACTGTGGACTTAATATACGCGTTGAAGGGCGCTCATGAGTCCAGCTATGCTACCAGCGTGGAAGTACATCTGATTCCCACGATGGGCCGATTTTATACTCCAGTCCGAGGTTACTTGTTATCTTTAGTGATGATCTGACTAGCTACATTTCTCACTAGCGATGTCAGTTCTAAAGCTCAGTTATGCACCCGCGATGATCCAGATTGGGCGAATTTGTTCCAACAGTCGGCCTTCTGGATGACTCCAGACCTGGTTGTTGGCATAGTTTGTGTCACCTTTCCTCCTCTAGTGTGGTTGTTCCATCATTTGTGCTACCTTCCTTGGAGATAAGCTCACCCTTCCACCTTTCATGGAGACTCCTTCTCCTATTTAAACTCTCACCATTGCTATGCACTGCTAGTTTTTGATAGTTGGCTAGTTGAGCAGTGTTGTTAGTGTAGCTGGTGTGAGTGTGACAAGTATGGGATTGTTGATAGTTTGTGGAAGGTTGTGAAGTGCCCTTAACATTGTGTAAAACTTATGAGTGATGGAGACTTGTATGTTTGGGAGATCCATTTTCAAAGAGTGAATGCTTGAAGAACATGCTAGTTGGATCCCTCTGAGAAAGCTTGTGACGTCAAGACTTTGGTTGTAAGCTTGCTCTTATTTCATTATTAATACAATCAATGATGTTTTCCTATGTCTTGTATGTAATTTACTTGATAACTCATGATTTCTTGACTTTGAGAGTAAATAGATCATTTTTGTTTTCTGGATACGTGCTTTGTTGTATTTCCTTTGCATTCTTTCAGGTTGATCACTCATTAGGAGAAGGAAGCGGAAGCTGGAGCAGCGCAACGGAACTCCATCGACCACCGGTTGAGGTAGGCCTCCAACTATGACTATTTAAGGAAAGCTATTGTTGATCTGTCCTTGTTTGTGACTAGACCCACTCTAGGGCTAGAGGGGTTGCCTCTGTCCGCAGAGGGAACACTTTCCTGCATCACAAACTGGTGACTCCACTGGGGATTTTGGCCTATGTTCTTCCCTTGTTTGCTCTTGTTTTTATTTTTGATTTGGTCTCTTTTGAAGTTTTGGGATTAGTTATCAGTCTTTTGAGTTTCCTGGCTTGATCCGGGAAGTACCTCTATTTGATTGAAGGATTGACTATATTTGATTTGGGAGTTTTTGTTCGCCTGTCATTGTTTTGAACATCATCACAGATTTAAATTTAACAATCACGTTGTCATCGCACTCACCCTTTTGTAATATCCTATGCATCGCGTAATTACGTCTCATAGTCATGAAGGTTCTGAAAGTCTAACCATCATGGGAAAGTCATGTACTTCCATGCTGACATCTCTCTGTTGCTGCAGCTAGTTCCTCATCAGCGCTAGGTGCTTGTGTATTACCCGCACTGATTGTTGTAGAATTGCTTTTCTCAATTCTGCCTCCTGAGTCCATCGGTCCTGTTGGTCCCTTGCTTTTCTCGCTTGCTTAGTAGATTGTTTTTCACTGTTTATGGTTAAGCCACTCTTTTGTCAGCTTTGTTGAATGAATCTTGCTTTTTTGCCTGTGTGAGCTAGTTCATTATTTCAAGTTTTTTGAATTAGTTGGTTTGGTCGCTGGTTTGTTCAAGGTTCGTTTGCAGCTTTCTGTTGGTTTTATTGAGCCTTCCCCTTTGCTTGTTTTTGGTTGATTGTTTAGTGATTGTTATTGAACCAATATTTGGTATTGATTCAATTTCTTTTCACTATTGAACATAGATCACAATTGTTTGGATCAACTAGTTTTTTTCCACACTTGCTTGTTGCTTATTTGTTCCTTCTAGATTTAAAGACATCAAAATCAAAAGGATTGCATTCATTTAGTATACGAAAGTGAAAGTGAATTTTCATTTCAAGTTTGCATAGTGGAAAGCAAATGATTAAATCTCTCTTTAGTATTATCCGTGCACTTTAGGAATTGGTGTTTGTATGCATTGAGTGACTGTCATTGTTCATCTTGGTTTGAGAATGATCTCTCTACCCTCCCGTAGGTAGGTGTTCATTGAAGAAAAATGTTATTTCGCTCATTCTAGCTGCATCCTAGGATTTGTTGTATACATATGATAAGGCCTGAAAACTGAAACATAATCCAAGATCAACTCTAAAATGAACTGAATAAACCTAACAATGCATTGGAACATAACGCACACTACTTAGAGGTCTAGGCTAGAGACGTGCTCCGGTGTCGTTAAACCTAGTCACTTTTTTTCACTCAAGGTTGGGTGATTCCACCTTCTGTGACTCAATAGTGGTCTAGTATGGAATTGTGCTCCCATGTACCGTCGCGTATATTTCGGGAGACCCCACTAGGTTATCATCCTTTATCCTTAGGAAGCCATGTCTACCGCCTTGCAAACCATAACGCACCAAACACAGCATTCGGGAAGATTAACTGTCGTACAGAAAGTCCTTGGTTTTCATATGACTGCCAAGGTGTATATGCAGTTTTACGGGTTGTTTGGTAAACCTTTTTCCTAGTTCTCCAGAGTAGTCACTTTCGTTCCTTTTCGGACTCCCTAAAAGAAAAGGTCCATCTGAGCATTTGTCACTTCGGCCTCATTAAACATTTGAAGGTGACTAGAGTCATCTTTTCATCCTTTTCTCGACTCTTTAAAGATGAAAAGGTCAATTTTTGTGCCTTTGTCTTAAAATTTATTTGGCCACGTTCACAGTTACCCTGTTGGATCTTGTTTGTGTTAGCTTGAGTAGGGTTCTTTCTCATTAGTTTTCCTAGGATTTTTGAATCGAATCATCCTGGCGGAATCACCGATCCCGTCTCCCGTTCCAAGTGACCAAGGGTCTCCCTCTTCTATTGCTCCTGAGATACCAGTTGTCAGTGATACTCTCCCTGTTATTCTGAGTATCCAACCGATTAACTCTCATGCTCCAGAAGACGAGTCTTACGATATTCATTGGAACCCCATTTGGGAGCCTTCTGAAGAAGATATTCCTGGTACTCCTCCTATTGTTTCAGTCCCAATGTCTTCTTCTAACATGGATGACACATCCCCCATCACGAGTGAAGAATCCGTTGTGACGAGTGGTGGAATTCCTATCCCAACGGAAACTACACCCTTCCATGTCACCCCTCTCGATGTCACGCTACCTTTACGCTATAAGGCTTTGGGGATGTCATGGGTTCTAGGACTTCCCTTACGAGTTCCAGGTGGTCTCATACCGTCACTCTAACTTCGGAGTATTTTATCCCTCAAATTCACAATGTGTCTGTCACCTCAGTCCCGACTATCCCAACTATCTGTGTGGCTTCTTCAACCCCTATTGTTGGTGCCATCACTATATCCTCAATTGTGACCATCGTTGCTGGACCTTCTTCTGGATCAGCAAATAGTTGCCCATCAGCATCTACATCCGGAGTTGTTGATCCTACAGTAAATGCCCCACCTTCTTCTGGTTCCATTCCAGCAGGGGGGGCATACGATCAATATTTACAAACTCTTCAGAATATAGACCCCTAAGATCCGCTTCATTATTAAAATTCTCGAGGAGTTCATATTTATTACCCCAGACCTTTGCCATCTCAACCTGCGGTTGAGGTCACAGTCCCGTTATCCGTTGCTTGGGGTACCACCGGTTATCATGGTGGCCAAGTACCCCCTGCCAATTTTCAAGGACCACCATATTAAGGTCAATCGTCTTACATGCAGCCCTCCTATGGGTAGCAATATTACGGACAACCTTATCCAGGGCAACCAAGAGGCCCACAAGGACAACCCTTCCAGGGACAACCTTCGGCCTCTGGTGGTTCATCTTTTACCTATTTCAGGCAACCTTTTGGTAATCCGTGACAACCTTACATGCAACAAGGCCAACCTGGTGTCTAGCAAGGCTACCCTTCTAGGCAAGTTGGTCAGCCTTACGTTCAGCAAGGCCAACCCACAGTCCAGTCTCATCAACCATCTGGACAAATTGGTCAGCCTCAAATCTAATCAGGCCAACCAACTGTCTAGTCTACTCAGCCCTCTAGTCAATCAAGACAGCCCTCAGTTGTGCAAGGACAACCCAATACCTAGCAAGCTCAACCTTCTAGGCAGATGGGTCAATCTCAATCTCAACTAGGTCAACCTTCTAGCCAGATGGCTCAGCCTCAGTTCTCTCAAGGACATCCTTCTGGGCTTGCTCAACCGGGCACTCAAATGATTGTTTCTTCTCAAGCTCCACCCGGTTTTCAGCCCCAGTCTAGGCTCCAGACCCAATCCGGTCCTCAAATGTAGGTTGGATCACAATCTCAACATGCTTATAAAATGCAGCCTAGCTCCCAGGCTTAGTTTGAAGCCCAGCCGCCTTATGGTTTCCAGCAATCCCAAGGGCAAACCCAATTTTCCCCGTACCAAAATTATCAACAACTGCAGGTGAGTCCTTACCAGAATTACCAGCAACCGTATGTTGCTCCTGCAGGCCAAGTTGGTAATCAATGGAATGTTGGGGGCAGATCTAGGGGCAACCATCTAGTTATAGCTATAACCCCTATGGACAAAATCCATATGGACAGAACCCTCCTGGGCCAAATCCGTCCAGATAGAATCAATGGGGGCAACAAGCAGCTGGCTGGAACTCTGGCGCTACCTCCTACCCATGGCCTCAGATGTCCTTTAACCCTCTATTACCCTTTTTAGCAACATCGGAGTTACCGAATGTGTCCAAACTGACCAATGATCCTATTCTTCATAATCTGTATTGGCCACTAGTTCCAAATAAGATTCCTGGTGATTGTCCCAAGTTTGATAGTAAAGATGAAGAAGATCCCCAAGCCCACGTCATGACTTATCATCTATGGTGTTCATCAAATTCATGGCTTGATGATTCAATCCAGCTCCGCCTTTTTCAACGGACCCTCACTGGCTCTGCTGCTAAATGGTATATTGAGCTAGCTCGCGAATCTTTTCAGGACTTTAACTCGTTGGCGATGGCATTTTTAACTCATTTTTAGTTTCCAATTCGATATGAAATGGGCACACACCTCCTGAAATCCTTAAAACAAACAACGGATACACATATCTCCGATAATATCCATGAATGGAGATGGCGTCGCCATTTGATTAAGTTTTGGATTCCCAATCAACTTCTGACCGACTGGTTCACGACCTCATTTGTCAGTTCGATAGTGTGGGACATTGCTATGGGAGCATGTGTAACTGAAGAGCAGGCTATTGCGTGTGCTCAGTACCTTGACTTGGTTTACTCCTAGTCCAGTACACTATATGATTATTTTCCTGATGCCCCAAGACCCGGAACTTCCAAAGCTCTGCCAACACCATCTGTTGACGGCGTCATTGGTTTGTTAATCCATCCTCTAAGAAATCTTCCATGAACCCTGGGAAACAAAATTCGAATGCTCCGAATGAAAATACTTCTCAGGCTGTATCCAATTCTAGTAATACTTCCAAGGTTAACGCCAAGAAGAAGGGAAAAGGAAAGAATAAAGCTGATCAATTGAAGCAGGATTCCCCTAAACCTCCACCCGAGGAAGGTACCAAATGCAAGCCTAAGTATCCTTGCCTTATCTGCGTGAGGATCACTATACTAAAGACTGCCCGAGGCGGTCTGAAGTTAGTCATTTGTTGAAAGGTACCCCCGGGACTCCTACTCCACATTAGTACTCAGGAAAAAGAGTATATGTCGCCTGCCGGGAAAGAGCCTGAGGTCCCCTCTAGCGCTCCTCCGTCCAGTTCTAGTCCCCTCCATATCGAGAGACCTAGCACTGAGACACCCATCCGACCCCCTCCTAAAGGTGTACTCTGGAAATCTTCTTACAACCCTAATTCTCGTGCTACTCAGCACTATAGCATCATTGAGGACTTATCCTAGGCTCCGTCAGCTATGTCCGCTTTAGAAGTTCTCCAGAGCTTCCCCTCTTAGAGGAACTGCTTGCTATCGGCCATCAGTGGCATTAACCCGGCCGACTCGGATCTGATCACTTTTGAGCTAGACAGTCGTATACCGAGACTACCTCACCAAATTGCCTTTCTTATCTAGGTCATCATCAATTCTAAAATGATTCATCGTACCGTCATTGATGAAGGTGCTTTGACTTGCATAATGTCTATTGCTTGTTGGAAGGATATTGGTTCTCCGACTCTGAGCCAGTCTCCCACGACCCTGGAAGCCTTTGATGGGAGAGAGTCTTGCCCTTATGGTATACTCCAACACTTGCCTATTACTTTGGAAGGGAAGACGGTCAAAGTGGAAGTTGAAGTTTTTGATGCCAATCTAACTTACAACCTCCTTTTGGGACGAAGCAGGACATATGCCATCCAAGTTGTGGCTTCATCTCTATTTTGTGTCATTCATTTCCCTCATCAGGGGAAGATCGTCATAGTAGACCAACTGCCTTTCTTCGCCTCCTCCTCTTCCAATGGCAACATGCCTTTTGTGGAGCATACCTCCGTTCCATGTGAGAGTGTGGGAGCTGGACTCTTTAAATATCCTGCCCTTATGGGTGTTTTTTCGCTCCCGCATCCCAACGTCACTCCTATTAATATGATTTCTATTCGCTCTAATCCTTGGGTTCTTCCCCCCGCTGATCAGATACAATCCTGGGGCGATGAGATGCCGTTGAGTCCTACCGAGCTCAACTAAATCAAAATTGTTTCTGCATCGGCTCCACCCTCTGAATCTGCTCCTTCAGATGCACCATGTTGTTACCGTCGGCCCTTTTGCTGAATGGGGCATTTATTATATGACCTGTAACCCTCACTTGGTCGGGGGGCATGGGTATATCATCGTTGTTGTTGATTACTTCACAAAATAGGCCGAGGCGATGCCTACACTATCTGAAGATGGTCACACAGTGGCGCAATTTTTGTTTAATCATGTTATCTCATGGTGCGGAGTCCCTCAGGCTATCATCATTGATCATGGTAAGCATTTCTGTAATCATATGATGATTGAGTTAACAACCTAGCTAGGCTTGCGGCATGATAGCTCGACACCTTACTATCCTCAGGCCAATGGCCAAGTAGAAGCCGTCAACAAGGTCCTAGTTACGATGCTTCAACGTACCATTGGCATGCACAAGTCCAACTGGCACTTGATGTTGTTCTCTGCCTTATGGGCCTACCGAACTTCTGTGAAGGATGCCACCGGTTTCACCCCATTCCAATTGGTTTACAGACTGGAGGCTACCCTTCCCATCGAATGTGAGATCCCTTCTTTGAAATTAACCGTCGAATTACTCCTCAACACTACTTTGGTAGAAGAACGCCTTCTCTACCTAGAGCGGTTGGACGAGACTCATTGACTAGCCTCTCTAGCTATTGAAGCACAGAAGAAGAGAGTGAAAACTCACTTCGATCATACTGTCCATCCTTGTTCTTTTGTTGAAGGAGATTTAGTCCTACTCTACGATCAAGAAAATGATAAGCTGGGGGTAGGAAAATTCGAGCCCATGTGGCACAGGCCTTATATTGTAAAGCGAGTTTTGCAAAAAGGGGCCTATGAGCTAATTGATTATGAAGGGAACCCTCTGGATAAGCCCCGAAATGGGATTTACATTAAAAAATATTATGCGTGAACTTCATGCACTTTGATTTGTACATATCTGTGTTTTCAGCAGGTGTGTTGTGTGAGTGTTTTCATTTTTTGGCTTGGTGTGTAGGCATAATTACTGCTTATTGTGTCTTTTTCTTCTTTTGCAAATGTCTGGTACACCTTACGTTCGTTTCACTGATGGTGCCTGCCATAGTACCCGCAACCTATCTTCTGCAGCATGGGTGATCTATGATCCTCACGGTGAGTTAGTAGACCTTCAAGGTGTTTGTCTAGGTTGTACCACAAACAATGTCACTGAATATACTGTTGTTATTGAGTTATCGACCGAGGCTATCAATCTCGGTATTCATACATTGGTTGCGAACCTAGATTCTTAGCTTGTCGTCCACCAACTCAATGGGCAATATTTCGTCAAAGACCATCGGATTTTAAGGTTGTATTTACGTGTTAAATTGTTAGAAAGGAATTTTGATTTCATCACATATCGGCACATTCCACGAAGATTAAACACGTTAACTGATGCATTGGCAAACCATGTATTAGATGACACAAAAATAGCTTTGCTGATATGCTAAGAGAATTCTTGTCAGAACATTCTATTCTTACTTTGTCTTGCAACTCCATAAGGAGAAATGAAGATAAAATAAAAATTGAAACCCCTAGCGAATGGATGACATATGAACTGGAGACTTCACGTCTAGATTTGGATGAAGAATGGTTCCCTCTCAAAGAAATTCGACACAGAATGGGAATTCCCTACTACTAGACAGAAAGCCTACAGAATGAAATGAATGAAGAAGCCCTTGAAGCCTTAGAATATCTGAGACATATTGGAAGCATTGCATATGTACTTGAAAGAGATGATGATATGATGACCATATCACAAGCTGCCACATAACCTTCAGATGCTTTAATAACCATCTCAACCGAGCAGATTTTGATGAAGATTGCATAAAATATGCTTTCTGCTTAGGTATGAATCTCCAAAATTATTCTTCTAACTTTTTCTATGGTATTAGAGCCAAGTTATTGTCTGAGTGGATTTTTCTAGTGCTATATTGTTTGAGTGGATCGTGAATTTGCCTGAGGTCGTGAATAGCATTTGTAGCCCATTGTTGCCATGGTGGCGTTGGAAGGGTGTTGAAGACGTTTGACTGAGAATTCAAGTTGAGGAAGCCGCAATTTAGCCTGCAAAAGGAAGCCGCAATCTCTTCCTGTTACTATTCTGCAAAATCTCACCGGGTATTTATCTTTCTTTAATCTATAGAAATGGACTCTGCAAGTTCCTCTGGTTCTATGGGATGATTTGGTTCCAAATATTTTGATGCTCTGCAATCTGAACAAGAATTAAGATCTGGTTTAAATGGGTTATGTAATTCTAAAGAATCCTCTGGTAATGAAGCATGTTTAAATGAAGAAGAAGACAATCCTTCTATTAATTGGAAACTTCCCCCAGTTTCACCTTCTGATGTATATAAGGGTCTTACTCCTTTTAATTTTAGAGCACTTAGTCAGATAAAAATAAAAGAAAAATCTGTCAAGACTGAATTAAACCTGAATGTCATGATGACAATCCCACTCCTTGAACAGCGTCATATCCAAGCAGCCTTAAAGTCTGGCTACTAGTATGTCCATCTAGGGATGGTGAGAGTAGGCCTGAATGCTCTCCACAGAAAAGGTTAGCAAGCCTTTGTTTTCTCGGCCTTATTAGACAATCGATGGACAACTTTTACACAAGCCTTGATAGGAGGAATCGAGACTAGTCTTTCTGATGGTCCGATTCAATATGACATTTTCCCTGATTTTTCTGTTGCCCTCGATGATCCGCATATTCTCAAATGTTTAACCTTAGGGGTTCAAACCCAAGGTTATGAAAATTTTCATGCAAAAGCCAAAAATTTGACCATTTTTTATATTACTTGTGTCTGCTTCTATAATACTACTATTCCTGTAGTATTACATTCCCCTGGCAAAGACTCTGGCAGAGTAACCCTTGTACAGTATGACTCTGCATGTAATCCTGTAGCTCCTGTATATGTTTCCCGCAAAGATCTTTGTCCTCCAGATGATTGGGTTACCAATTGGGGAAAACCTACACGAAAATCTGTTGCTGCAGCCCAGTCTATTATCACAGAGACAGATGGGAAAGTTATCACACGTTTTCCCAGAGTTTCAATAGCTCAGCGTGGTGGACCAACTCTCACTGCAATCCCTGCCACAGTCCCTATCAACCAATTACATCCTTCTCAATCTCCATCTCCACAACAGTTTGTAATTGATCAAGCAGTGTATGAATCAATCAAAAGACTTTTCTCACAGCTAGGCCCATCTCAACCTTTTAGCTCAGTCTGTGACCATCCACACTGCTCAAAAACATTTTGTCAATTCTCATCTGATCCTCCTACTCCCCATGGAGAATCATCCAGTAACCACCGTGTAAATATGATCAAATTTGTTTTGCCTTCTAAAGATTGTTCTGAACAAAGTTACAAAAAAGTGTCTTTCTTTAATATTCAAGAAGATCTCCTTCTAAATTCAGTTACTCCTACTCCTTCTAGGGCCCTGGGTTTTGTACATGAGTTTGCTATCCCAACCTATAGAAGAAATCCTATTGATAAAATTCCCAATTCAATAGAAATTCCCTCAGATGAAGAAATTGTTGCTTTTCTGAAGATCTTTAAAGGGATTGGACCATATAATCTAGATGATGTCTGGAAAAAGAAAATGTTTAATTGGGATATATACACTCATGAGAAAGAACATCTTTATATGCAAGAAATGCTCCTTCTAGAGAAAAAGGATAGAAAAGCTTTCAATCAGCAAAATAATGAGAGATGGAAAGAATACATGAAAGCTCAAGATCTTTGGATATCATTCTATGAATGGTATTATCCCTCTGCAAGCCAAGTAGAGGAATCTCTAATAAAACAGTTCAAGAATGAAGCCAAGCAGAAAAAAATCAAAGAACCTGAACAATATGTAGAAAAGAAATTAGAGGAGAACCGTGTCATCATTCCTTCTCCTCTCTGCACTCCTGAATTTTCTCCTAAAATTCAAAATATGCTTTCAAAGCCAAATTTGCCAAAACATTTGATTGTTGTCAGAGCAAAAGGAGAAGAATTAATAAAGTCTGTATGCTCCCAGTTTCATGTTAATATGATTAGATCAGGAACTCCAGGGAAGCATAAGTGGGAACTTCTTGATGGATCTATCCAAGAGACAGATACTGAATTCCCACCATGGAAAAATTTTGTGATCCGACAACAGGATGGAAAATTATACAAACTTCTTCCTTCTCATCCTGATGATCCTTCTTTGTCTACAAAAGAGGCAATTGCAGCAACCAACTGGACAAACTTAGCCATATCCAGTTTGGAAAAGTTTATAAGAAATATATTTGATTCTGTAGAAATTGCTTGCTCTGAAATGAAGATCATGTTGAATAGAGTTCTACAGAAACAAGACTATAATACAGTCTATTTAAATGATAGTGTAAAAACTCTGGCTGAGAATGATCAAACTATTGCACAGAGTTTAGACAGACTCTCTATTCAAACAGACAAAAAGATCCATGAAGCAGCAGTGGCTCATGGAAAAGAACTTGTCAAGGTAACCAAAAGTCTTGACATAGTAAAACATCAAGTATGGGTTGTTTCTACTGGAGTAGAATCATTAAAAAAGAAGCCTAGTGCAGAGGCTTACAAATCAGCCACTCTATTTTCTGAGCCTAAAACATCAGTCCCATACTCTATAACTCCTACAGTGGAAAGTCTGATCAAAGCTCCCAGCTCCATAAACTTTCCACCGCCTACTTCTACACATCCTTACTCTTTGTTTGCTAATCCCAGTGTTTTTAGCAAAGTTCCTTATTCGACAGAAAAACCTCCTGAAGAAAAGAATGCTGAATTTAAAGGAAGTGTTTCTGAATTTTTATATGGTGAGTCTTCACAAGAAAAGGATGATGTAGATACAAGTCTTCATAAGATTGAATTAACTCCAGAACTTGAAGATCTTGAAGCTTGTATTAGTAATTTTTCTGCACAAGATAAAGAACAATTTGGCATTATAGAACCTGAAGAAGATCCAGAAAATCAAATCAATGCCACTTCTTCTAGATCCAAGTGGAACACTACTTGGAATCTAGCCCCAGACCGCCGTGATTTAATGAAATCTGAGTATCATAAAGATTGGTCTGCAAATTCCACATATTCGTGGAATATTGATAATTGTACTGAAGCAGAAGTAATGTCAGTCCTACATTCAATGTTGGTATGTTACAGAACATATCTTGCAGATGACATTGGCCCTGTTAATGCATGTAGAAGGATAATTGGTGGCTTTGAAGGTACTCTAGACGCTTGGTTAAAAGCTGAAACATTAAAAGAACCTAACCTTCTTCCTTCTTGGGAACAGTCAGTAATGTTGAATGAAGATGGAACTACATATATGGATCCTGTCACACATCTCCCTGTAAATAATATGATAGGACGTCTGCTTTATGGAATTACTGTAAATTTCATTGGTTTTCCTCAGATTACTAATGAAATTACTACTATCACTCTGCTTGCTATGAAGTTGCATAATATGCAACATTTTGATGAATATTTTAATGAGTTTCTTCACAGACTCCATACTTTGTCTCCTGATTTGATTCTTGAGCCAAAATGGAAGGAGATTTTTGTTGCCTCTCTTCCACAATGGGTATCTTCGGCAATTGTCAGCAAGCTTCCAGGCAAAGTGGGAGATTACAAATTTGGGGTAATCAGGCAAGCAGTCAAAGCTGTAATTGTTGAGCTTTGTTCACAGATGAAAATTGCTCGTGCTGCTACAAATCCAAGGAAGCCTCATGGTTATCAGCAGCTCTGCAAGCAATGGCATCTTGGGAAAGCTGGCAATTCTGAGGGGCAAAAGAGAAGGCACAAGTACCATTCTAAGAAGAATTCCCAGCATCCCAAGAGCAAACCCAAGAGACATTTCAAAAAGAAACCATACAAACATACTGAAATGTTCTCTAAAGAAATAATCTGCTACAACTGCAATAAGAAAGGGCACACAACAAATAAGTGTCCTGAAAAGAAAAAGGAATCTTCTAAGAAGAAGATTACCTACAAAAATAAGAAAGGAAAGGTCAACTTCTTTGATCTTCCCAGTAGTTGTGATGAACTAATCAGCTCTGAATCAGAGTCAGAGAATGACTTAAATTATGCAGATTATTCTTCATCATCAGAAGAAGAATTATGTAGAGATCCTCACTGCACTGAATGTAGAGATTGTGAATGCAGTGACCCAGATGTCTGCAACTGTAATACAGTAAGGATGATGAAGACAGATTATGAAGAGACTAGCAGGAATCTCTTCACACAGATGATGGCCGCAACAGATCCACAATTAAAAGAAATGTATAAAACATTGTTAATGGATCACCTAAAGCAAGTACCCGCAAGTTCAAAGAACCAGCCGCATAAGGGGTACGTTCCTCCTGCAACTCTATTTTCAGTAGAAGCATTAACAAGACAATTCAAAAATGAAGATTTTGGAGAAGATCTTCCACAGACCCTTCCTGCTATCCATCAGGCTATAAAAGAACTAAGGAAGACTGTGAAAGAAAATAAAAGATTATGCATTGAAAATCACAGAGATTTATCAGTCAAGATGATGGGATCTCAAGAAGCTTCTACATCAAAGAATCCTCCTCTTTCAGGAAAAACAGAAAATTGGACCTATATTGTTAATCCTATTTCTGAACAGATGCATAGACAAGAACCACCAGAAGAAGAAAAAGAGGATGACAGGTTGTCACTTGGATGCAATATTGTGAATCGGGATGTCATGTATTGCATCAAGATGAGAGTAAAGATTGGGAACCAGTACGAAGATTGGAAGGTTTTAATGGATACTGGTTCGAGATTAAACATTGTAAGTGATACAGTGGTCAGTGCACATTTGCGACGACCTACTGCATGTCCCAGAGTCACCACAGCCAGTGGTGATATAGAAACAAAGACAGAAGCAGAAATTGAAGTATTTCTGACTAAAGATGTTGGAGTAAGGGTAGTATGCCCAATAGTTCCTGGTATGGATTGTGCCATGTATTTGGGAACCCCGTTCTTCCAAAACTTCAACAAGCATGGAGCCAAGCTTGACACTGCTACTCAAAGGTATGGATATTTTGTCAGCTTGAATAATAGAGAGATATTCTTTCCTTTCATCAATTCAAATGCACCAAATAGACTAAGGAGGATAGAAAGATTGGAAGGTCTATTGGCTAAAATGGAAATAAAGAAAGAATCTCTAAAGACAAATGAACTTTTAGATAATGGGAAGTATGCTAAGGAGATAGCAGACCTCACTGCTAAGTTTAAGGAATGTTGTTCAGATGATCCTAATGCATTCTGGCACATTCACAAACATGAGGTTGAACTCCCATTAAAAGCAGATTTCAGTGGTAAACTCAGAAGATCCAAAGCAGTTCCAATGAATGAAGAACAGATGAAAATGTGCAAAGAAGAAATCAAAGATCTTCTGAAGAAAGGATTAATAAGAAAAAGCAAGAGCCCTATTGCTTGCTTTGCATTTTATGTAAATAAGCATGCAGAGATTGCTAGAGGTAAGCCCAGGCTGGTGGTCAATTATAAACCTCTAAACAACATTCTTGACTATGATGCTTATCCTTTGCCAAAACCATCCACAATTCTGGCCCAAATATCAAAATCCAAGATCTTTTCTAAATTTGATTTAAAGTCAGGTTTTTGGCAGGTTGGTATAAAAGAAGCTGATAAATGGAAAACAGCTTTTTCGGTTCCACAAGGGCACTATGAGTGGAACATTATGCCTTTTGGTCTGATCAACGCACCTTCAGCATTTCAAAGAATCATGGATGAGACATTTGAAGGTATGGATGAGTTTTTGAAAAAATACATTGATGATCTGTTAATACACTCTGATAATATTCCAGATCATATTAAACATCTGAAGATTTTCTTGAAGAGAATCAAGGAAATGGGTATTGTTCTGTCTGCATCAAAGATGAAGCTCTTCAAGACAATGATAGATTTTCTGGGATATAACATCCAGTATGGTTCATACACTGTAATTCAAAGAAGCTTGAATTTTGTGGACCATTTCCCAGATGAAATAACTGATAAAAATCAGTTACAGAGATTTCTTGGGAGTCTGAATTACATTTCTAAATTCTTAAGTCATTGTGCTCAAGAAAGAAAATTGTTAAATAAAAGGCTCCAAAAGATCCCAATACCCTGGGATGAAAACTGCACACAAGCAGTTAAAAGAATCAAAGATAGAGTGAGAAACATTCAGCCTCTATCTCCAATAAGAGAAAATTGGAAGAAAATAATAATGACCGATGCCAGTCAAGCCGGTTGGGAAGCTGTTATGAAATCAGCTCAAGAAAAGATAGAAACGATAGATCAACGCCTTAAAATTCAGCCTCTTCGAGGGGGCAACCTCCTTTACATTACATAAATGAACAATTCTTGGATGATACAAATGAAAAGACCTCCTTTCTATATATAGGAGTCTAAGGGGTTATAACATAATCAGAGCCGACATAACAATAATAATGTAAGGGCACAATAGTAACAATAGTGGGCTTCTATGGGGTACATTAGTAACAATATGGGCACTACATGGGTACATCAATATAATAAGTGGGTTTTACTAATAACAATAAGGGGTTACACTAGTAGTATAGGGGCCTAACATTCCCCTCTCCTTCAAAAAGCGTTGTCCTCAATGCTTGAGTAGTTCTTGATGCTTCTGTATAAAATTCTTGTCCTCCCATGTGGAATCTTCAGCGAGTAAGTTCTTCCACTTGATGAGATACTTTGAAATTGATCGATTTCGTAGCTGTCGGGTTCTTGTTTCTGTTACTGCTCTAGGTTCCAATATGATTTTTCCTTCCTTGGCAATAATGTTTGAATTGGGATCTTTTGCAACTTTTGAATAAGTGGCCATACTTCTTTGTCCTTCTTCCATTGATCCCTTGCTTCGTTTATCCAATCTGGTTGGATAATAGAAATAGCACAAAACAATGCTTCCACATCCTCATCCTTGAAGAGTCTTCCCATTCGGTAAGTTCGCCATTTTTTAAGTGCATGTAGTATTGCCAACATTTCCTTCTCATAAATAGCTTGCTTGAGATGTAGCAGTAAAAATACCCAATCACCTACATCAAAACATTTTTCACTACGATGTTGATCTACCTGTTGTTTCATTTGATTTTGCACCGAAGTGGCGTTATCCTTTAAAAGTTGGAGAACTTGTTGTTGATGCTCGATGTGATCTTTCACTGCTTGAACCTTTTTCTTCTTGATATGTCCTTCTATCTCTAGAGTTTGAGGAGTGGTAATTTCTTCCAATCCTTTACAAGATATGGTCGGATTCATTTCTTGATGCTCGATGTGATCTTTCACTTCTTGAACATTTTTCTTCTTTATATGTCCTTCTATCTTGATAGTTTGAGGAGTGGTAATTTCGAACAATGAATTACAAGATATGGTTGGATTCATTTCTTCTTTCTCGATGTGATCTTTCACTTCTTGCACCTTTTTCTTCTTGATATGTCCTTCTATCTTGAGAGTTTGAGGAGTGGTAATTCTTGCCAATGCTTTACAAGATATGGTCTGATTCATTTCTTCTTTCTCTGGGGTGGGGTCCTGGCGTATATCTTCTTCTTTTGTTGTTTCTTGATCCTTTTCTTCCTCCTCTTCATATTCTATGTAAAATAATTTCTTCTCAGCACACTTATGACCTTTAGTGCATTTGCTATCACAATTGTAACAAAGCCCTTTTTCTCTTTTTTCTTCCAATTGTTGCGGTGTGACCCTTGTAGGTTGTGGAAGGCTAGGAGAAACAACACTTCCATCTTTATAGTTGTGAGGGGTACACTTCCTGGTTTCCATAATTTTGCTTTCCACTATGTCACAGAGCCCTTTTACTCTTTCCAATTGTTGTGATGTTACTCTAAAGAAGGTGTTGCTCTTTATATCCTCATAATGTGCTATCATTTCCTTCATGAAAATTGACCACGTAACAAGTTGTTTACGAGAACAAAGCCCTTTGTACCATAAAAATTGATCTGGTTCTAAATGTGAAGATGCAATACATACCTTTTGTAACAATTGTACACCATGTAGATCAAAATATTGCTCCATCTGAAGTATCCAGTTTACCAGATCCTTGCCATCAAACTTCCTCATATTGCTTTTTCTTGATTTTAGGAGCTCGACCTTGAAATGACTGTAACTATGTACTTTCAGATCTTAAGTTTTGAAATTGTGACTTGTAGTAGCCCTCTACGTCCTCTTTCCAATGCCACCAGTCTTATCCAAATTGAATTCTCCAAGAAAGAGTTATGCACAATCTCCCAAGTGACCTGATTATAGACTAGTTCAGTAGAGCGAACTTGTACAACGTGCCGCAAGTCACTGTTTCAACCTTTGGATCTGAAAAATTCATACAAGAAACTACAGTCCGCTCTATTTCTGTACCTTCTTACGAAATTTCAATCCGATCCCCAGAGAGAAAGTTATGACGATTTTCCCTAGGTCACCTGTTTTGAATGTAATTCAGGAGTCTGCAAAATGACCAACTTCCTCAGACCATATTTCTGCAAATATCGCGTGAAAATCTCTGAAATTCAGACTCGAGGTTTAGCACGATTTATTCTCAAATGGGTTTTTTTTGTGACTTCTGAAATGTCACAGAAAAAAAGTTATAGCGAAAATTCCACGATGACCTGTTTGGAGCAGTGAAACCCTAGAATCCAAAGCTCTGATACCAAATGTTATGAAATCAGCTCAAGAAAAGATAGAAAAGATAGATCAACGCCTTAAAATTCAGCCTCTTCGAGGGGGCAACCTCCTTTACATTACATAAATGAACAATTCTTGGATGATACAAATGAAAATACCTCCTTTCTATATATAGGAGTCTAAGGGGTTATAACATAATCAGAGCCAACATAACAATAATAATGTAAGGGCACAATAGTAACAATAGTGGGCTTCTATGGGGTACATTAGTAACAATATGGGCACTACATGGGTACATCAATATAATAAGTGGGTTTTAATAATAACAATAAGGGGTTACACTAGTAGTATAGGGGCCTAACAGAAGCAATACTGTGTCAAGAAAATCTTGAAGGATCCAGCAATAAGAAAGAAATTGAAATTTTTCAATATGCATCAGGTCTTTGGGCCAAAAATCAATTGAATTGGTCTAGTTTAAAGAAGGAACTAAGAGCAGTCTGCCTAGGGATTGCGAAGTTTAAAGACTTCGTTATTTATACAAAATTCACAGTTAGAACTGACTGCCAAGCATTAAAATATGCTATCCACAAATGTGAATTTGAAGATGCAGCAATGGTAAGATGGATCATGCAGTTGAGTCAGTACTCTTTTGATATAGAATTTGTCTCTGGACACAAAAATAGCTTTGCTGATATGCTAAGCAGAGAATTCTTGTCAGAACATTCTATTCTTGCTTTGTCTTGCAACTTCATAAGGAGAAATGAAGATACAGTAGAAATTGAAACCCCTAGCGGATGGGTGACATATGAACTGGAGACTTCACTTCTAGATTTGGATGAAGAATGGTTCCCTCTCAAATAAATTTGACATAGAATGGGAATTCCCTACTACTGGACAAAAAGCCTACAGAATGAAATGAATGAAGAAGCCCTTGAAGCCTTAGAATATCTGAGACATATTGGAAGCATTGCATATGTACTTGAAAGAGATGATGAATATGATGATCGTATCACAAGCTGCCACATAACCTTCAGACGCTTTGATAACCATCTCAACCGGGCAGATTTTGATGAAGATCGCCAGAAAGATGCTTTCTACTCAGGTATGAATCTCCAAAATTATTCTTCTAACTTTTTCTATGCTATGCAGTTTTCCTTCCTTTTTGAGGGAATGACAGTTGAAGACGTAGAAGAAGATGATCCTATCCCAGAGTGGTTTATTGAATGGTGGAGAATATATGGTTTATCAGCTCTTCTCACTAAACCATACTCTCTTACTATGCTTAAGATTCCTGGTTTTAGTGAACCAAGTACTCTTGTGACCGGGATACTCTATAAATCAGTAAGAAGTCTGGCAGAAATTGGTGATCTTCCCTTTCTTCAAGGAATGCAAAGGTGTGGCCATATTCGGTGGTTCGTCACAAACCATTACAAGGTCAGGCCAGTCCCCACCAGTACCAATTACGAAGATTTTCATAATCAAGTTGATCCAGCCACGAATCCTTTTCTCAACATCAACTTTTTGGAACCACCAGACAGACACAGCTCACAGGCATGGGAATCTGAAAAAGAGATCAGGGTCCAGTACTTTTCTAATTATTTGATTGAGAGATGGAACTATCAGCATTACACATACCCCCAGGTCGACTATTATACAATTTAATATTTCGTCTTTCCAACCGACTTTGGTGTTGGACAAGCTTTCGTGGATTCACTTGTCCTTGAATCTCCACTGTGTAAAATTCTATGTACAATAATGAGATTTGCATATCTCTACTTTGTGTCTTTCAATTATATTTTCGTACTCTAGATTCGATCCCCATATGCCAAATGGCTATCCGAAAGGAGAAGGGACGAGATAACATGGGACAGTCCTCCCATGCCCGAATCTTGTTTGTACATTTTCTTTCAGTCAGATGTCTGGTCCTTACAGCATCTTACTTTTGAGTCACGAGTTTGTATTTGACATTTCGTGGATGCTTGTCCCCCTTGAGTTCTATAAATGAAATTGAACAACAAGGTAAGGCTCATTCGGGAATTGAGAGTTTGAGAGTCTAGAGGTCTAAGAGGTCTAAGTCGAGTTTCTCTCCTGCTCTGCATCTGCGGACATTCTGTCTGAACTGCTTGCATCACAAGAAGAACTCAAGTTCTTAGATAATTTGAGAAGCTTGCGCATCAGTGCTTGACATTGGTGTGAACCTAAAGTGGCCGAATCTTAGTTTGTAAGTTGCTTTCAACATGATCTTCATTTCAGAGCAAGCAGTTTCTACATAATCAAATCTATTTCTTATAAACTTTTCCAAACTGGATATGGCTAAGTTTGTCCAATTGGTTGCTGTAATTACCTCTTTTGCAGACAAAGAAGGATCATCAGGATGAGAAGGAAGAAGTTTGTATAATTTTCCATCCTGTTGTCGGATCACAAAATTTTTCCATGGTGGGAATTCAGTATCTATCTCTTGGATAGATCCATCAAGAAGTTCCCACTTATGCTTCCCTAGAGTTCCTGATCTAATCATATTAACATGAAATTGGGAGCATACAGACTTTATTAATTATTCTCCTTTTGCTCTGACAGCAATCAAATGCTTTGGAAAATTTGGCTTTGAAAGCATATTTTGAATCTTAGGAGAAAATTCAGGAGTGTGGAGAGGAGAAGGAATGATGACACGGTTCTCCTCTAATTTCTTTTCTACATATTGTTCAGGTTCTTTGATTTTTTTCTGCTTGGCTTCATTCCTGAACTATTTTATTAGAGATTCCTCTACTTGGCTTGCAGAGGGATAATACCATTCATAGAATGATATCCAAAGATCTTGAGCTTTCATGTATTCTTTCCATCTCTCATTATTTTGTTGATTGAAAGCTTTTCTATCCTTTTTCTCTAGAAGGAGAATTTCTTGCATATAAAGATGTTCCTTCTCATGAGTGTATATATCCCAATTAAACATTTTCTTTTTCCAGACATCATCTGGATTATATGGTCCAATTCCTTTGAAGATCTTCAGAAAGGCAATTATTTCTTCATCTGAGGGAATTTCTATTGAATTGGGAATTTTATCAATAGGATTTCTTCTATAGGTTGGGATAGTAGACTCATGTACAAAACCCAGGGCCCTAGAAGGAGTAGGAGTAACTGAATTTACAAGGAGATCTTCTTGAACATTAAAGAAAGACACTTTTTTGTAACTTTGTTCAGAAGAGTCTTCAGAAGGCGGAACAAATTTGATCATATTTACACGGTGGTTACTGGATGATTCTCCATGGGGAGTAGGAGGATCAGACGAGAATTGACAAAATGTTTTTGAGCAGTGTGGATGGTCACAGACTGAGCTAAAAGGCTGAGATGGGCCTGGCTGTGAGAAAAGTCTTTTGATTGAATCATACACTGCTTGATCAATTACAAATTGTTGTGGAGCTGGAGATTGAGCAGGATGTAATTGGTTGACAGGGACCATGGTAGGGATTACAGTGACAATTGGTCCACCACACTGAGCTATCGAAACTCTAGGAAAACGTGTGATAACTTTCCCGTCTGTCTCTGTGATAATGGACTAGGCTGCAGCAACAGATTTTTGTGTAGGCTTTCCCCAGTTGGTAACCCAATCATCTGGAGGACAAAGATCTTTGTGGGAAACATATACAGGGGCTAGAGGATTACATGCAGATTCATAATGTACAAGGGTTACTATGCTAGAGTCTTTTCCAGGGGAATGTAATACTGCAGGAATAGTAGTATTATAGAAGCGGACACAAGTAGTATAAAAATTGGTCAAATTTTTGGCTTTTGCATGAAAATTTTCTTAACCTTGGGTTTGAACCCCTAAGGTTAAACATTTGAGAATATGCAGATCATCAAAGACAACAGAAAAATCAAGGAAAACGTCATATTGAATCGAACCATCAAAAAGACTAGTCTCAATTCCTCCTATCAAGGCTTGTGTAAAAGTTTTCCATTGATTATTTAATAATGCTAAGAAAACAAAGGCTTGCTGACCTTTTCTATGGAGAGCATTCATGCCTACTCTCACCATTCCCAGATGGACATACTGGTAGCCAGACTTTAAAGCTACTTGGATATGACATTGTTCAAGGAGAGGGATTGTCATCATGACATTTAGGTTTAATTCAGTCTTGACAGATTTTTCTTTTATTTTTATCTGACTAAGTGCTCTGAAATTGAAAGGAGTAAGACCTTATATACATCAGAAGGCGAGACTGGGGGAAGTTTCCAATTAACAGAAGGATTGTCTTCTTCTTCATTTAAACATGCTTCATTACCAGAGGATTCTTCAGAATTACATAACCCATCCAAACCAGATCTTAATTCTTGTTCATATTGCAGAGCATCAAAATACTTGGAACCAAATCATCCCATAGAACCAGGGGAGCTTGCAAAATCCATTTATATAAATTAAAGAAAGATAGATACCTGGTGAGATTTTGCGGGACAGTAACAAGAAGATATTGCGGCGTCCTTTTGCAGGATAAATTGCGGCTTCCTCAACTTGAATTCTCAGTCGAACGTCTTCAACACCCTTCCAATGCCACCATGGCAACAACAGGCTACAAACGCTATTCACGACCTCAGGCAAATTCACGATCCACTCAAACAATATAGCACTAGCAAAATCCACTCAGACAATAACTTGGCTCTGATACCATTTTACAGGATCAACACATGGGTATGCGGAAATCTCTTTCTTTATTAAATATGGATCAGAAGATTACAGAAATAGACTCTTACAAGACTGAGTTTTCTTCCTCAGATTGACTGCAGCAGCATTTAACAGATATGTCTTAGCTAAAAAGCTTAAGAGATCTGTAGGCTACCTGGCATGCATGCAGGCTGAGTCTCGAAAACCAACTTACAGACTAAGATTTGGCCACTTTAGGTTCGCACCAGCATCAAGCACTGATGCACAGGCTTCTCAAATCATCTAAGGACTTGAGTTCTTCTCGTGATGCAATTGCGTAACATGTAATCAAAATAGCATATAAGAAGCATGTAAAACACAATAATGAACCATAGGAATATGTATGTATATATATATATATATATATATATATATATATATATATATCGTGTGGTGCACCGAAGCGCTCAAAAAATAAGTGTTTATCCAAATAGAGTCTGTGTTCTCCATACATCCAAGACACATGTCTCTCAAAAAAATCATCAGCAGGAAATAAAACCTAGGCGTCTATTGCGGTGGGTTATGCTCCCTATAGCACACTGTCACTCATGCCACCTGCCTCAACAGGCGGTGCACACTGGGTATCACTCCTACTGTGTGAATCTAGAATTCTATGGGGACCTCCTCAACCCCCATGTAATCAGGGATCCTCGCCGTCAGGCCCTCAAGGTTTCGGGTCACTGTCTCCACCAGATCATCAGCTGTGGGAGCCAAGGCCAACGCTGCAATGCCCTGTGCATCCCTCCATGCCTTTGGAGCCAGCCCTATAGGTCGCACTGGTCCCACATCTGCCAATACCATAGAGTTCGTCGTCAGGACATATACATTAAAAAAATCCAAAAAACATCATAAAAAATAAAATGCAAAAATAATATGATCAAGTGTCTTACCACCATCATCCCACTGCACGCCAGGGGGCAGCTGCATGTCAAGATCTCTACGGAAGTCCATGCCAACATATGGCCAATCTTCAACGAAGATCGTCTAGCGCTCCAGCCACTCACGAAACAGTGTCCCCCACAACACTGGTCGTCCGCCACCTCCTCGTGGCATAACGTGTGCCCACCGTGTGGCCCTGGTCTCACGTGGTCTAGGCAAATCCAAATCCATGTCTTGTAACTGCAATGCCGACACCCACTCCAATATGAGCGGGACTAAGATGGACCCATAGCCAAACTGTTTCGTCTCTCCTCGACGGCAGTTGGTAAGTTGTCTTTTCATATTGGCCGTCACTGCTTCCGCCCAATTGAACATGGTCGGATTGAGACACTCGAGAGCCAACCAGAGATGGGTCTTCGATGCCTCATGTTGGGCTTGGGAGCCTGCTGCCCACGTCACCATAAATACCATTGCACAAAGAACCACGTCCTCCACTGTCGGGATTGCCACCTTCCCGCTTCTCGATTTGTGTGCCCGTGGGCACACTTGTGCCATCAGCATCTCTAGAGAATCGCCCCCAGGTCGCTGCCCCTCTAGAATGGGCCTCTCACCACGATGGGAAAGCCCGGTCAGGAAGCATACGTTTGTGGCATCAAACTCGATGTCTCGGCCTCGAATTATGGATTTCCTATCTGTTGGATTCCAGGCCCAGATCAGTAGCTCCAGTAAATCGGGTTGGGACCGAAGGTGCGGAGTAAGGAAGAATTTTAGCAATCCGCATGCACGTAAATCATTTCGGCACCCAGCATCAGCAAAAGCTGCCACATCATTATCATCGTGCATTCGTTCCTGCCAGAAAAACGCCATTATGGCCTGCATGACGAGGAAAAATGAATTAGAACTTTGTTTGCAAGTTTCAATACGTAATTTGTACAAAAAAAAGTTTTGCATCGCCATTGTGACTGTTTTTAAAACAGTCGCGATGGCGCAAAGTTGACAAGTTAAATTTTCTTGCAGTGATCGTGGAAGTACACCACATTCCTGCGATGATCGGAAAGTGTTACGTGTAAATATTTTCGGTCATCGCGGACCCGAGCGGTATACCCGCAATGACCAAGTGGCGGACTCCGACTCAAAAAATCCACCTAAATTCACATGTCTAACGCCAAAATGCATAAAAAAGACACTGAATTGAAGCGCAGGAAGAAATCTATTTACCTGGTAGTAGTTTCAGGATGAACGGTGGACGAATGGGGCCGAAATCAGCTCGCCAACTTTGGTGCTCCAAAACACTCCAAGGTGAAATGAACAGTGCCAATGGTAAAAATGAATGAATTACCCCCCTTTTATAGTAATTTTTGAAAATTAGAAAATTATATTTTAAAAATGTGGGTTTTTCCTCATTTTTATCACATGGTTAGTTAAGAATTTGGTTTTTTAACTATGTTTCTGCATATATTGTTCATTTTATGTCGAATGGGTTTACGTTTGATGTGTTTTGTGTAGAGCTACAGGTAGTGGAGTTATGTCATGCTTCGTGTACACTTGATCCGTAAAGTCTTCTTTAACGCTCTTTTCTGACTTAAAAGAGGAAAAGATAGTCGAGTTGTTCCTCTTGACTCGTTAAACGAAATAAGAGGCGGTCGCCTTTAAGCCCTTTTCTGACTGTGTAAACACGAAAAAATTGTCAGGCCTTTGTCGTTTCAAGCTCGTTATTGGTTACGAAACGACGTGATTTCGATCGCTTTTCTACTTTTTCAGGTCGAAGTCACTAATCGCAAAAATTACTCCTCAATCGTAATGGTCGAGTGGTTCTTTCAAGTATCGTTTTATACTTTTTCAGGCACGAGAGACACAAATCTACGAAAAAGGACCCCCCTGGAGTTTTCTTTTCCATGTCTTTTTCAAACTCTCTAAACATGAAAAAGACTCTGAGTTTTACCTATTTCAGACTAGTTAAACCCTGGCGACATTGGACTCGTCACCATGACGAGACTCAAGCTTCTCCTCCCTAGGGCTTGTTAAACTATTACTAGGTTGGATTCGACCAACGGTTGAACTTATATTGCAAGCATATGGTATCCCCTTCAAGCTTGTTTTCAAAAATAATAGGGGTACTCACCAGCAATGGTGGGGGAAAATTCAGAAATCATCATTGACAGCTAGTCACTCTTGAACATCGACACTTTTGCTTCTTGTCAGGTTGGGACATCCATACATCATCATTTGGCCTTCCACGGGTTTGGGTTGCCATTTAGCCTCATTCCATCCGAACGCCATCTCCATCATGCCTCTGATCCCTTGGTACCTGAATGCTACCACCATCTGGAGTCGTGTCACTGACATGTTCAAGAGAATAATATTTCTGCAGTTTACATCCTTGCCTCCTCCTCTGATACTCTGTTTCTCCATCTACCACTTGTTCCTTATCTCGTGTCATTGATGGGGGAAACATTATGGCCCTCTTGCGATGGATCGTCTCCTGTCGACATCAGCTCATTATCCAAAAAATTGATCTAGAGATCCCCTTTGGTACCTTAGAGCTTGCATGCCTCAATGGTAAGTTCTTCGCACCTGACGGTCAACTCTCATCATTGGTCGTCGATTGGGTGATTCCACGAGTGTTCGACTTCAACTCCTTTTTCACACTTCGTGGATTTTTCTGAACAGTACCTTGAGAACCATTAGCATTATTGGTGGTTTCTCTCACACTTGTTAACAGTTTTCATCATTGACTGGTAATCAAGTGATTTTCTATCATGCTCGACCTCAACACATCTATTCGCATGTTAGAATCTGTACTATGATCGGATGGATTCAAGACCCCAAACTCAGATTACACATGTTCGGGCTACGTGGATTGGTTCATGATTACATGACTCATTGATGGATGGCTGCGACCATACCTTTATCACTATCATGGTCTTATTAGCTAGATGGCTGCATCCATACCATAGACCTAGTTCATATTTCTTTTGGATGCCTGCACCCATACCTAGACTACATGTATTTCATTATCAGAGATATCATTTGTACTTGCATGCAGGTTCTTCCAGGTGGTGTTCCAGCTCAGTCAGTTTCATAAAGCATTTCACCCCTCCCACTCTCTCGGGCTTCATACTTTAGGGGGCATCTGTTACATAGTAATTTGTCACTGCCTTCACCCCAGCCCTTCTACTATGTCATGTGTCTAAGTCAAACATGCTCATATTGAACAAATTCTCTTTGATGTTTCCAAATGACCCACTTTTCCTAAGTTATTTTCCTCATCGTGACTGTGGACTTAATATACGCACTGAAGGGCACTCATGAGTCTAGCCGCACTGCTAGTGCAGAAGTACATCTGATTCCCGCGATGTGCTGATTTCATGCTCCAGTGCAAGGTTACTTGTTATCTTTAGCGATGATCTAACTAGCTACATTGCTCACTAGCGATGTCAACGCTAAAGCTTAGTTATGCACCCATGATGATCCAGATTGGGTGAATTTGTTCCAACAGTCGGCCTTCTGGATGACTCTAGACCTGGTTGTTGGCATAGTTTGTGTCACCTTTCCTCCTCTGGTGTGGCTGTTTTGTCATTTGTGCTACCTTCCTTGGAGATAAGCTCACCCTTCCACCTTTCATGGAGACTCCTTCTCCTATTTAAACTCTCACCATTGCTATGCACTGCTTGTTTTTTATAGTTGGCTAGTTAAGCAGTGTTGTTAGTGTAGCTGGTGTGAGTGTGAAAAGTGTGGGATTTGTTAGAGCCTAAACCTACCTTAGGCTGAGGAAGGAAAAATTCAGGATAACCATAAACCACGCTCAGTCTGGTAGCTAGCCCTACCAGAACAGGAGAGGGCTCTCTCCGGGTCACACTCAGGAAAATAAACAATAGGGTCTGAGATGACTCAAAAATGAATATTGATTTTAGGCTAGGTAAATAAATATGATAGATTTATTTTGATGAATGACTGAGTTTTCTGGGATATATGGGACCAAGGAACAGCATGAGCAGAGAATTTAACTCAAAGATGCAGATTATTTCATGAGGCAAGACAAGTAGAAAGTCTAGCAATTAGATCTAAAATAATATAAAGTGGATAGATTGTTTAAGAGTGTGAAAATGGCATAAATACATGAATCCTTTTCAACAGAAGAAAACATAGAACGTGAAAACTTTCCCAAGGCAGAGCAGTACACTGAATTCTACCTTTTCTTACTTAGAATCTTTCATTGGAAACGAATATGAATGAACTATGAAACATAACAAAATACATATGAAACATAAAGAAAATACATTTGCTAAAATCACGCTACAGGAATCTCATGAACCAGAGCTGCAACCTTTCATTAATTCTCTGTCAAAATGTACAGTGAGTGACTGGGTTTCTCTCCCACAGTTTCCCAGAAATTCCAACCAACTCTTTACAAATGATTTTTCATACAATAAATAGACTCTGCCGTCAGGAAATGGATCAACCCAAAGTTGAGGAGTTTTTTAAATCATTACAAACTGGAAATGAAAAGCCAACCATTAGTGACAGGTGTAGCGTTACAAAAAAAAAAATGGAGCGTAGATTTTTTGGGCGACTGCTCGCCTTCCTTTTGCCACTTGGATAGAAGCCAACCTTTGATGAAAATGTTTTTAAACTTTGCCTTTTATGCCAGGAAAAATTTATTTTTAATGAACGTGCCCATTGGAGAAAATTGCAAATCGACATCTCACGGAGCGAAAGTGATTTTGGCCTTTGGGTCTACGTGCGCCACTCCAAAATATGTATGCGTCGTGCCACTTTGTAGGTGGTTTTGAGGCACTTCCTGAAGTTCAAATTAAGCCAAAGTATGCTTTTTGGAAATCCCTACCTGTCTGCTTTCGAACCCAAGTGGAATTTCTGAATTTGGATGCCATTTGCCCCTCCAAAACTACAATCTCCCAACACTGCTTCTTGTGTGTCAAAATAGGGGCAAAGAGGTCATTTTTTGGGTGTTTTTGACCTCTTGAGGACTCAAAAATTGCCCAAAATTCGTGGCCATGCACTAGAAGACATAATTTTCCATGGAAAATCCAAAAATATAAACTTTTTGTCATTTGGAGCTCCCTAGTGAAAGCGCGCGCCAGGTGGCGCGGCGCATAGGGAGAAAACCCCTGTTTCTTGTGCACAAAATTTCAAAACGCAAAAATGTGCTCCAAATTTCTTGAAATTTGGGTTGTACCTTCTCTATCACATGTCATGCTGTACCAACGAAGCCTCAGCCAAGATTCAGAGCCAATCTTGCTCTTTTTGCCTCTTTTTTCTTTTTGTCACCTTCCTCAATTTCGCCTTTAGGCTCCTGATTCTTGCTTTGGAGCTCATGTTTCGGGCCATGTAATGGTGAGTCATGCAGCTCAGCATTGCTTTTTCCCTATTAGCCTTCTCCACTAGCTGCTCCAAGTGAACGTTCACTTTCTCTAAAACATACTCCCGGTCCTCATCTCTTTGCTCCATAGGTCTACCTTGTGCTGCCATGATGTGTTGCCGGTTTTCCTTGATTAGTTGCAACTCTATCTCAGCTTGCCGATCCTCAAGTTGTTTGTTCCTCTGCTCCAGGTATGTCACATTCCATTTGGCTCTCTCCAAGTCAAGGGATAAGGGTTGGATCTCTGATTGCTGCTCCTAGATGATCTCTTTAAGTTGTGCACTTTGTCGATCCGTATCTGTATCATCATCATGAAGGAGAACGAAGTCGGTCTCTCATTCACCTGATGGCACCTCATCATGCATTGGCTCCTTACCTCTGTCCTGTACCTGTAGTGTTGATGTTGGAAGCGAGGCCCCTTCCACCCCGGGTGGAGATAACACTCGCTTTGCTGCTGCAAACAAATGTCTAGCGCCCCTCTAATATGTGATGAATACTGGCACACTGGCGGTCTCATGGTGCTCGTACTGATGAGAAGGTTCCCCTGTCTCAAATCTAGTCTCTGGAGGTCCCTGTGAAGCTCGGAAGAAGTCACGGGAGATGAAATCATCCCAAGTGATACCCTGTAGATCAAGCTGATGCACCACCAAAATCTTGATGAGAGAAAAATGATAAACACTGTTAAGTTGCTGCTGAGGGGTTTTATGCTATATAAAGGTGGTCATCCTCTCTATGCTCCGGAAAATGAAATACAGATGTTCATCATCCGTACCCTGGTGAAATGCATGAGAAACCTGATGTGATAAGCATAAAGACGAGAGAATCGTCCCTCACAGCTGAAATATTTCATAATCAATCTCATTAGTGGAGCATATTCATCTTTCAGATATCGGAATGGAAAGACTCTTTTGAGCTGCCTCAAGAAAGTGGTTTTAATATATGGCTCATAATGATGCCGATCAATCTTCTGCTTCTTGTTCCATGGCTCTCCAATGTTCGGTATGCCGGTTGCTAATGAGACAAATTTTGGTGTAAGTGTGAAGGTGACACCAGCTAAATTAGCCTGATCTCCATGTAAGTGCAGCACGAATAGATGAGCCAGCTCATGATGAAATTGAACACTAGCCACCTTTTGACAAAACTCAAAGCATGACTGGTGCTAGAAACACGACATAGCAAGAGGGAAGGCCTGCAATTCTGTAAAGGTGGTCGGTTCTTCTCTAACATGTCTACCACTTTTGTGAGGCCTCCGGGGAGCCTGTTCTTCCGAGGATGAGTCACTTTGGGTTTCCATTTCATAGTCTGATACATGCTCAGATGCCATGACTGCTGTTTTTCCACTGCCTTAGAGAAAAAGATGCTGGTGATAAAACTGTGTTTGGACTGCTTTTGTGATGTGTTGAAATCTACCACCAAGGGGAAAAATGCAACAAGGGACTGTTAGGAAGGGGAATAATATGAAGGGATTAGGGACTATGAGGAGGAATTTTATTTAGGGACATGTAGGGGGTTTAGGAAATTTTATATAGGGTAGGGTTTGGGGTTTTACATTCGACAAATGAGTGGAGGGGATAGGGAATAGGAGTTTAGTAACGTTTTAGGACAGGGAAAAATGGGAAAAATGGAATAGGGAAGAAGGGAACGATGGAAAGAAGGGAAAAATTAAATGGAGGAGGAACCTTGGCACCAACACAATGAATTTGCAACCCTAACAGCAATTGTTTTGATGACTTTAAGTGGTAGGGTTTAAGAGTTTTTGTTGCAACCATAAGCAGCCATAAACCATCATCATACTAACACAAAAATGGATGAAACACTGAGAGATCGACCCCACCTGGAAAATTCAAGGGATTAAAAGGCAATTTGTTGCAATTCTGAGAAAATTCGGGCTTTTATCTGTATGCGCCATGCAGCATACTCAATGTGCCGCGCCGTTTGAGTGTGCCATGCCCGTGTTATTTAACACTGTGTGGTCGCGCCTAGTGCGTCACACTCCCTCAGTGCACTGCACCACTCCGCCTGTGCGCCGCGCCTATCAAGACATCTCCAACTTCATCCAAAACGTGCGCTGGCTCACCAAATTCCTTTGAAATGATTTCTCTCCGACCTTGGCATGTAAAATGACTTTGATTCTTATGAGAAAATCTATATAAAGGCATGGAGTCATGGGTTTGATTTTTGTTTCTTCAAAACCCACTTTGCAATGTTTCATTTTGGCACTTTTTCCACAACTTAATACAACTCTGTATTTCACCTTCTCTTTTTGGATTTTTGACTAAAATGATGGAATTTTAGGCAATTTTTTGCAGGAGTAGCTGTCATGGAATTTGGCGAAGGATGACCAGAACCAGCTTTTCAAGTGCTTCATGTTGGAGAACTTTGCATATTTATCATAAACATTAATTTGATGATTTCCTCTTGAAAACAGAGTTTTGAAGAGGAATCACCCTTGAGCATTATGGATGATGAAAATCTAGAGATGAAACTTGTTGAACCTCCCTCTGGCCTGCTGGCATGTTTGGGTACTCGGAAAACACAACTTATGAAACCCTAGACCTATGACTGATATGATTTTTTTCCCATTAAAATACCAAATTTTTACTGTAATTTAATGAACTTTGATGAACAGAGCTAAGCCAGCAGGTACAAAGCATGAGGGGTAATGACTGGCAAGACCCTTCCATCCAATTTATGGCATGCCCCTAGCAGAATGCAGCTGAGGGAATGGAGTGAGACACCTAAAAATGAAATGTAGAAAGAGTTTTGATCTCAGATGGAGGACTGACAAGACCAACTCTAACATTGGCTCCAATGGGGATGGTACCTCCTTGGAGGTGCCAAGAACAGCAAATCTTTGGGAGAGCAGACAGTGCCTCCATCCATTGGGCTATGGAGTCATCATTTCGACAAACGACATGAAACTCTCGACTCATTTATTAAAATGAAACTTGACTCAAACTAACTCAAATTTGAACTTAAAATGACTCAAAGACTGACTAGACAAACTCAAACTAAAACTGAAATAAAATGGTATTTACAGTGACAATGGAAACAACAGAAAACTTTTCAGAAATGGTACCGCTTGAGCAGCCAACCATTGATCAGCCCTCCTGGACAATCTTCTCCATTCATTTCCTTCAGAAGAAAGGCATTCTGACCCCGATATGCTGCAATATTGAAGGGACCCTTCCAGAGATTCTTGAATTTACCGTGCTTACCCTTCTCCTCGTTCCTTGCATCCCACTTCAGCACCACATTGTCCAACTAAAATTTGTCTGCCTTTGCTTTTCTGTCATAAATTTTCTTAATCTTCTCCTGCAACTTGGATGTGTTTTGGAAAACTTCTTCTCTGGTCTGCTGCAAATGAATCATTTGATTTAATCTTCTCTGCATAGGATCATCTTCACTGCGAGCTTCCTGAAGAAGTTTGACTACCGGGGCTGCGAGAGAGGTAGGAAACAAGGTATCAACTCCATACACAAGCTCAAAGGGGGACATACCAATGGATTTCTTCTGACTGACCTGATCTGCCCAAAGTGCATTGACCAACTTCTTATGCCAGCTCTTCTTGTTGATTTCCAGCAGCTTCTTAATGATGTTGACCAAAGATTTGTTAGAAGACTCTGCCAACCCATTGCCTCGCGGATGATAGGCAGTTGAGTGACCCAGAATGATGTGATATTTATGACAAAACTCTACCATCCTTTTTGATTTGAAAGCTGTTGCATTATCAGTGATTAACTTATTTGGGCAACCAAAGCAAGACAAGATGTTATTTTCAAGGAATGAAATAATTACCACATCTGTAGCTTTTCTAGTGGGAATTGCTTCGATCCATTTTGTGAAGTAATATGTTGCCGTGAGAATCCACCGATGCTGACCGGAAGAAGCGGGATGAATTTCACCAATGAAATCCAACCCCCATTGCTAAAAAGGAGCACTCACCTCAATGGGCTTAAGCGGAAAAGGCTGTAATTTCTGCCTTGCTTCAAAAATCTGGCATTTATGACAGCTCTTGACAACCTTATATACATCAGCAAACAATGTCGGCCAATAGTATCCCACTCTCAGAACTTTATTTGCTGTTGTTTTCCAAAAACGGTGACCACCACAATCTCCTTCGTGGAAATCGTCCATGATCTGCTTTGCTTCTTCTTCCACCAAACAATTCAAAAGAACGCCACCAGGATCTTTCCAATAAAGTGCAGAATTTAGAATGCAAAACTTGGCAGCCTTTAATTTGAGAGTTCTAGCTTTGTTTCTAGTCATGTTGGGTGGTGGTGACAAATTTTGAAGCACATATATGATATCTGAATACCACAGAGAAAGAGCAAACATTTCAGATACCTAAATTGACGAACCTTCCTCATTCTCATCAGACATAGCAGCGATCAGATTTATGTCTAAGGCGTGCAAGTTTGATTCGGCCATTAACTTTGCCAATCCATGTCCTTTAACAAGCTTTGTGGGCTTTATTTCCACATCATATTCCAACAAAGCTGCAATCCACTTGCCTCGTCTTCCTTCCGGATCTGTCTGCACTAAAACATCTTTGACAGCAGCGTTAGGAACATAAGCCAAAATATGAGAATGCAGAATGTATACCCGAAAAACTTTCAATGCTTTCACAAGTGCAAGGGCTTGCTTCTCAAAGATGTTGTACTTTAAGGCTGCATCTCTTATAGTTTGGCTGAAGAAAGCAATTGGTCACTCGTGATCATCTCTTTTTTGCATCAACACGGCTGCCATAGTATGCTCTGAAGTGAATGAAAAAAATATAAAATCCTGAGTGTATTCCGGGCTTATTAGAACTGGAGCTGAAGAAAGAGTCAATTTGACTAAATTGAACGATTTTACAACCTCTTCCGTCCACTTCACTTGGCTTTCCTTCTTAAGCATGTTTGTAATCTCTCTTAGGTGTTCAGCAAGATTAGGTACAAAGCGGCGTAAAAAATTCATTTTACCATTGAAAGATTGAATTTCCCTCTTATTCTGGGGAAGATCGATTTGCTGAATAGCTTGTACACGTGCTGGATCGATAAGAATGCCATGTTTTGAGATAATGTGCCCAAATAGTTTGCCCTCCTCCATGGAAAACAAGCTCTTTTTCGAATTCAACGATAGACCATATTTTTTGCACTTTTGAAAGACATTTTTCAGATGATACATGTGTTCTTCATCATATTTGGAAAACATCATCAGATCATCAAGGTATACAACCAAAAATACATCCTTCTCATTTGCGAAAGCCAAGTCCATTGCCCGCTGAAAGGTGGCACCCGCGTTCTTCAAACCAAAAGGAATTTTAGCGTAATGAAAAGTTCCCCACGGAGTGGTGAACGTTGTCTTGTCTCGGTCATATTCATGGACAGAAATTTGGTTATATCCAGAATAACCATCAAGTAGTGACATACGAGATGCTCCAACTACTCGCTGAAGTATATGATCCATTTTGGGTAGTGGATAGTTATATTTCAATGAAACTTTATTGAGATTCCTAAAATCAATGCACAAGCGAATCTCACCTGTCTTCTTCCGCATGGGCACCAAATTAGAGATCCAGTCCGAAAATCTAATGGGAACAATGATTCCTGATTTGTACAACCTGTTTATCTCCTTTTCAATTGATGGCAGTAGTTTTGGATTTAGCCTTCTCAACTTCTATCTGAAAGGTTTCTGATTAGGCTTAAAGGGTATAGTGTGCTGAATTATATTGGTATCGTATGTCTTCAAGTCATAATAGTCCCAAGCAAACACATCATCAAATGAAGACAACAAACTGATGTATTTGGCTTTCATATTTTGTGGCAATGCTTTAGACAGTTTTACCATTTTAGGATTAGCAGCTGTTCCGATATTGACTTCTTCAACACCCTTCTCTGTTGGCTGCAATGTTGGTTTGCGGGCTACGTCATCTTGATCAAAGAGTTATTCTAAAGGTATCAAGCCTTTAGGAATAATGTTATCCTTTACCTGCAACACGTCCATTTGATTGATCTGCACCTCATCTTTGCCATCATCATTTTCTACATCAATTGAGGTCTCTTTGAACTTACCTTTGTTTTGCAGAAAATCATCGATCTCCTCATCATCTTGGAAAACTTGCCAATATCTCTGATTGTCGGGGACAGTCGGACGATGCTTAACATGGATTTTGAATTTATTACTGGAGTTCATTGGAATCTTCAAACTACTGGCTGCCTTAGCAAGAGCATCAGCAATGCTGTTTTGAACACGAGGCACACATGTCAAGGTATATTCTGAAAATAATTTCAGGATGTCGAGGACTGCATTCTAGTAAGCCCGCATCCGAGGATGCTTTGCTTGATATTCACCTCTGACCTACTTAATCACCAATTCGGAGTCACCATATATTGCAATCCTCTTAGCATTCAGCTTTCTTAGAATTTTTAGGCCAGCAATCAGAGCTTCATACTCAGCTGTTTGAACAATCAAAAGCTAATTTGTCAGAGCATACCCGCACATTACTAGGCACTTTGTTCAGGGCGGAGAAAGGACTGCATACCCAAATACCAATTCCAGCACCATCATTTCCCACTGCACCGTTGAAATCCATGGTCCACAAACCTTCTTCCTCTTCTTCCAAGTGCTGAAATTCTATTGGCTCTGTTTTTCCTACTTGCTGTCCATTACCTTTAGCTGATTTCTCAACGGTGTTTTGCTGTCCTCTTCCTTCTTTCTTCAAAACTTCTCTGAAATTTTCTACTATTTCTGGAATACTTTCTGCTTCTACTAACTGACTATCAACATCATTAAAACTATCTGAATACAAAACAAAAGACTCTAGATCTGTATGTACATAATTAATTGGATGATTAATGGGTTTATCCTTGCTTGTAATCATGTATTTCATTTTTTGTTCCCGATGCAGTTTTCTCATATACCCAAACACCGGAATTGTTGCATAGGAGAAATCTAGTTGTAGTGTCCCTTTCAATTTTGCTACCCAAGACCTGGAAAGAAGCATGCCGAACCTGGGAGGAATATCCGCTACAACAATATCCATCCAAACAGTCTTCATTGGGATTTGATCCAGACTCACAACCAAGTCATTGATGAGCCTGATACATCTCACTCTGCTGAAATCAAATGAATAGAGATCATGGTATTTCCGGGTGACGTCCAAACCCAGCTTATCCATGATAGCCTTGGGCATGAGATTGTGAGAAGCTCCGGAATCGAACATGGCATTATGTAACACAAAATCATGCAATCTTAAACTGATATAAAAAATAGGCACATCATTATCTGGAGACTCACCATTCAATGCTGGCCCAAAAATCATTTCGGGTTGATCATCTTCGACATTCACCATATCAGGCATTGGATCACAATTCAAAATTTTAGAAACTTGCCCTCTATAACTGTTGTTCTTCATTATTTCAATCAAGGGAATGGATACCTTCAATTTAGAAATTTCATTCTTTAAACTAAAAGCGGAAGTCTTTTCTACCTCTTTGACTGGGACTTCTTTCTTTTCCTTTTCTCTTGATACAATTTGCTGATTTGATTTTTCTGCTGATGGTGATTTGCTGCTATCAGGATCGAGTGCCTCTTTGCCTTTCTTTTGTGTAACTGATGAATCATTCTTTGATGCCGAAACTTCCTTCCTCTTCTGAATTGGGTTAACCGGCACATCTCTGTTTCTAAGTGAATATTGTTGCTGCTGAGTAGACAGAACATTCATATAGCCTCTTTGATACTCATCTGATTCTTCTTCCAAAACTGTGTCACTTGCTAGAATGAAATCTGTGTCTTTGTGTGCAGCTGAACTTTCTGCATACTCCTCCTCTTCAGTAATGTAAATAGGCAAATCATCAGGAGTAAAGAAGTGGTTCTCTTCTCCTATTACCTTCCCTTCCTCATCAGACTCTGGTCCATGCACAAAATTTTGCTGAAGAGGTGGTTGTACTGGCTGCTGTGTTCTTTGATCTTGGGCTCGTTGATCTCTCTGCCTTATTCTGTATTGTGGCTGCTGCTGGCCATGGAAGTTAGGATTTCTAACTTGTGGCTCAATTTTGTCGAGTTTCACCCTTTCAAGCATCTGCTCTACCTTCCTGAGTAATTGATCCATCGAGGAAGACTCTTCCTTTACTGTGACCTTCTTTTCCGCTTTTGCTCTAGCCCTCTTGGTCAACAGATTTTCTTCAACGCTGACCGTGATTTTCTGCATGTCTTCCATTGTGGCCGACTCTCTTTCCCTTAGTTGATAAGCCATATCAGCATCAAAACCATCCAGAAATTTCATCATGGCTAGTCCCACAGGTGGCCTTAGATGATCAGGAATTTCATTATAAACGGAATTGAATCTAATGTAGTAGTCTTGGACCGACTCACTAGCGTTTCGTTTAATCTGCTCATACTCAGCAAGAATTTGAAGAGGTTCTTTTTCAGTTCCCAGCAGTCTAAAAATTGCCTTTGCAGGTCAGCCAAGGTAGCGATATGTGAAGTCGGCAAAGCTCTGAACCATTTCCTAACTTCACCTACAAATGTCTGTACAAAGAGTCTCATTGCTACATTTTCTGCATCAATCTCATGAAGGTCATAGAAATCTGCCATTCTGTCCACATGTTTCTGAGCGGTAATGCTATGAGGAGCGCCATCAAACAAAGGGATTTTGCTTTGATAATCTACGGGCATATCATCTAAAACTTGAGGCAGCACAAGAGGTGCAAAACGAGCAGCCATCACTCTTGGTGGGTTTGGTCTGGGAGGTGTTGGAGGAGTGTGTGTAGTTTGTAGGGAATTAACAATTGGAGTTTGAAGCTGTGTCGCAATATAATTATCAATTGACCGGTTAGCCCTTTCAGTTTCTAGGTCTACAAGAAACTGTGGATTGGGGACAGTAGAGTCAACAGCCCTTTCGGATTTGGTCTCGAACAACGATATTTCAAACCGCTCATCAAAATCAAGCTCTTCAAGATACTCAAAAATGTCAGGACATGAATGGGATTTGAACACGGGAGTTATAGAGCTCTCTTGACGAAGAAGTCTTGGAATCAAATTGGGATTTTCGTAGATATGAGGAGGATCTGGATCTGGATTAGCTCTGGTATATCTTCTTGAAGCCAGCATGTTATTTTCAAAAAAAATCAAAAGGACATGAACAACTTACTCAGCCTATCAAATCCTAAACTTATCATCCGGAAGTTTAGAATTATCAGAAGTATGGGGTGTTTGTAGGTTAAGCCTGCCATTTACGCAACGAAGAAGACTAACAAACAAAGAATTTCGTCCCCAGTGGAGTCACCACTATGTTAGAGCCTAAACCTGCCTTAGGCTGAGGAAGGCAAAATTCAGGATAACCACAAACCATGCTCAGTCTGGTAGCTAGCCCTACCAGAACAGGAGAGGGCTCTCTCCGGGTCACACTCAGGAAAATAAACAATAGGGTCTGAGATGACTCAAAAATGAATACTAATTTTAGGCTAGGTAAATAAATATGATAGAGGGATTTTGATGAATGACTGATTTTTCTGGGATATATGGGACCAAGGAACAACATGAGCAGACAATTTAACTCAAAGACGCAGATTATTTCGTGAGGCAAGACAGGCAGAAAGTCTAGCAATTAGATTTGAAATAATATGAAGTGGAGAGATTGTTTAAGAGTGTGAAAAGGGCATAAATACATGAATCCTTTTCAACAAAAGAAAACATAGAACGTGAAAACTTTCCCAAGGCAGAGCAGTACACTAAATTCTACCTTTTCTTACTTAGAAGCTTTCACTGGAAACGAATATCAAAGAACTATGAAACATAACGAAATACATATGAAACATAAAGAAAATACATTCGCTAAACTCACACCACAGGAATCTCATGAACCAGAGCTGCAACCTTTCATTAATTCTCTGTCAAAATGTACAGTGAGTGACTGGGTTTCTCTCCCACAGTTTCCCAGAAATTCCAACCAACTCTTTACAAATGATTTTCATACAATAAATAGACTCTGCCATCAGGAAATGGATCAACCCAAATTTGAGGAGTTTTTTAAATCATTACAAACTGGAAATGAAAATCCAACCATTAGTGACAGGTGCTGCATTACAAAAAAAATAAAAATGGAGCGTAGATTTTTTGGGCGACTGCTCGCCTTCCTTTTGCCACTTGGATAGAAGCCAAACTTTGATGAAAATGTTTTTAAACTTTGCCTTTGATGCTGAGAAAAATTTATTTTTAATGAACAGGCCCATTTGGAGAAAATTGCAAATCGACATCTCGCGGAGCGGAAGTGATTTTGGCCTTTGGGTCTCTGTGCGCTGCGCCAAAAGATGTATGCGTCGCGCCACTTTGGAGGTGGTTTTTAGGCACTTCCTAAAGTCAAAATTGAGCCCAAGTATGATTTTTAGAAATCCTTACCTATCTACTTTCCAACCCAAGTGGATTTTCTGAATTTGGATGCCATTTGCCCCTCCAAAACTGCAATCTCCCAAGACTTCTTCCTGTGTGTCAAAATAGGGGCAGAGAGGTCATTTTTTGGGTGTTTTTGACCTCCTGAGGACTCAAAAATTGCCCAAAATTCATGGCCAAGCACCAACAGTCGTAATTTTCCATGGAAAATCCAAAAATATAAACTTTTTGTCATTTGGAGCTCCCTAGCAAAAGTGCGCGCCAGGTGGCGCAGCGCACAGGGAGAAAAAACCTGTTTCTTGTGCACAAAATTTCAAAACGCAAAAATGTGCTCCAAATTTCTTGAAATTTGGGTTGTACCTTCTCTATCACATGTCATGCTGGACCAATGAAGCCTCGGCCAAGATTCGGAGCCGATCTTGCTCTTTTTTCCTCTTTTGTCTTTTTGTCACCTTCCTCAATTTCGCCTTTAGGCTCCTGATTCTTGCTTTGGAGCTCATGTTTCGGGCCATGTAATGGTGAGTCATGCGCCTCAGCATTGCTTTTTCCCTATTAGCCTTCTCCACCAGCTGCTCCAAGTGAATGTTCACTTTCTCTAAAACATACTCCCGGTCCTCATCTCTTTGCTCCATAGGTCTACCTTGTGCTGCCATGATGTGTTGTCGGTTTTCCTTGATCAGTTGCAACTCTATCTCAGCTTGTCGATCCTCAAGGTGTTTGTTCCTCTGCTCCAAGTATGTCATATTCCATTTGGCTCTCTCCAAGTCAAGGGATAAGGCTTGGATATCTGATTGCTGCTCCTAGATGATCTCTTTAAGCTGTGCACTTTGTCGATCCGTATCTGTATCATCATCATGAAGGAGAACGAAGTCGGTCTCTCGTTCACCTGATGGCCCCTCATCATGCATTGGCTCCTTACCTCTGTCCTGTACCTATAGTACTGATGTTGGAAGCGAGGCCCCTTCCACCCCGGGTGGAGATAACACTCGCTTTGCTGCTACAAACAAATGTCTAGCACCCCTCTGATATGTGACGAATACCGGCACACTGGCGGTCTCATGGTGCTCGTACTGATGAGAAGGTTCCCCTGTCTCAAATCTAGTCTCTGGAGGTCCCTGTGAAGCTCGGAAGAAGTCACGGGAGATGAAATCATCCCAAGTGATACCCTGTAGATCAAGCTGATGCACCACCAAAATCTTGATGAGAGCAAAATGATAAACACTGTTAAGTTGCTGCTGAGGGGTTTTATGTTGTATAAAGGTGGTCATCCTCTCTATGTTCCGGCAAATGAAATACGGAATGTTCATCATCCGTACCCTAGTGAAATGCATGAGCAACCTGATGTGATAAGCATAAAGATGAGAGAATCGTCCCTCACAACTGAAATATTTCATAATCAATCTCATTAGTGGAGCATATTCATCTTTCAGATATCAGAATGGAAAGACTCTTTTGAGCTACCTCAAGAAAGTGGTTTTAATATATGGCTCATAATGATGCCGATCAATCTTCTGCTTCTTATTCCATGGTTCTCCAATGTTCGGTATGCCGGTTGCTAATGAGACAGATTCTGGTGTGAGTGTGAAGGTGACACCAGCTAAAGTAGCCTGATCTCCATGTTAATGCAGTGCGAATAGATGAGCCAACTCATGATGAAATTGAACACTAGCCACCTTTTGACAAAACTCAAAGCATGACTGACGCTGGAAACACGACATAGCAAGAGGGCAGGACTGCAATTCTGTAAGGGTGGTCAGTTCTTCTCTAACATGTCTGCCACTTTTGTGAGGCCTCCGGTGAGCCTGTTCTTTCGAGGATGAGTCGCTTTTGGTTTCCATTTCATAGTCCGATACATGCTCAGATGCCATGACTGTTGTTTTTCCACTGCCTTAGAGAAAAATATGCTGGTGATAAAACTGTGTTTGGACTGCTTTTGTGATGTGTTGAAATCTGCCACCAAGGGGAAAAATGCAACAAGGGATTGTTAGGAAGGGGAATAATATGAAGGGATTAGGGACTATGAGGAGGAATTTTATTTAGGGTCATGTAGGGGGTTTAGGAAATTTTATATAGGGTAGGGTTTGGGGTTTTACATTCGACAAATGAGCAGAGGGGATAGGGAATAGGAGTTTAGTAACATTTTAGGATAGGGAAAAATGGGAAAATGGAATAGGGAAGAAGGGAATGATGGAAAGAAGGGAAAAATGAAATGGAGGAGGAACCTTGGCACCAACACAATGAATTTGCAACCCTAACAGTAATTGTTTTGATGACTTTAAGTGGCAGGGTTTAAGAGTTTTTGTTGCAACCATAAGCAGCCATAAACCATCATCATACTAACACAAAAATGGATGAAACACTGAGAGATCGACCCCACCTGGCAAATTCAAGGAATTAAAAGGCAATTTGTTGCAATTCTGAGCAAAATCGGGCTTTTATCTGTATGCGCCGCACAGCATACCCAGTGCGCCACGCCATTTGATTGCGCTGCACCCATGTTATTTAACACTATGTCATCATGCCCAGTGCACCGTGCTCCCTCAGGGCGCCGCGCCACTCCGCCTGTGCACCGCACCTGTCAAGACACCTCCAACTTCATCCAAAATGTGCGCTGGCTCACCAACTTCCTTTGAAATGATTTCTCTCTGACCTTGGCATGTAAAATGACTTTGATTCTTATGAGAAAATCTATATAAAGGCATGGAGTCATGGGTTTGATTTTTGTTTCTTCAAATGCCCACTTTGCAATGTTTCATTTTGGCACTTTTTCCATAACTTAATACAACTCTGTATTTCACCTTCTCTTTTTGGATTTTTGACTAAAATGATGGAATTTTTGGCAATTTTTTGCAGGAGTAGCTGTCATGGCATTTGGCGAAGGATGACCAGAACCAGCTTTTCAAGTGCTTCATGTTGGAGAACTTTACATATTTATCATAAACATTAATTTGACGATTTCCTCTTGAAAATAGAGTTTTGAAGAGGAATCACCCTTGAGCATTATGGATGATGAAAATCTGGAGATGAAACTTGTTGAACCTCCCTCTGGCCTGCTGGCATGTTTGGGTACTCGGAAAACACGACTTATGAAACCCTAGACCTATGACTGATATGATTTTTTGCCCATTAAAATACCAAATATTGACTGTCATTTAATGAACTTTGATGAACAGAGCTGAGCCAGCAGGTACAAAGCATGAGGGGTAATGACTGGCAAGACCCTTCCATCTGATTTATGGCATGCCCCTAGCAGAATGCAGCTGAGTGAATGGAGCGAGACACCTAAAAATGAAATGCAGAAAGAGTTTTGATCTCGGATGGAGGACTGACAAGACCAACTCTAACATTGGCTCCAATGGGGATGGTAGCTCCTTGGAGGTGCCAAGAACAACAGATCTTTGGGAGAGCAAACAGTGCCTTCGTCCATTGGGCTATGGAGTCACCATTTCGACAAACGACATGAAACTCTCGACTCATTTATTAACATGAAACTTGACTCAAACTAACTCAAATTTGAACTTAAAATGACTCAAAGACTGAATAGACAAACTCAAACTAAAACTGAAATAAAATGGTATTTACAGTGATAATGGAAACAACAAAAAACTTTTCATAAATGGTACCGCTTGAGCAGCCGACCATTGATCGGCCCTCCTAGACAATCTTGTTCACTCATTTCCTTCAGAAGAAAGGCATTCTGACCTCGATATGCTGCAATCTTGAAGGGACCCTTCCAGAGATTCTCGAATTTACCATGCTTACCCTTCTCCTCGTTCCTCGCATCCCACTTCAGCACCACATCGTCCAACTAAAATTTGTCCGCCTTTGCTTTTCTGTTATAAATTTTCTTAATCTTCTCCTGCAACTTGGATGTGTTTTGGAAAACTTCTTCTCTGGTCTGCTGCAAATGAATCATTTGATTCAATCTTCTCTGCATAGGATCATCTTCATTGCCGGCTTCCTGAAGAAGTTTGACTACCGGGGCTGCGAGAGAGGTAGGAAACAAGGTATCAACTCCATACACAAGCTCAAAGGGAGACATACCAATGGATTTCTTCTGACTGACCCGATCTACCCAAAGTGCGTTGACCAACTTCTTATGCCAGCTCTTCTTGTTGATTTCCAGCATCTTCTTAATGATGTTGACCAAATATTTGTTAGAAGACTCTGCCAACTCATTGCCTTGCGGATGATAGGCAGTTGAGTGACCCAGAATTATGTGATATTTATGACAAAACTCTACCATCATTTTTTATTTGAAAGCTGATGCGTTATCAGTGATTAAATTATTCGGGAAATCAAAGCGATACAAGATGTTATTTTCAAGGAATGAAATAATTATTGCATCTATAGCTTGTCTGGTGGGAATTGCTTCGATCCATTTCGTGAAGTAATCTGTTGCCGTGAGAATCCACCAATGCTGACCGGAAGAAGCGGGATGAATTTCACCAATGAAATCCAACCCCCATTGCTGAAAAGGGGCACTCACCTCAATGGGATTAAGCGGCAAAGGCTGTAATTTCTGCCTTCCTTCAAAAATCTGGCATTTATGATAGCTCTTGACAACCTTATATACATCAACAAACAATTTCGGCCAATAGTATCTCGCTCTCAGAACTTTATTTGTTGTTGTTTTCCAAAAAAGGTGACCACCACAATCTCCTTCATGGAAATCGTCCATGATCTACTTTGCTTCTTCTTCCACCAAACAATTCAAAAGAACACCACTAGGATCTTTCCAATAAAGTGCAGAATTTAGAATGCAAAACTTGGCAGCCTTTAATTTGAGAGTTCTAGCTTTGTTTCTAGTCATGCCGAGTGGTGGTGACAAATTTTGAAGCACATATATGATATCTAAATACCACGGAGAAAGAGCAAACATTTCAGATACCTAAATTGACGAACCTTCCTCATTCTCATCGGACATAGCAGTGATCAGATTTATGTCTAAGGCGTGCAAGTTTGATTCAGCCATTAACTTTGCCAATCCATGTCCTTTAACAAGCTTTGTGGGCTTTATTTCCACATCATATTCCAACAAAGCTGCAATCCACTTGCCTTGTCTTCCTTCTGGATCTATCTGCACTAAAACATCTTTGACAGCAGCGTTAGGAACATAAGCCAAAATATGAGAATGCAGAATGTATACCCGAAAATCTTTCAATGCTTTCACAAGTGCGAGGGCTTGCTTCTCAATGATGTTGTACTTTAAGGCTGCATCTCTTATAGTTCGGCTGAAGAAAGCAATTGGTCTCTCGTGATCATCTCTGATCTGCATCAACACGGCTGCCATAGTATGCTCCGAAGTGAATGAAAATGTTGGCATTATGTTTTCTGGTATGACTGTATGTTACAGATGTTGTACTTGATGGCAACTCCAGTGGCAAGGCTCTCAGTTTGTTGAAAATTAAGAAGGACGCAGGAAACCAGTTCAGGAGGTGCGTACCCGCAGGTACACCATGCAGGGTCCGCGTCCAGCGACGCTGGCCAGCCGTTCAGGGGGTGCGTCCACCCAGTGCACACATTTCAAGGCAGAGAAAAAGCATGTGGGGGTTTCTTGTGTGGTATCCAGCCGACGGTTTTGTGTTTCTATGGTGTCGGCTCGTGGTATTGTTCCATGTTTTGGGGAGGAGCTTGCCTATATAAAGCAAAGGAGTTCATTTGGATTGAGCATTGTCTTTGGTTGAATATCTTATTTGGTGAGATCTAGTCCAGATCTAAGAGGGCGAATCTTCTAATGGACTGTGATCTCTATGGCGCATGATCAGATCTGTAGATCTGACTGTTTGGGTTAGTCTTGAAGTCTTCATATCATTTATATCTGAAGGGACGCAGGTTCAGTGGAAGAAAAGCGCGCCGGGACGCAGTGCAGAGTCGGGAGATCTGCGTGGGGACGCAGGGCAGACGAAGTTCAGGTGCGTCTGGGACGCAGCGCAGTGACTGTAGATCTGCGTGGGGACGCAGAGCAATCAAGGTTCAGGTGCGTCTCTGAAGCAAAAGACGCGGCGCGATAGTGTGTTCAGGTGCGTCTCTGTAGCAAAAGACGCGGCGCAATAGTATCTTTGGGTGTGTCCCTGAAGCAACAAAACGCAGAACAGTTAAAGGAACAGTGCGTGGGCACGCAGCGCAGCGGAAGGATATCTGCGTGTGGATGCAGAGTAGAAGAAGGTTTACTGCGTCTGGTCGCAGGCCACAGAAGGAAAAACAGCGTCTCTGTTTTAAGATGTTATGTTGATTGAATTTCTCTGTTGATAAGGTGTTCTGGGTTAGTTCTGTTATTGCTGATCTGATATCTGTAGTGGTCTATATCTGTTATGTACTTGTTGATCATCTGATGCTTTATGAAAAGAAGTAGGGGGTTGTAGCTCCCTTCCAGGAGTAGACTTGAAAACGAGAAAGAGAGAGAGTTGTAGCTCTCTGCAGGTTGCAGCCTGCGTACTGGTAAAGGACTGCACCAGTACAAAATCATTGTAAAAGAAGTTTCTAAATTGAAAGAAGATAGAGACATATTGCAGCAGGTGGTTTTCTCCCACATTGGGTTTCCACCTTACATCTTGTGTTCTTTGGTGTGACTGTCTATTTTCTTTGTTCATGCTCATTATTTTATGGTACTGATATGCAAGAATAATTCAAAAGATCAAATAAAGAAGATTTGTTAAATTGCTAGATAATACTGATTCACCCCCCCTCTCAGTATTATTTCCAACAATTGGTATCAGAGCAGGTCCTTCAGAGAAGCTTGATCGCTTGAAGGTAGATCGTTCATCATGAGCAACTACGAGAGAGAAGCATCAATCAGGCCACCGATTTTTGATGGGACAAACTTCAATTATTGGAAGGTAAGAGTTACTGCATATCTTCAATCTCTTGGTACAGAAGTTTGGGACATTGTAGAAACAGGCTATGCTTTTCCTTCAGCTACTCCTACAGATCCAGCTGAGAAAAAGAAGTATGAAACAAATGCAAAAGCAGTCAGTACTCTATTAGGAAGTATATCCCAAACAGAATTCATGAAGGTAATGCACTTCAAATCAGCAAAAGAGATATGGGACAAAATGGTCACGAGCTATGAAGGAGATGAACAGGTAAAACGAGCTAAACTTCAAACTCTCAGGATTCAATATGAGACTCTCAAGATGTATAATGATGAAAGTGTGGCTAATTATTTTCTTCGGGTAGATGAGATTGTTAATTGTATGAAAAATTTGGGTGAAGAAATAAAAGAGGCTATAGTAGTTGAAAAGATTCTAAGATCATTATCCCCCAAGTTTGAATCTAAAGTATCTGCAATAGAAGAAAAGGAAAATCTCCGTGTTCTCACTATGTCTCAGCTACATGGAATTCTAACTGCTTATGAAATGAGAAAGGGAGGTCCATCAGACAGAAGGGAAGCTGCTTTTAAGGAATCAGGCAAAGAAGATTACTATGAAGCAAGCCATGTTCCAGAAGAAGAGGAAGAAGAATCAAACTTTGTCAGAAATCTTCAAAGGGGTTCTGGGAGGTTCAGAGGTAAGCTACCTTTTAAATGCTTTGCTTGTGGAAGAGTAGGTCATTATGCTGCAAAATGTCCTTATAAGGATAAAGGAAAGGAACCTGCTAGATGGAATAAGAAACAAAGTACAAATAAGAAAAGCTACTACACCCATGAAGATAGTGATGGCTTATCAAACAGTGATGAAGATGAACAAGGTAATAAATATAAGCTGTTAATGGCATTTGAAGATGATGATTATGAGGATGCTGTAGATGTGGATAATCTCTATGATGAAATTACTAGACTCAAGAGATGTATAGAAGAAAAGAATGTGATCATTGATACTCTACAATTTCAAATTGATGAAAAGGAAAAACATCTTGAAAAACTAGAAGGTGAAATTGTTGGTCTCAGAAAAGAAATTGAGAAAACAAAAGCTATTAATCTTAAGTTTGTCAAAGGATCTGAAACTTTGGATGAGATTATCAATGTGCAGCGGTCTCCTCTAAACAAGACAGGTTTGGGCTATAGTGGAGAAACCTCTCAAGCATCCACCTCAAAAAGTTATCTTGATGCAGCAAGAAGAAATGAGCAGAAGAACAATGAAGATAATCAGGTAAAGCAGGGACGAATTACAAACAAAAACTATCAGGGGCAATCCATCTTAAGGGTGAACAAAAGCTACAACCAGCCACAGGTAAAATCTTCTCAGTTTGGTTCAAGAATAGATGAAAATAGAAATTACAATCAGTTGGCTAGTAGATTCAATAACCGCAGAAGCTTCTTCAATGGACAATGCTTTTCTTGCCATAACTTTGGTCACAAAGCAGCTCAATGTGTTGCATATAAAACAATCATGACTAGGGAAGCTCAAAAACAAAGAAGTATGACAGGGATTACAAAAAGGACCTATAACAACTTTTCGGCTCTTGAAAATGAAGTTGAATGTTCTATTTGCAATAATTTTGGTCATGAAGACTCTGAATGCAGGAGCAGGTTTCAGGAGAAAAAGGAACAAGAGCGGAAAAAGGAACAAGCCACAAGCACCAAAACATGGAGAATAAAGGAACCTCAAACAGAAAGATGTGGGATAGCATTTTATGCAGAAGGACAGGAAAATCTATGGTACATTGACAGTGGATGTTCGAAACATATGACAGGTGATAAAGAAAAACTTGAATCTTATTCTACTTTAGAAAAGGGAAAGAAAGTTTCTTTTGGAAATGATACTCCTGCAACTATAAAAGGAAAAGGGATTGCTCCTTTAAAAGAAAAGGTCAAGGCTGGAAATGTTTTGTATGTTGATGGATTGAAGCATAATATTCTAAGTGTCAGCCAGATGTGTGATCAAAGAACCGAGGTTATTTTCAGATCGAATGGATGTCTTGTTCGTGATCTTGATACAGGTAAAACAGTACTCAAAGGCAAAAGAACTCCAAATAATCTGTACATATTTGAAGAAGGACAACAACAATGCTATCTGAGCAAGGATGAAGAGCACTGGTTATGGCATCGAAGGTTGGGACATCTAAGCTTCTCACAAATAAGGAAAGCATGCAAATATCAGGCAGTTCGCGATCTTCCAGATATCAAAATTCCTGACAACACCATATGCAGATCATGTCAGTTTGGAAAACAAACCAGGGCTAACTTTCCAGAGAAGGAAGGATCAGCTAGCATGCCTCTTGAGCTAGTACATACAGATACATGTGGTCCATTCAGGAAAAGAACACCTAGAGGAGAGGAATACTTGATATTATTTATTGACGATTTCTCCAGGTTTGTCTGGTTAGGACTTATGAAGCACAAAGATGAAGCTTTCGAAAAATTCAAATCCTTCAAAGCCTTGGTTGAAAATGAATCAGGTCACAAAATTAAGTGCCTCAGATCCGACAGAGGTGGGGAATTTACTTCAAATGAATTTTTCGATTTCTGTGATGAACATGGCATAAGGAGAGAATTCTCTACAGCTAGAACTCCTCAGCAAAATGGAGTTGTTGAAAGAATGAACAGAACAATCCAACAAATGGCTCGTGCTATGCTTGATGAATCAGGAACTCCCGCAACTTTCTGGGGTGAAGCTGCACATGCTGCGGTTATTATTCTCAACAAGACAAATGTCCGGGTGAACAGCACTCAAACTCCTCATGAGCTCTGGAGTGGTAAAACTCCTTCGGTAAAGCACTTCAAAATCTTTGGGAGCAAATGCTATATCAAGAATACTGATGAGCAGCTTGGCAAACTTGAACCTAGAGCAGATGAAGGCATTCTTCTTGGTTACTCTCCACATAGCAAAGCATACAAGTGCTACAATAAAAGACTTGGCAGAATTGTTGACAGCATTGATGTGGTGGTTGATGAGAAGGGATACATTCCTAGGCAAGTACATCGGGAAGATATCGAAGAAGATGAAGGCTACCCTCAAAGACAGAATGATGAAGAAGAAGAACCTCAAGAAGAACCTCAAGAAGAACCAGAGGAGCAGACAAGAATAGAAGAGAAAACTCCATCCAGATATGTTCAGAAGAATCATCCAGAATCTCAGATTGTGGGGCAGAAAGAAGCAGGGGTACAAACAAGAAGAACAGTTGCAGAAGCCTCAAGCTATTTGGCATTACTATCCTCTACTGAACCACAAAATGTGAAAGAAGCATGCAAAGATGAATGTTGGGTAAAAGCAATGGATGAAGAACTTGAGCAAATCGAAAAGAACAACACTTGGGAGCTGGTTCCTAGACCAAAGGATAAGAATGTTATCGGAACAAAATGGGTCTTCAAAAATAAATTGAATGAAAATGGAGAAGTAATTAGAAACAAAGCCAGACTTGTTTGTAAAGGGTATGCGCAGCAAGAAGGAATAGACTTTGAAGAAACTTTTGCTCCTGTTGCAAGACTTGAGGCCATCCGAATGTTCCTTGCTCTCTCAAGTTTTCAAAACTTCAAAGTATTTCAAATGGACGTGAAATCAGCCTTTCTGAATGGAGACTTGGAAGAAGAAGTGTACGTTGAACAGCCAGATGGGTTCATTCTTGGAAATGATCCAAATCTTGTATGCCGATTGAAAAAGGCTCTCTATGGTCTCAAACAAGCTCCAAGGGCTTGGTACTACCGGTTGGACAAATATCTTCATCAACAAGGTTTTTCAAAAGGTTCAGCAGATAGCAATCTGTATATAAAAGTTGAAAATGACAAATTGCTAATACTTGTTGTGTATGTAGATGACATTATTTTTGGCAGCAATGAAGAAGCTATGAGTCAAAGTTTTGCCTCGGTCATGCAGAAAGAATTTGAAATGTCCTTGCTAGGAGAACTGACATATTTCCTTGGTTTGCAAATCCAACAAAAGGAAGGAGGAATCTTTTTATCTCAAACCAAGTATCTCAAACAGATTTTGAAGAAATATGGCATGGAAGATGCAAAACCAGTATGTACACCCATGGTCACAGGATGTAGTCTCAGTGCAAATGATGAATCTGCAGCAGTACATCAACCAACCTACAGATCTATGATTGGAAGTTTACTATATTTGACAGGTACCCGACCACACATCATGCATGCAGTTGGAATAGTTGGAAGATTTCAGGCAAATCCGAAGGAGACTCATCTTCAGGCAGTAAAGAGAATCTTCAAATATCTTCAAGGGACTCAAAATTATGGCTTATGGTATCCTAGAGATACAGATCTTTCTCTTCATGCTTATACAGATGCAGATTGGGCCGGAAGCGTGGATGACAGGAAAAGCACAAGTGGTGGTGCGTTCTTTATGGGTTCCAGACTGGTATCTTGGTTCAGCAAGAAACAGAGTTCGATCGCCTTGTCTACAGCTGAAGCGGAATATGTTGCTGCTGCATCTTGTTGCACCCAACTTCTTTGGATGATGCAGACTTTGCAGGATTTTCAAATCACTTGTACACCACCAATCCCCATCTTATGTGATAATACAAGTGCAATCAGCATCTCAAAGAACCCTGTTATGCATTCAAAAACCAAGCACATACCAATCAAGTACCATTTTCTCCGGGAACAAGTGCTTGAACAGAAAGTCAAGTTGGAGTATGTTCCTTCCAAGGAACAAGTTGCTGATATTCTCACCAAACCATTGCCCAGGGACACGTTTGAATACCTCAGGCAAAAGCTGGGGGTTGTTGATGCATCATCTTATTGTTGAACATCTTCTTATTGGTGGTACAGGCTCAGGGGGAGCACATAATGCATTGTTGGCATTATGGAGAAGGAGATCTTGGAAATAGCTGCAATATGTCTCTATCTCTTTCATGGTGGATCTCTGGTTATTTGTTGCAGATCTGGAGGAGCATGAGCTTAGGGGGAGCATACCCTTTGCCCTTGATGTCAAAGGGGGAGAATGAAGCTGAAGTTTGTAAGGTTGCCATCAAGTCCAAAGGGGGAGATTGTTGGCATTATGTTTTCTGGTATGACTGTATGTTACAGATGTTGTACTTGATGGCAACTCCAGTGGCAAGGCTCCCAGTTTGTTGAAAATTAAGAAGGACGCAGGAAACCAGTTCAGGAGGTGCGTACCCGCAGGTACACCATGCAAGGTCCGCGTCCAGAGACGCTGGCCAGCCGTTCAGGGGGTGCGTCCACCCAGTGCACACATTTCAAGGCAGAGAAAAAGCATGTGGGGGTTTCTTGTGTGGTATCCAGCCGACGGTTTTGTGTTTCTATGGTGTCGGCTCGTGGTATTGTTCCATGTTTTGGGGAGGAGCTTGCCTATATAAAGCAAAGGAGTTCATTTGGATTGAGCATTGTCTTTGGTTGAATATCTTATTTGGTGAGATCTAGTCCAGATCTAAGAGGGCGAATCTTCTAATGGACTGTGATCTCTATGGCGCATGATCAGATCTGTAGATCTGACTGTTTGGGTTAGTCTTGAAGTCTTCATATCATTTATATCTGAAGGGACGCAGGTTCAGTGGAAGAAAAGCGCGTTGGGACGCAGTGCAGAGTCGGAGAGCTGCGTGGGGACGCAGGGCAGATGAAGTTCAGGTGCGTCTGGGACGCAGCGCAGTGACTGTAGATCTGCGTGGGGACACAGAGCAATCAAGGTTCAGGTGCGTCTCTGAAGCAAAAGACGCGGCGCGATAGTGTGTTCAGGTGCGTCTCTGTAGCAAAAGACGCGGCGCAATAGTATCTTTGGGTGCGTCCCTGAAGCAACAAAACGCAGAATAGTTAAAGGAACAGTGCGTGGGCACGCAGCGCAGCGGAAGGATATCTGCGTGTGGACGCAGAGTAGCAGAAGGTTTACTGCGTCTGGTCGCAGGCCACAGAAGGAAAAACGACGTCTCTGTTTTAAGATGTTCTGTTGATTGAATTTCTCTGTTGATAAGGTGTTCTGGGTTAGTTCTGTTATTGCTGATCTGATATCTGTATTGGTCTATATCTGTTATGTACTTGTTGATCATCTGATGCTTTATGAAAAGAAGTAGGGGGTTGTAGCTCCCTTCCAGGAGTAGACTTGAAAACGAGAAAGAGAGAGAGTTGTAGCTCTCTGCAGGTTGCAGCCTGCGTACTGGTAAAGGACTGCACCAGTACAAAATCATTGTAAAAGAAGTTTCTAAATTGAAAGAAGATAGAGACATATTGCAGCAGGTGGTTTTCTCCCACATTGGGTTTCCACCTTACATCTTGTGTTCTTTGGTGTGACTGTCTATTTTCTTTGTTCATGCTCATTATTTTATGGTACTGATATGCAAGAATAATTCAAAAGATCAAATAAAGAAGATTTGTTAAATTGCTAGATAATACTGATTCACCCCCCCTCTCAGTATTATTTCCAACAGAAAACAATATAAAATCCTGAGTGTATTCCGGGCTGATTAGAACTAGAGCTGAAGAAAGAGCCAATTTGACTAAATTGAATGATTTTACAGCCTCTTCCGTCCACTTCACTTGGCTGTCCTTCTTAAGCATGTTTGTAATCTCTCTTAGGTGTTCAGTAAGATTAGGTACAAAGCGGCATAAAAAATTCATTTTACCATTGAAAGATTTAATCTCCTTCTTATTCCGGGGTAGATCGATTTGCTGAATAGCTTGTACACGTGCTGGATCGATACAAATGCCATGTTTTGAGATAATGTGCCCAAGTAGTTTGCCCTCCTCCATGGAAAACAAGCTCTTTTTCGGATTCAGCGATAGACCATATTTTCTGCACTTTTGAAAGACAGTTTTCAGATGATACATGTGTTCTTCATCAGATTTGGAAAACACCATTAGATCATCAAGGTATACAACCAAAACGACATCCTTCTCATTTGCAAAAGCCAAGTCCATTGCCCGCTAAAAGGTGGCACCCGCGTTCTTCAAACCAAAAGGCATTTTAGCGTAATGAAAAGTTCCCCACGGAGTGGTGAATGTTGTCTTGTCTCGGTCATCTTCATGGACAGAAATTTGGTTATATCCAGAATAACCATCAAGTAGTGACATACGAGATGCTCCAACTACTCGCTGAAGTATATGATCCATTTTGGGCAGTGGATAGTTATCTTTCAATGAAACTTTATTGAGATTCCTAAAATCAATGCACAAGCAAATCTCACCTGTCTTCTTCCACACGGGCACCAAATTAGAGATCCAGTCCAAAAATCTGATGGGAACAATGATTCCTTATTTGTACAACCTGTTTATCTCCTTTTCAATTGATGGCAGCAGTTTTGGATTTAGCCTTCTCAACTTCTATCTGAAAGGTTTCTGATTAGCCTTAATGGGTATAGTGTGCTGAATTATATTGGTATCGTATGTCTTCAAGTCAAAATAGTCCCAAGAAAACACATCAGCAAATGAAGACAACAAACTGATGTATTTGGCTTTCATCTTTTGTGGCAATGCTTTAGACAGTTTTACCATTTTAAGATTAGCAGCTGTTCCGATATTGACTTCTTCAACACCCTTCTCTATTGGCTGCAATGTTGGTTTGCGGGCTACGTCATCTTGATCAAAGAGTTCTTCTAAAGGTATCAAGCCTTTAGGAATAATGTTATCCTTTAGCTGCGACACGTCCATTTGATTGATCTGCACCTCATCTTTGTCATCATCATTTTCTACATCAATTGAGGTCTCTTTGAACTTACCTTTGTTTTGCAGAAAATCATTGATCTCCTCATCATCTTGGAAAACTTGCCAATATCTCTGATTGTCGGGGACAGTCGGATGATGCTTGACATGAATTTTGAGTTTATTACTGGAGTTCATTGGAATCTTCAAACTACTGGCTTCCTTAGCAAGAGCATCAGCAATTTTGTTTTGAACACGAGGCACACATGTCAAGGTATATTCTAAAAATAATTTCAGGATGCATTCCGGTAAGCCCGCATCCGAGGATGCTTTGCTTGATATTTACCTCTGACCTGCTTAATCACCAATTCGGAGTCGCCATATACTGCAATCCTCTTAGCATTCAGCTTTCTTAGAATTTTTAGGCCAGCAATCAGAGCTTCATACTCAACCTCATTGTTTGAACAATCAAAAGCTAATTTGTAAGAGCATACCCGCACATTACTAGGAATTTTGTTCGGGGCGGAGGAAGGACTGCGTACCCAAATACCAATTCTAGCACCATCATTTCCCACTGCACCGTCGAAATACATGGTCCACAAACCTTCTTCCTCTTCTTCCAAGTGCTGAAATTTTGTTGGCTATGTTTTTCCTGCTTGCTGTCCATTACCTTCAACTGATTTCTCAACGGTGTTTTGCTGTCCTCTTCCTTCTTTATTCAAAACTTCTCTGAAATTTTCTACTATTTCTGGAATACTTTCTGCTTCTACTAACTAACTATCAACATCATTAAAACTATCTGAATGCAAAACAAAAGACTCTAGATCTGTATGTATATAATTAATTGGATGATTAATGGGTTTCTCCTTGCTTGTAATCATGTATTTCATTTTTTGTTCCCGATATACTTTTCTCATCTGGCCAAACACCGGAATTGTTGCATAGGAGAAATCTAGTTGTAGTGTCCCTTTCAATTTTGCTGCCCAAGACCTGGAAAGAAGCATGCCAAACCTGGGAGGAATATCCGCTACAACAATATCCATCAAAACATTCTTCATTGGGATTTGATCCAAACTCACAACCAAGTCTTTGATGAGCCCGATACATCTCACTTTGGTGGAATCAAACGAATAGAGATCATGGTATTTCCGGGTGACGTCCAAACCCAACTTATCCATGATAGCCTTGGGCATGAGATTGTGAGAAGCTCCGGAATCGAACATGGCATTGTGTAACACAAAATCATGCAATCTTAAACTGATATAAAAAGGTGGCACATCATTATCTGGAGACTCACCATTCAATGCTGTCCCAAAAATCATTTTGGGTTGATCATCTTCGACATTCACCATATCGGACATTGGATCACAATTCAAAATTTTAGAAACTTGCCCTCTATAACTGTTGTTCTTCATTATTTTAGTCAAGGAAATGGATACCTTCAATTTATAAATTTCATTCTCTAAACTAAAAGCGGAAGTCTTTTCTACCTCTTTGATTGGGACTTCTTTCTTTTCCTTTTCTCTCGATACAATTTGCTGATTTGATTTTCTGCTGATGGTGATTCGCTGCTATCAGGATCGAGTGCCTCTTTGCCTTTCTTTTGTGTAACTGATGAATCATTCTTTGATGACGAAACTTCCTTCCTCTTCTAAATTGGGTTAACCGGCACATCTTTGTTTCTAAGTGAATATTTCCGCTGCTGAGCAGACAGAGCATTCATATAGCCTCTTTGATACTCATCTGATTCTTCTTCCAAAACTGTGTCACTTGCTAGAATGAAATCTGTGTCTTTGTGTGCAGCTGAACTTTTTGCATACTCCTCCTCTTAAGTAATGTAAATAGGCAAATCATCAGGAGTAAAGAAGTGGTTCTCTTCCCCTATTACCTTCCCTTCCTCATCAAACTCTAGTCCATGCACAAAATATTGTTGAAGAGGTGGTTGTATTGGTTGCTGTGTTGTTTGATCTTGGACTCGTTGATCTCTCTGCCTTATTCTGTATTGTGGCTTTTGCTGGCCACGGAAGTTAGGATTTCTAACTTGTAGCTCAGTTTTGTCGAGTTTCACCCTTTCAAGCATTTTCTCTACCTTCCTGAGTAATTGATCCTTCGAGGAAGAGTCTTCCTTTACTGTGACCTTCTTTTCCGCTTTTGCTCTAGCCCTCTTGGTCAACAGATTTGCTTCAACGCTGACCACGATTTTCTGCATGTCTTCCATTGTGACCGGCTCTCTTTCCCTTAGTTGATAAGCCATATCAGCATCAAAACCATCCGGAAATTTCATCATGGCTAGTCCCACAGGTGGCCTTATATGAATAGGAATTTAATTATAAACAGAATTGAATCTAATGCAGTAGTCTTGGACCGACTCACCAGCGTTTCGTTTGATCTCCTCATACTCAGCAAGAATTTGAAGAGGGTTCTTTTCCAATTCCCAGCAGTCTAAAAATTGCCTTTGCAGGTTGGCCAAGGTAGCGGTACGTGCAACCAGCAAAGCTCTGAACCATTTCCTAACTTCACCTGCAAATTTTTGTACAAAGAGTCTCATTGCTACATTTTCTGGATCGATCTCATGAAGGTCATAGAAATCTGCCATTCTGTCCACATGTTGCTGAGCGGTAATGCTGTGAGGAGCGCCATCAAATAAAGGGATTTTGCTTTGATAATCTGCGAGCATATCATCTAAAACTTGAGGCAGCACAAGAGGTGCAAAACGAGCAGCCATCACTCTTGGTGGGTTTGGTCTGGGAGGTGTTGGAGGAGTGTGTGCAGTTTGTAGGGAATTAACAATTGGAGTTTGAAGCTGTGTCGCAATATAATTATCAATTGACCAGTTAGCCCTTTCAGTTTCTAGGTCTACAAGAAACTGTGGATTGGGGACAGTAGAGTCAACAGCCCTTTTGGATTTGGTCTCGAACAACGATATTTTAAACCACTCATCAAAATCAAGCTCTTCAAGATACTCAAAAATGTCAGGACATGAATGGTAATTGAACATGGGAGTTATAGAGCTCTCTTGACGAAGAAGTCTTGGAATCAAATTGGGATTTTCGTATATATGAGGAGGATCTGGATCTGGATTAACTCTGGTATATCTTCTTGAAGCTAGTGTGCTATTTTCAAAAAAAATCAAAAGGACATGAACAACTTACTCAGCCTATCAAATCCTAAACTTATCATCCGGAAGTTTAGAATTATCAGAAGTATGGGGTGTTTGTAGGTTAAGCCTGCCGTTTACGCAACGAAGAAGACTAACAAACAAAGAATTTCGTCCCCATTGGAGTCACCACTATGTTAGAGACTAAACCTACCTTAGGCTGAGGAAGACAAAATTTAGGATAACCACAAACCACGCTCAGTCTGGTAGCTAGCCCTACCAGAACAGGAGAGGGCTCTCTCCAGGTCACACTCACGAAAATAAACAATAGGGTCTGAGATGACTCAAAAATGAATACTAATTTTAGGCTAGGTAAATAAATATGATAGAGGTATTTTGATGAATGATTGAGTTTTCTGGGATGTATGGGACCAAGGAACAACATGAACAGAAAATTTAACTCAAAGACGTAGATTATTTCGTGAGGCAAGAATGCAGAAAGTCTAGCAATTAGATTTGAAATAATATGAAGTGGAGAGATTGTTTAAGAGTGTGAAAAGGGCATAAATACATGAATCCTTTTCAACAGAAGAAAACATAGAACGTGAAAACTTTCCCAAGGCAAAGTAGTACACTGAATTCTACCTTTTCTTACTTAGAATCTTTCACTGGAAAAAAATATGAATGAAGTATGAAACATAACGAAATACATATGAAACATAAAGAAAATACATTTGCTAAACTCACGCCACAGGAATCTCATGAACCAGAGCTACAACCTTTCATTAATTTGTTGGGTGTGGAGCCTGTTTATCTTCTATATTCAAAGGTATCGCCACATTGGACCCCAGTTCGAAATCGTTGCCGCCCGTAAAATATTCGCTGCAGGGGGGGTCCAGGGGGGGGCGGCTGCGACCTTTGGGAGCCCCCCCCCCTGGCGGGGGTTTCGGGGGAAGCGCTCCCAAAGCTAAAAACAGCTGTAAAATTGCCTTGTAAAAGTATAGTAATTTCTAGTCAATCTGGGTGTTCATTAGGCGGATGATCTGACGGTAGAACTTATGTTTAGTTTAGGGTTTTTTTCCCTAGAAGGCAACCCCTCTCTTTGTATGAGGGCATTTTATTTGAGGCTGTGTGATAGATGTGTATTCTGTGAGTGGGAAATAGAGAGGTGAGACTGTGAGAGAAAACAAAGGATATTACAGCGGATCTGTTGTAGGTTGTGTCTCTTCATTTCGCTGGATAATAGAAAGGAAGGACTGGCTGTTCGGGGTGGACGTAGCCCAAACTGGGTGAACCATGTATATCTGTTTCTCTCTTGTTTTATGTGCTTTCTGTGTTTATATTTCTGCAATATTTTATGTGTTCCATTGCTCCATAATATATAATTTTCTAACATAATTCTCTGTCAAAATGTACAGTGAGTGACTGGGTTTCTCTCCCACAGTTTCCCAGAAATTCCAACCAACTCTTTACAAATGATTTTTCTTACAATAAATAGACTCTGCCATCAAGAAATGGATCGACCCAAATTTGAGGATTTTTTTAAATCATTACAAACTGGAAATGAAAAGCCAACCATTAGTAATAGGTCCAGCGTTACAAAAAAAACAAAAATGGAGCGTAGATTTTTTGGGCGACTGCACGCCTTCCTTTTGCCACTTGGATAGAAGCCAACCTTTGATGAAATTTTTTTTAAACTTTGCCTTTGATGCCGAGAAAAATTATTTTTAATGAATGGGCTCATTTGGAGAAAATTGCAAATCGACATCTCGCGGAGCGGAAGTGATTTTGGCCTTTGGGTCTCTGTGCGCCGCGCCAAAATATGTATGCATCGCGCCACTTTGGAGGTGGTTTTGAGGCACTTCCTGAAGTCCAAATTGAGCCCAAGTATGCTTGTTGGAAATCCCTACCTATCTACTTTCCAACCCAAGTGGAATTTCTGAATTTGGATGCCATTTGCCCCTCCAAAACTGCAATCTCCCAAGACTGCTTCTTGTGTGTCAAAATAGGGGCAGAGAGGTCATTTTTTGGGTTTTTTTGACCTCCTGACGACTCAAAAATTGCCCAAACTTCGTGGCCATGCACCAACAGTTGTAATTTTCCATGGAAAATGCAAAAATATAAACTTTTTGTCATTTGGAGCTCCCTAGAGAAAGTGCGCGCCAGGTGGCGCGACGCAGAGGGAGAAAAACCCTGTTTCTTGTGCACAAAATTTCAAAACGCAAAAATGTGCTCCAAATTTCTTGAAATTTGGGTTGTACCTTCTCTATCACATGTCATGCTGGACCAATGAAGCCTCAGCCAAGATTCGGAGCCGATCTTGCTCTTTTTACCTATTTTTTCTTTTTGTCACCTTCCTCAATTTCGCCTTTAGGCTCCTGATTCTTGCTTTGGAGCTCATGTTTCCAGCCATGTAATGGTGAGTCATGCGCCTCAGCATTGCTTTTTCCATATTAGCCTTCTCCACCAGCTACTCCAAGTGAACGTTCACTTTCTCTAAAACATACTCCCGATCCTCATCTCTTTGCTCCATAGGTCTACCTTGTGCTGCCATGATGTGTTGCCAGTTTTCCTTGATCAGTTGCAACTCTATCTCAGCTTGCCGATCCTCAAGTTTTTTGTTCCTCTACTCCAGGTATGTAATATTCCATTTGGCTCTCTCCAAGTCAAGGGATAAGGCTTGGATCTCTAATTGCTGCTCCTAGATGATCTCTTTACGCTGTGCAATTTTTCGATCCGTATCGGTATCATCATCATGAAGGAGAACGAAGTCGGTCTCTCGTTCACCTGATGGCCCCTCATCATGCATTGGCTCCTTACCTCTGTCCTGTACCTATAGTGCTGATGTCGGAAGTGAGGCCCCTTCCACCCCGGGTGGAGATAACACTCGCTTTGTTGCTACAAACAAATGTCTAGCGCCCCTCTGATATGTGACGAATACCGGCACACTGGCGGTCTCATGGTGCTCGTACTGATGAGAAGGTTCCCCTGTCTCAAATCTAGTCTCTGGAGGTCCCTGTGAAGCTCAGAAGAAGTCACGGAGATGAAATCGTCCCAAGTGATACCTTGTAGATCAAGCTAATGCACCACCAAAATGTTGATGAGAGCAAAATGATAAACACTGTTAAGTTGCTGCTGAGGGGTTTTACGCTGTATAAAGGTGGTCATCCTCTCTATGTTCCGGCAAATGAAATATGGAATGTTCATCATCCGTACCCTGGTGAAATGCATGAGCAACCTGATGTGATAAGCATAAAGACAATAGAATCGTCCCTCACAGCTGAAATATTTCATAATCAATCTCATTAGTGGAGCATATTCATCTTTCAGATATCAGAATGGAAAGACTCTTTTGAGCTACCTCAAGAAAGTGGTTTTAATATATGGCTCATAATGATGCCGATCAATCTTCTGCTTCTTATTCCATGGTTCTCCAATGTTCGGTATGCGGGTTGCTAATGAGACAGATTCTGGTGTGAGTGTGAAGGTGACACCAGCTAAAGTAGCCTGATCTCCATGTTAGTGCAGTGCGAATAGATGAGCCAGCTCATGATGAAATTGAACACTAGCCACCTTTTGACAAAACTCAAAGCATGACTGACGCTGGAAACACGACATAGCAAGAGGGCAGGCCTGCAATTCTGTAAGGGTGGTCAGTTCTTCTCTAACATGTCTGCCACTTTTTTGAGGCCTCCGGTGAGCCTGTTCTTTCGAGGATGAGTCGCTTTCGGTTTCCATTTCATAGTCTGATACATGCTCAGATGCCATGACTGTTGTTTTTCCACTGCCTTAGAGAAAAAGATGTTGGTGATAAAACTGTGTTTGGACTGCTTTTGTGATGTGTTGAAATCTGCCACCAAGGGGAAAAATGCAATAAGGGATTGTTAGGAAGGGGAATAATATGAAGGGATTAGGGACTATGAGGAGGAATTTTATTTAGGGACATGTAGGGGGTTTAGGAAATTTTATATAGGGTAGGGTTTGGGGTTTTACATTTGACAAATGAGCAGAGGGGATAGGGAATAGGAGTTTAGTAATGTTTTAGGATAGGGAAAAATGGGAAAAATGGAATAGGGAAGAAGGGAATGATGGAAAGAAGGGAAAAATGAAATGGAGGAGGAACCTTGGCACCAACACAATGAATTTGCAACCCTAACAACAATTGTTTTGATGACTTTAAGTGGTAGGGTTTAAGAGTTTTTGTTGCAACCATAAGCAGTCATAAACCATCATCATACTAACACAAAAATGGATGAAACACTGAGAGATCAACCCCACCTGGAAAATTCAAGGGATTAAAAGGAAATTTGTTGCAATTCTGAGCAAAATCGAGCTTTTATGTGTACGCGCTGTGCAGCATACCCAGTGCGCCGCGCTGTTTGAGTGTGCCGCGCCCGTGTTATTTAACACTGTGTGGTCACGCCCAGTGCGTCGCGCTCCCTTAGTGCGCTGCACCACTCCGCCTGTGCGCCGCGCCTATCAAGACACCTCCAACTTCATCTAAAACGTGTGCTGGCTCACCAAATTCCTTTGAAATGATTTCTCTCCGACCTTGGCATGTAAAATGACTTTGATTCTTATGAGAAAATCTATATAAAGGCATGGAGTCATGGGTTTGATTTTTGTTTCTTCAAAACCCACTTTGCAATGTTTCATTTTGGCACTTTTTCCACAACTTAATACAACTCTGTATTTCACCTTCTCTTTTTGGATTTTTGACTAAAATGATGGAATTTTTGGCAATTTTTTGCAGGAGTAGTTGTCATGGCATTTGGCGAAGGATGACTAGAACCAAATTTTCAAGTTCTTCATGTTGGAGAACTTTACATATTTATCATAAACATTAATTTGACGATTTCCTCTTGAAAACAGAGTTTTGAAGAGGAATCACCCTTGAGTATTATGGATGATGAAAATCTGGAGATGAAACTTGTTGAACCTCCCTCTGGCCTGCTGGCATGTTTGGGTACTTGGAAAACACGACTTATGAAACCCTAGACCTATGACTGATATGATTTTTTTCCCATTAAAATACCAAATTTTGACTATAATTTAATGAACTTTGATGAACAGAGCTGAGCCAGCAGGTACAAAGCATGAGGGGTAATGACTGGCAAGACCCTTCCATCTGATTTATGGCATGCCCCTAGCGGAATGCAGCTGAGTGAATGGAGTGAGACACCTAAAAATGAAATGAAGAAAGAGTTTTGATCTCAGATGGAGGACTGACAAGACCGACTCTAATAGGATTGTTGATAGTTTGTGGAAGGTTGTGAAGTACCCTTAACATTTTGTAAAACTTATGAGTGAGGGAGACTTGTATGTTTGGGAGATCCATTTTCAAAGAGTGAATGCTTGAAGAACATGCTGGCTGGATCCCTCTGAGAAGGCTTGTGACGTCAAGACTTTGGTTGTAAGCTTGCTCTTATTTCATTATTAATACAATAAATGATGTTTTCCTACATCTTGTATGTAATTTACTTGATAGCTCATGACTTCTTGACTTTGTGAGTAAATAGATCATTGTTGTTTTCCGGTTACATGCTTTGTTGTATTTTCTTTGCATTGTTTCAGGTTGATCACTCATTAAGAGAAGGAAGCGGAATCTGGAGTAGCACAACGGAACTCCATCAACCACCGGTTGAGGTAGGCCTCCAGTCAAAGGGTAAGTCAAATTCAATGTTCTCAACAGTTATAAGACTTTCTGGAAGGGTATTAACTCTTGGAAAAGGATTATTGCTTTCTTGGATCTCAGTAAAACTCTTCTTCCTAATTAGATTCTAAGGATTATTTACAATTTCAGGTGGGTTAGGATCTGGGTGGGATCTTGTGTAGATTTTTCTGGGAGCCAGATCTTCAAATAGATTATTTACAACTAGGTATATATACATATTTTGGGTGGAAAAACAACCTAAATAGCTTCTACTTCACTGTCACCCAGAAGAAATAGCTTTGGAGCTCTTAAATCAATATTTACCAAGGAAATATTTTTCTTTTAAGGTCAGTTCCCCAGTATGGTCGCCAGAATGTTATCACTCCTTAATTTTCCTAGGTTGAGGAAGAAAACTACAAAGGTAACCACAAAATCACTTTTAAAGCTAGGATCTATTCCTTCTAGCTTCAGAAAGAGATCTCTCTATATGATTTAGATTTTCTGCTTCATAGTTTAGTCTAGATATTTGAGTTTGAGATGAGTTTTTTCAAAGGTTTGGTTGAAATATGTTGGAAAAATCCATTGGGAATGGAGTCATGAACCTTTGGGTAATCAATCACAAAATGAAAAAGTAGTTGTAACAGGGCAAGATAGGTAAACTTTTGGATCCTACAAAGTGTCTGTGGGGTGTGTTGTCACCTTCTGAAAAGAGAGTTCTAGTTGTACAAAGAGGAAAAAGAACAGAGATTTTTGGCGCTAGCCTCCAAGCCATAGAAGAACTCAAAGCTAAATCGAACACCATCCAATGGATAGTTCTCAGAATTATCTTTCCAACGATATATGGAACTCCCAAAAATTACTCCAAAATGAAAAGTTAGAGCAGGTTGAACGTTACCCTTGAAAACCGGAAAGAAAAGGAAAATGTTTAAGTTTAATCCCATATCTCAAAAATCGGAGTTTTCTAAAGAAAAATCATGGGAGTGCATTGGCAATCAGAAATCAATGATTGTCGATATCGTCTTATCAGTGATCAGAGGTCTGAGGCACATCGACAATCAGACATCGGGGGTCCTGTATGGCGCATCGGCAGGATCACATATTGGCAATCGCAACCACCCAAATGTATCACAAATCAACAATTAGCGATTTCAACTGATCACTCTTATGAAATCGCAGGAGGAATATGCCGATAAGTGTAAATCACCAGAAAGGGCTGAAAATGATTTGCAAAGGAAATCAGTGGAAAAGCAGGGGTAGGTGGGCCTTTTCTCTCTCCTCTAGGGGGTCATGTGGCGGAATACTATTGGTCCCAATGGGGCCATGTGACCACTGACATCATCATGACATGGCAGTACAGAGGACACGTGGCATGATGATCTGACATTTTGAGGGGTCCTATGGGGGCATATCTGAGTGACACATGTCACCACTCACAAGGTGACACGTGGCAGAGGATGACGTCACATCGAAGATTGCAAATTGACATTTGCAGGTTGAGGCATGTTATTACATCAAGGTTAAAACCCCAATTGCGATCCACCGAGAAAGGGGCTTCGATAAGGGGGCTTGCACGTGGTCACATAAAGAGCTAAAAGAATCAGGGGCTAAGAACAGAGGGTGATCAGTGATGGGCGATCAATGGTTGTGGTGTGTTGTGCATCAAAAGGAAACCATCGATTATGAACCTCCGATAAGGGGCCTAGCTAGTGGTCACAGGGAGAGCGAAGAACCAAGATCTAAGCAGGACAGACAATCCTGCATATCGATGATCGCAAGTATCAAACGGTGAAAAAAAGACGATGCTATGAAATTTCTGATTGAAATATCTTGGGTGGGCCCAATCAAAGTTTTGCGGTCAAAAGATATAGAGGGCGCAGACCCTCCCTTATCCTTTTTCCAAGTGGTCCAGACTGCATCGCGCATCGAAGATCACAATTTTGGGGAGGAGGCACCAAAGGAAAACATCAGAAATCATTGATATGCGGGATTCAATGTAACAAAGGAAAAAGACCCCCAGAGGGGAGTCCAAAGGCCCTAGCACCCGAGGACTAAGCGCCTAGTCGTAGCCCCTAGTCACATGAAGCAAATGGGGCTAAAGTGGATCAGAATGCCTCATCCCGTAAGGGCTTTTAATGGGAAATACTAATTTCATAGCTCCGCAACGAGGTAATGCACAACTTTAAAGTCGTGGTGGGTCAGTAGCTGAGGCATTTAAGAAAGGAGATGGAGCATTCAAAAATTAGCATGGGCCGACCCTGTAAGGCCTCTTGTGACATGAAATCTGAGTCAACACTGACAAAGTAAATGAAGACATGGAAGCTCAGGAGGACAAAGTAAATAAAGACATGAAATCTAGCATGGTGCTCCATGCAGAGGGAAGACGAAGTACCACCCACACAACCTCTGCTTTTGTACTATGGCATGAAATTGACAGTTGACCACTCCCATCTTTGAAGAATGAGTGATTCAAACAGTAAAGGCAGAAGAGACGGGAATTGGTTGAGCAACACAGGATGCCAGACCATGGACAAGCAACAACCTGAAGCAAAGGCGATCCCATGGATGGGCATGGAGATATTTTGTTGGCGTTTTCATCTGATTGTTGAATCATTTTGTTATCCTATAATGTGTCACCATTTAATGAAGCAATTAATATTTTGTAGTCATTTTTGGGCCACCAATCCATCCGAGCCTGAGACAGCTAGTCGATCTAACAATTGAGGCTCGACTGAGACATTTTTTTGTAATTACTATTCAATGCTCCCCTCTCCAGGTAAATAGTAGGAAGAAACACTTCACAAAGGTTCAAAACCCTAAAGAAAGAACTACATGTTATTTTCAAGACTGTATGACTTTATGATGTACATCTTTCAGAATATTAAGGAAATGGTGGTGATTCCTCCTTCAAGTACTACAGTATGTTACCCCCCTATTTAAATTCCATTATGTTCATGTTTCCTCTCTGATTTCAGGTAATCGTAGCTGCTAGAAACGTTTCATACATTCTTATAGATTCATTTGTATTGACTTGTTAATGCATGTGCCTGTATGGATCTTTGAGATTATATATTTAAAATTGTGCTCCATGAATCATCACACCCAATCCTCTTTCATCCATTATGTCTACCTATAACTCAAATAAGTGTAGAATTATTGATGCTTCAAGCTCTATGTTATGAGTGTAGAATTCTTGACACTTCAAGCTCTATGTGATGATTTATTCTATCTCCTTATCTTCTCTCATTTCTCTACCAAATCGTATTAAACTGTAGTTCCTTGAACTACTTGGCCTCCACTAGTTTATACATATATTTCTGTGATTTTTATATGTGAAGAAGTACCAGAAATACATGGCTTATGCCTTTAGATGAATGAACCAACCCATGTTGTTTAATATATATATATGAAGACATATGTACAAAAATATATGTGATGTCTGCAGCTTCCTGAGAATCATATGAGATACACAGAATCTAGATGTTCTGGGCATTGGTCTTGTAGAAATCTGAGGTTTTCTCTAGAGGCTACAACATCTTTTGGCGTCATTGCTGGAGAACTTATTGAAGGATTTTTCCCCGGGGATATGACAAATTAAGTACTCTTTGTGTAGGTGTGTTACACATTATTTTATCGCACCTCCTGCACTTCCCTGTGACATATCCCGAAGTGCCCGAAACATGACCATTGTATAGTATACTTGATGCAAGAGCATCAACGAGCCAAGTCAAAATCGAATTTTGGAACCTTCCAAAGGAGAATGCATGGCATGAGGATGAGATTTCCTCCAAATCTGATTGAGTTTGTTTTTAATTTGTTATTTTACGTAGATTTTGAGGGATGTGAGCGAAGATAGGGATTGATCGGATCTCTCTTGATCCGATCCGTATTGTGTTACTATATTTAACTGTAAGTGTGAGTGCATAGAAGAGGAGGCCGATGCAATGTAATACCAGGGCGAGTGTGTGGTCTAGCCCATCGAGGCCATATAGTTGTAATCGAGCTCAAAATATTAATGAAATCGATGTCTTTTTTTTTTATGTATTATTTGTGTGCATTTATTGAAATAAGTTTCAGGTTTAAACATATATTTTGCGTGAGGATTTTTTTAAGGCAGTAGCATGGGGTGAGATCTTAGTGTGGTAGCTATCGTGAAGCATGGCCATCCATTTCCAGTTTCACTGCATAACAGAAAATTTCATCCAAACGTGGACCCATAACCCACAGGTCCACGAATTGTGTAAAGATGCAGCTTTGCTACATCAAAGTGGTATCAGAGCAGAAAAAAAATTCTGTGTGGAGATGCAAATATGTTGAAGATTGGTGAGTTTGTGGTCTTTATATTTTCATACAGGTAGCAGTAGAATAAGGTGAGAAGATTGCAGTAGCCTAGAGCCAGGAGTGCTCAAATGGTTCCAAATAAGAGAGAACCAAAGAGATGCCAAAAGACTGAGCTCAGAGGAGAGAAGCTTGGTGAGGTATCGAGTAGTAGGAAGGACTTGTTAATGCAGAGGTTTTGTTGCAGCTCACAGAAAGATCATAAAGGCAATTCCATAGAGGAGGTGGGTAGAATTGCTAAGGGGTGAAGGGGGCATATGACCAAGAGGTCATAAAAACTTTTGTACCTCAGGAGTCTAATGCAGGAGCATCAACGACCCAAATCAAAATCAAATTTTGGAACCTTCCAAAGGAGAATGCATGGCATGAGGACGAGATTTCCTCCAAATCTAATTGAGTTTGTTTGTAATTTGTTATTTTACGTAGATTTTGAGGGATGTGAGTGAATATAGGGATTGATTGGATCTCACTTGATCTGATCCGTATTGTGTTACTCTATTTAACTGTAAGTGTGAGTGAATAGAAAAGGAGGTTGATACAATGTAATACCAGGGCAAGTGTGTGGTCTGGCCCATCGAGGCCATATAGTTGTAATCAAGCTCGAAATATTAATGAAATCAATGTGTTTTTTTATGTATTATTTGTGTGCATTTATTGAAATAAGTTTCAGTTTTAAACATATATTCTACGTGAGGATTTTTGTAAGGTAGCAATGTGGGGTGAGATCTTAGTGTGGTAGTTGTCGTGAAGTATGGCCATCCATTTCCAACTTTGATGCAGCAAATATGCATCTATGCTCATCCATTTATACAGCTCAGATCCCTCCTAAAGACTTTTTTTGGAAAGTTTCTTGACCTTTCCCTGAATAAATAGCTATTACAACCCTAAAATGAGAGTCATCGGTCTTATAAGGCTTAAAACAACGATTGTCACATGTTGCACTATGTTTGACCAATGATGGCATCACTTTGTTCCCTTGCATACCCATGATGATCCCAAAAAGGTAATTTTCCCAAAGGAGATGAGAAGCATTGTGATCTAGAAGCTTCCAAAGCGGCGAGCTTGAGGTAGTTTTGTATAGATGAGGTTGAATCCTCCTAACTTGACCTCTTTGTCTTATCCCAATGAGATACATATTTGAGGTGTGGGCTTAATCCTATTTTTGGAGAAGTACTAACTCGCTCTCCCAACGTATAAATTCCTCTTCCCCATTCCCAAATGGTTGGTCTATGTTTATTCTCACCCTTATGCTAATCTTGTGCCTGGAGGCTATTCATTAGACTTTTTTGGCTTGTTAGGGCCTGACCAAGGTTCAGAGTTAATTAGCCAAACAAATCCCTATACTATTGGCCCTTTTGGCAATAGTCCACAGAGTGCATACTGAGGTCTCACTTGAAGTAGTATGGGAGGGTGCTAGAACCAGGTTTCCGCACCCTTGAGATGTCTAAGAGGTATGACTAGTCCTCGATTTGTTCCTGCGCATAGGTCACTTCACGCACTTCCCATTCCTCGTGGCCTGATACACTACCTTCGTGTAGCCCTAACCAGGGGTTGTGTCATGCTCTGCACTATTACCCGATATCTTACTTATCTTCCAGTGTTAATTAATTACCTTCACCTACTTGAATGTCTTAAGTAATAACTAGCAAAACAAAACATTCATACACGATCACGCAGTAAATAAACACTATACTTGCAAATTATATCCAATCATGCATTAAACTAGGAAAATATATACAGAATTATAGAAAAACTTGTCTTTATTGATTTTCCCAACGGTTATAGACTCGACCTGCCCTGCACACTCAGCTGCAGGGGTCTGCGCACTCAGATGTGGACTACTAGGCCTCTATGCACTCAGTTGCAGAGCCTTCTCCTACTCTATGACCCACAGACACGCTTTACACTTTGACTCAATCACTTAGACTTCTCATGCTTCCCTTGTATTAGTTATTTTCTACACTTAGAGCCTCGCTCTATTTATACAATCCCATGGTCTGTGGACCATGGGGTAGGTTTATCCAGCCGAAATTACATTAAAAAAACTAGGGTGGACAACCCTATGCCTCTATTATACTTTCACGCCCTGCGCCCGCAATTCGTGGAGCTTTTACAAAAATATTCGATCAAAACTTGGGCTTTAAGCCCCAAAACATGCCTTGGGGGGATTCCATGCCCAACAGGCCCCCAACACAAACATCGTGACTCACCCTCGAGTCACTCTATCAGCGTGGAAATCTTTACGCGAAGTCCCTCCAACTATTCTCAAACTGCGGCAAGGTTAGCAGCACACTGAGCTACTGCTTGTTGGATCTGCTACATACGTTGTTTCGAGACCTTAGTGTCGCAAGTGCTCCTCTGCATCAGTGCATGCACCCCCTGCATGTGTGTGAGCTTGCCTTTAATTTTTGTTGTGATGGTGAAGGCCTTGTCGATCCAAGGTTGAACACGCGCCTTCAGGACTGCTTCCTTGTGTCATGTCGCATCCACCTACTCTTTCAGCGCTTTAGCCTGTTGCATCTGCGCGAGCCTCTGAGTGAGTGCCACCGTCTGCACAATTCCTTTGACGTTGTCATACTGTTGTTGGAGTTCTTGTGCCTCTGTCTCTAAGTGCTGGATGTTGGGGTCCTCCTGTAGATTTGTGAGGACCTCAAATGATTCTTCCAAAATTGTCGTGTAGTCTCGCACTGCACTGTCAATTTTGTCCAGTCCCGCTGTGATAGCGCTAGCGCTCTTTTCTCTGACTTCTGGAGGGGTGGATGGTTGTGCCTTTAACCGCAGCTCGACAATCTGAAGGTTCAACTCTAGCTAAACCTCTGTCATTTCCTCCCTTGCCTCATGCACCCCTGCTGCTAACCTGTGGATGCGTGCCTCTACTGATATGTCTGCTAGGATGGCTAGCTCCAGGACGCTTTGGCAAGCTTCATCTATGACCTGTACCAGCTGTTGATTCTGCAACACCACTTCGTCGCGCTGCAAGCTCAATTGTTCCATATTGATTTTCTTCTCACTGAGGACTTGCAGTGCATAGCTCTCCTAGCTCGTAGCTCTACAATTATCCCATCCTGCAAAACATATAAGGTCTCTCACAGGAGTGCAGCCATATTGATACCGAGACCCTTCAGCATGCTAACCGAAGGCCTATCAACCTCATTTGTTATCACTAGTGCCCCTTCCAGCAACGCTATGGTATTCGTCATCCGTGCATGCAACATCTATTCTACTATCATTGTTTTGACTGCGAGGCTGGTCGAAAGGGTACTAGCCTGAGGAGGGCACACCTATAATTCCTACATCTGTGCTCTAAGGGCCCCCAACACAATCTGGTTCTCCTGCATGAAATTTTGTAGGGCCTTAGAGTTGACATCATGCATTGTCTCGCCAATTTCATGCAGATCACCTCGATTAGGGTGATCGGGTCAATAGACAACTTCGATGTCTTGACCTTCTTGCGCGGCCCTGTCTGCTCGGTTGGGTGCTGGCGCTTCAAATGTGTTGACGCAGTTTGTGGGTCCATGCCTCCCTCTTCTTCCTCTACTTCCTACCCATGCGAAGGAAAATTTTGGCCCTTGCATGCCTTCATGGCTGCCTCCTGTGTTGTTGTGGCCTTTTCTTGCTTAGTTGTTGTCTATGCAATGTCCCACGCCACCCGCACTTCTGCTGCCGCTGCCTCCTTCCTTCTCTTTTCTGCCAACTATGCAATGCACATCTTGGCCTCATCTTTCTTCCTTTGTGCCACTTACTTCTCTATCTCCGCGATGTTTGGAGCATGCCACTCCGGTGGCCATGTCTCTAGGACGTTAAAGATGACATCGTCTATGGCTACAAAGGGTAGCTTCCTCCATTATTTGGTCAAGTCCTTGTGCAATCTAATGTAAATACTATGAATGTCCACTTTAAATTTTGCAAACTCTGAAGGTTGTTGTAGACAGTGGGCGACAACCGCGGCTTGTGATTGATCCCCATTCTGAGGTTCATCTCCATGAACACCTAGAATATTTTGTTGTTGCGGATCCTAGTGGCATCCTTTGTGGTCCATAGCAAAGCGTACTTCACGGCCTCCAGCAGATCTCTGTCAATTATGGGGAATTGACTATCCTCCAGTAATTCCCCTACCACGAGCACTATGGATAGGAGAAGCCATGCATAGTGGAACGTTTTGCCCTAGTCCTGAGCTTCGCGGAAATTCTTTAAAAACTCCTTGCAAAGGAATTCAAACTAGTTAAATTGGACCCCTCCACGCACTACCCAACCAGTGCTACCACCGGCATAGGTACCTCATCTACGCGACACTTGCGCATACCCTTATAGGCCAGTATTTGGGTTGCCACTTTCACTGCTTTGTCACTAATGCTGGATATGGCATAACCCCTTTTCTTCTTCACTAGCTTGTATTTTTTTTCATGGCCTCCATGATGGCCAAGTCACTGCTCTTACCCTCTGATATGTCTGCGGGGTCCTCTCCTTTCCATGGAAGCTGGGAAATGTAGTGAATCAATTTTTTCGTGATGGGGATAGGCACCTCCAGCCACAAACACCCATCATGCACCAGGCAGAGCAGCTGCCTAATGACGAAAATGGTTATTGGGGCACGGTGGAAATGTGACACCCAGAGTAGGTTCAGTAGCCTAGCCTTTTCCACTCTATGCAACCACTTTCATGGCTCTAATTCTGTAACCCCCACCGTGATGTTCTACTTGGGCTTCATGAGGTGCAAGGTCTCAAGGTGAGGGAACTTCTCGTGGTCAGCAAGGTCCCAATATTCTAATTTTAGGCTCGGCACCCGTCCTAGGTGCGTGCCCTCAAAAATAATGTTGTCTGGGAGGAGCGGGTTCTGGAGCGAGCTCTTGGTCTCATCACGGTCCTTGGGCACTCTAGCCTTTCCTTTCCATGGGGGGACATAGGCGGCTAGCTTTGTCGGGGGGTGTGCAGGCTCTGTTTCCTCCTCCATGCCTTCATCCTCATCTTCTGCGATGAGTAGGTACTACAAGTCTTCCTCTTCTTCATTGGTCTCTGTGGTGACGGCTTTCCCATTCTCCGCAATTGATAGCTTGGTGCATAGCGGGTTCCACAGAGGCACACGTATGGGAACTATCGCTTGTTTGTCCTTCTTGGGTCTTGGCGTGCGCAAAGATTTCGGGATTTCTGCCGCAATCCCAACACCTTCCGGAGCATCCCCCTCAGTTAGGGCTTGTGCAGCTTCTTCAGTGGTCAGTTTTGTTATCTCCATAACATCCTCAATTATTGCCATCGTGTTTGTCCAGAAATATAGCACTCGTGAACTCAGGGGCTCAATCAACGCTCAGCACATAACAATTAGGGTTGTGCTCAATAGCTCAATTCATAAATGACCAGGTGTTGTTTGTTGGGTAGCCCTTTATAATTTATAGCACTTTTTGAATTTTAATTCGACCGCTTCCCCCCAAATCTGGTTCATTAATGCTCCCTTGGCAGCAAATTTTCCCAAATATTGCCCTTATATCGCATCTTAAATGTCTACCGCCCACTCCATTTGATCTCAAGTCGAGCATCCCATCATGAATAGTGACTTCAAAAGTCACTTTCTAGCCAACCCACGTGGCAACGTAGTCCCCCGTGCGTCGTCACAGACCTTGTGACTCTTTTCTTCTACATGCAGCTCCAACATCACACAGCTCCCAGGAAAAATAGTTTATAGTTCCGTGCTTCCTCTCAACTGCTTGCAGTGCTAAGATTGTTTTTCCTTCAGCTAGTCAAGTGGTCACACCACCCATGTAAAGTTTCATCCTGTCATTCATCGTGGTTCCTGGAGAGTACCCACCTTTTATTGTTACGGTCGGCATTGCACACTTTACCATCTGCAACATGCTACCCAGGTCAATACGCTTAGCAATGTGCAATCCAAGCCAAGGCATCTGACTGATCAATTCACGGTGATAGGCCTTAAACCCATCATCGCGATCATACGCATCCTACCTTATCACCTTGAACTTTTTGCCAAGAAAATATTCCTTTATCTCATCCTCTAGCTTCTTGACTTCCCCATCCACCAGAGCACTTTTCTTCCTTAATCGTACCCTTTCTTATTCAAGTTCTTGGAGTCTAAAATTTCCTTGTTGGATCTCTGCTTCCAAGGTTCCATGAATCATTGTATCTACCAGTACTATCATGCACGGTCTAAGCTCTCCAAGTACTATAGGGCTTACTGCGATTGCTTCATACTCTAGCCTTGGCGATGCCTATGTGGTTAGGTTTTTGCATGTGGTCCTATAATCCCAGAGAACCACTGGTGTGCGCAGGTCCCAGTCAGTCCACTTCACATTGTGGAGCTTGTTCAGCACTTCGCATACTTTGTTAAAATATTCTACGTGGATATTCTTCTATGCACTTGGTCTTTCCATACTTCATGGTCCCAACCAGAGGGGTCGTTCACACCATTTCCTTACCCGCACCTACTTACTAATCATGTCCCCTACCACGAGGATGGTGTGCATTCGTACAGGTTCCGCACCATATGCTTGTATCCACCTAGATAGGTGGGTGTGCGGGCCGGTTCATTCGTCATAATTGTCTTTCAATCACATCTAAGGCTTCCCAAACTGCATGGGCATCATCCTTCTGCATTCGCGTCAATTCTCAAAACTTCTTTGTTGCATACCCCACCACCTTGTAGGTATAATTTGCAGTACCCATTTCAGAGCGTCGAAATGCTAATGTTCCGGTACTTCTCTTTCAAATTTGTTCAGGAAGTCATCCACCTCGCTTAACCTGTCATACGTAGGCAGGTCTCTTACCTCTGTTGCTACACAGTGCAACGATCTTGTCACCATGTTACAGTTGAGCATGGTTACCTCATGTAATCAGTTCTGCCATCGTTCTATCTCCTCATCAGAATCTGATGTGTAGGAGCTTTCGCGCTCATATTCGACCATCTGTGGTTGGAATTACCCAATCTTGCCCACACATGGTTATCTTGTAGATGCAGTCCAGATCGGCATCATTGTCGTAGTCGTGCACTAGCTTCGTGTAGCGCGATCCTTTTGTAGGGTATAAAGGTACCACTACACGCAGTGAATTTTTCTCAAAGATCATCTTGTGCTTCTTTAGATTTATCACTCCATTCATGACAGTGGCCCAATCTATTCCCAATAGTGTGGGGTAGGGATTGTTGTCATCAACAATCTCTATCACTTCAAAATCTGCTAGCACACTTTCTCCTTCTATATCTAGCATGATTCCCTACAATCTCCCCATAGGTAGGATCTTTTGCTGGTTTTCCATCCACAGTTGGATCGGAGACCATTGCAGCACAGGCCTGCCCATGCGCTCCCATGTTTGCTTTGGCAAGACATTCGCGTCCGATCGTAGATCCAAAATCTCTTGGTCCATCTCATATTCCCTGATCTGCATGGTTAATCTCATCTCCCTTCCTATTCGCATCGTGTGATTCCCAAGCTTCCAGACTACACGTGGTTCTCCTAGCGTGGTCCTAGCACATCTAGTTATGAGTTCTTATAGCCCCTTTACATCCTTGTTGTCACACAGCAGCTTCATGCATGTCTCTAAGAACGTAGTGAGCATTGATGGGTCCATTTCTCCTCCAGTCTGTCTTTACTTCCTGATTGGAGGCATCAGCAAAGCTCCTCTTAGCTTCCATGAAGGTCTCCTTAGCGCACTCCAAATCAAATTCTGGTTCCTTCATTGGAGCCTTGCAAACCCAGGTACTTTCTTCAGGTTACTTTCCTTTGTCATCCCCTATCGTAATACCACTTTGGAGCATGATAATTACATTAGGGTCTTCCTTGCGCGGCTGAAACCTCATCATTTGCAAGTTCTGAGTTAGGGGAGGTTGGAGTGCTCCCTTATCACGCAACCTCAATATTAGTATGGGACAATCCTCCATCTCATGGTCAAACAACATGCAATCCTATCTCGGGTCGACAACAAGCGGGATACCCACCCGGTCCAGACCTTGGTTGGTAGCTCCTCATCCGTTTGGTATAGCGGGTCCGACTGGGGATAATGGGACCAGTTTCCCAATCTAAGGGTGTGTGTGTGTGTAGAGTTGGATGATGCTGATCTAAGAGTACTTAAAGATAATTTAATTCAAACTTCTAAACTAACTCTATGCTATTGTAATCTAATGAGAAACAACACATCTAATCTACACTAACCCAAGGTGAATTTCTTCTATTATGCGATCTAAAGAGATTTCAAACAATAACTGGTAATAAAGATCATTCAGCTATCATAAGAACAGAAATCAATTAAGATAAACCACTTTGCATAAAAAGTTAGGCAAAACAGTTGTGAATAGCATATCGCATAATAAGTTATTCATATATCAAACATAAATAAATGACTCCACCGTACAAAAGTGCCAAATGGTAACTCATACATTCATGGAGTAACATATAAACAACTAAAAAACTATATATCACTTTAAGAATATAAACAGAAACAGTCAAGAGATAAAAGTACCATTTATGACTAGTTCCACTCATAAGCTTCAAGCAACAATGATTTATTTCTCCTTGCTTTAACATCTACTAAGAGTAGAGAAGTGCAACATCAGTAGCAGATATCAAATGCAGACATTAATAAACCTTGATCCATCCATTCATCAAAACCCCCTCCGAGGGTGCAAAAGTGCATGTTCTGAGGACAAGTTTTTTGACAAATTTCTGGACCCTTCTCTAAATCCATGAGAAGGGTTTAAATACTGCTAACTAATTAACTTAATTACATCAATTTAGGATATGGTTTTAAATGACCGCCCTTCTAAAGAAAAACTATTTCTAAAAATTGAATCTAATTCCTAACCATTTCTGTATTTGCTCCTTAGTGCTGCAAGCATGCAACATTCGCCTAGGAAGAGTCGGCTGGTCGCCTTCTGCTTTTGTTTGAGCTATGAAAAATAGAAATAACAAGCATTGGCACCACTTTCTGGTAAACTAGAAGATATTTTCGAGAATCTTCCTCTGGCTGGGTGTATTCACTGCGCGTATACTTGGTAATAACCCAAATTTCTTTCAAACTGATTCTGCTTTTGCTATTTCGGTTTCTGGCCTTGCGAATGACTGAATAAGTTAGGGACTTTGCTTTCTGAACAATTTTCTGCATCGAAAACTGCCTCCGTTCTTTGTTCCGGGCTTTTCTGGTGCATTTTCCTTCTTTAGCGCCTTTTTTCTTTTTGCTTTACCCAGCATAAGCTTCAG